>CM067218.1:67386248-67969130 GCA_034190945.1 Octodonta nipae
AATATTATAATTAACACACTAAATATTTTTGATCCGAGATTAATTACATATCCAAATGTTAATGACTAGTCCCATAATCTCAACTTAAATAATGGCCTGTTTATAAATTATTTTTATTTCATAACCGAAAACACAGCAAAAATATCATATAACATAAAAAATACCAGAGAATACATCTAATTAATGTTACTGTATGTCATAGCACATTGGAAAAAGTCGATTATTAAATTTATCTGTCGACATTGAAAGAATTCAACGAGTGACACATAACAATAAAAGATAAAAACTAAAACCGCAACTGTAAGATAAAAAAATGTGTTGTCACATTTAGAACAGAAAATGTGATATAAAAATTCAATAATTTGTAAGAAATTATGGAAATATACTGGGAATGGACAGCCAGGTTGGTTAAATAAAAAATACTATTCTGAATGGTAGAAATAGCTGCAAAGGGCTGTTAGAAACGATTGAAAGGTTGAAGTAGGACCTTACAAGGGTAGAAACGGTAGAATGGTTGGTACAGAACTGATGCAAAGGGTAGATAAGCAACAAATGTTGAAAATGACCCCTGTACGGGAAAGTTGCAAATGACTAAAAAAAACTACAAAAGCTAAGAAACGTCCCTTAGAAACGACTGGGACAGTAGAAATCGCTGCTGGAAATGGTTTGAGTCACTACAAAAGCTAGAAACGGCCTGTAGAAACGAATGGGCCAGTAGAAATGACTGCTGGAAATGGTTGACGCCTCTATAAAAGCTAGAAAACGGCCCGTAAAACCAACTGGAACCATACAAACGACTGAACCGTTAGAAATAATTGTGCGGTGAAGTAAGGCGTGCAAAGGGTAGAAATCTTTGAAACCGTTACAAAGACTAGGGCCGTAGAAACGACAGGAACCGGAGAAATGACTGGTGAGTTTAAACAAAGTCACTACAAAATGCTAGAAACTGTTGCTACAAATGGTTTGAAACAAAACCGTTGGAAAAAGTAGAGACCAGGAATGTTGGAAATGGGATAGTGGGAATAAATATATAACTTTTTGTAAGCCAGAGCCTATCGAAAATTTCAACTTTGTTGAAGAATCGTTGTCATCAGCAAATCGACACGGATAATTGTTACCAAGTTCCTACGAGCAGCAGTCTACGGACATAGTGGTTGCGGAAACTTTCAAATTCGGAATGGTTGAAGTCTAGTAGTTAGGTTCTGGCAGGTCGTAAATTTTACTTGAAACGCATTATTTCTAAACATAAATGTCATAGAAATTAACACTTATCTATATATATATATATATATTATATATATATATATATAATATATTATAATATATTTTGTTTGAAAATGAAAAATAATTTTTTGATGTTGTACTGTTTTTTATCGATTAAGTGCTTCAACAGTGTCTTAATATTAAAATATTATTAGTATTCGCTTTTATAACGAACGAAAGCAGATAAAAGGAACATTGTGGTACGTTTTCAGAGATTTAGAGAAATATGACAATGTTGCTCCATCACTCTAATCATATGACTAAAATGACGCATTTCCGAGATCTAGGGAAATATGGAAATCTGGCGATCATGGCCCTCCTTAGCGGGCCTTTCCGGTCATGACGTCAAAGCCTGCACTCATTGGCTGGATATAAAGAAACAGATATGTCTGATTTCAAAGTTTCCAAAGCAGGATTCAGTTGCATATTTGGACGGGTGTCTTTATGCCACTAGAAATATTAGAAATAACTGATGATAGTTTAAACAAAGCCACTACAAAAGCAGAAATGTCCCGTAGAAACGACTGGTACAGTAGAAACGGCTGGTAGAAATGGTTGAAGCACTACAAAAAACTAGAACGTCTCGTAAAAACTACTGGGCCAGTAGAAACAACTGGTAGAATGGTTGAAGCCACTATAAATGCTAGAAACGGACCCGTAGAAACGACAGGAACCGTAGAAATGGCTGGTAGAATGGTTGAAGCCGCTACAAAAACTAGAAAACGTCCCGTAGAAACGGACTGCGCCAGTAGAAATGGGTGGGAGAATGGTTGGAGCGCTACAAAAAAACTAGAAACGTCCCGTAGAAACGACTGCGTCAGTAGAAATGACTGGAGAATGGTTGAAGCCACTACAAAAACTAGAAATGACGGTAGAAACGACTAGAACCATAGAAACGACTGTTGAAAACCGTACAAAAGCTAGAAATGTCCGTAGAAACGACTGGTACGGTAGAAATGGCTGGTGGAAATGGTTGAAGCCGCTACACCAAAGCTAGAAACGAACTATAGAAACGGCTTGGGCCCGTTGAATGGCTGAAGGCCCGTAGAAACAACTTAGTCTGTAGAAAACGACTGAAACCGTAGAAACGACTAGAACGATCCATAGAAACGCAAGGAAATAAACATAAATACCTTGATGTTGATACATCATATGCTGCTCTGAAATAAAATTGTAAATACAAGACACTGTTTACTGTACCAAAAGTACTTCTGATTAGAAAATTAATATCTTTCTCTCTCTAGCTTCATTTATTAAAGAAAGAGATCGGCAATCTGATAAGAACGCCTGTAAATAGGGCCTTCCGGTCATGACGTCATAAGCTGCACTCTCATTGGCTGACCACATGCTAACCATCAGTTTGTTTAACTTATATGCTTATAAAGAACAGATATGTCCTGATTTAAAAGTTTTCAAAGCAGGATTCCGTTTCATATTTGACGGTGTCTTTATGCCACTAGAAATACTAGAAATAACTGGTGAATTAAACAAAGCCACTACAAAAGCTAGAAATGTCCCGTAGAAACGACAGCAACCGTAGAAATGACTGGTGAGGTTAAACAAAGTCACTACAAATGCTAGAAACTGTTGCTACAAATGGTTTGAAACAAAACCGTTGGAAAAAGTAGAGACCAGGAATGTTGGAAATGTGATAGTGGGAATAAATATATAACTTTTTGTAAGCCAGAGGTGGGAAAAAAACAAATCTTTTCTAAGACAGGTACTCAATTTTTTCAGTGGTACATAATAAACTTTTTTCTACGTGCACAAAAATTTAGACATAAAAAAGAAAACATCAGTCTACTACAGACAAATGTTTCTATCACATATAACTTTTCTAAGACAGACGTCAGTACAAACAAATGTTTTCTAAGTACACAAAATGTATGTTTCTCCCAACGAATTGTGGATATGAGAGTAAAATGAACAAAGTATTTGAAAAAATTTCACAGGTGTTTTACCTATATGTCTCTAACAGGACCTTATAAATGCTAGTAAACGGATAGTAGAAACGTTATAACAGAAGCAAGAATGATGGAAATGATTGGTACAGGAACGCTACAAATGTTAGAAATGGGACCCCTGCAAATACTAGAAATGACAGGTACATGGACGTTACAAATGATAGAAAAGATATGAATGCTAAGAACAATCCCAGCGCAAATAACTGCGATAGACTGCTGTATTTAATTAGTATCCGCAATAAGGATGATGACGTAAGATGTATATGAAGCAACAAGATGTCCAACTGCCTATCGAAAATTTCGACTTTGTTGAAGAATTGTCGTCATCAGCAAGTCGACACGGACAACTGTTACCAAATTCTTAAAATAATATTGATTGTTGTACTGTTTTTATCGATTTAAGTGCTTCAACAGCGTCTTAATATTATAATATTATTAGTATTGGCTTTTATAACGAACCAAAGCAGAAAGGAACTTGTGTGTGTGTTTTCAGAGATCTAAGGAAATATGGCAATGTTGCTTCCATCACTTTAATCATATGACTAAAATGACGCATTTCCGAGATCAAGGGAAATATGGAAATCTGGCAATTATGGACCTCTTACCGGGCCCCCTTCCCTTTCTCTGTGACGTCACAAACTAATTTCCAGAGGTACATTGTAGTAAACAATGGAGATAACAAAACTATCGTCTCATCAAAAGTTTCTCTTAAAAAAATGCAACTCAAACAAACAAGGTAATTTAACGGGCATATGAAACGTAGGAACAATTCTCCTGATTTATGAATTACTAAAAATATTTCTTAAAGTTAAATATAAAAAAATATTCTTGACTGCTATTTTCCTTTGAATAATAAACATAAATAAAATATAGAAAAAAGACCGAATCTCGTACTTACACCTGTAGACCACTAGAAGGCTTTCATGCAGGATTTATGGCTTGTTGAAAGACAAAGCAACGACTACCACACGCAGCCGAAACTGAGAATTTGTCACTGGAGAACGCTACTAGACCCAGTCACAACCAAAGCAACTCCGGTAGCGGAAAAAAGACAAAACGTTCAATCATCATTCCACATGCTTTTAACCCTGCTTTGATATACACAATGAAGATAAAACAGCCTTCAAAAGTTTGTAAACGGAGCCACAACAAAATTCGTAGCATCCAATTAATATGTTTTCAGATAATTATATGCGTATTAAATAATCTATTGCAAGACGTAATGGTTGAAATTATTTCATTATTTATCATAGCTGAATATTTAGTTCAAAAGGCAGCCATTCAACATTGCACACAGACAACAACACACCACCGAAAAAGAAAATTATTTAAAATAAATGTTGTAAAATACTGAGTAGAAAATTCTTGTTAAATTGAAATTAATCCTACAAATATTCTAATGATATACGATGTTTGTGCTTTATTTGATATCTGCATCACTATCAATTATTGCGGTTTTTTAACCTTGGTGAAGATGTTAGCTAAGGTTATAATTTGTCAAAACAGAAGTATCCATTAGAAATGAATTTATTCGTATCTTAGAGTATCAATCAATCATTTGAAATACTGTAAGGGTGTTTGATGTAACAATATTGTTCTTCCAATAACACTTTGCTTTGAATTAAATTACTGTTGGTGGAAAGAGTTGTCAATCTAAACTGTGAAATAAAAGTAATATGGTTTAAATATTTTTTTTGTTTTGAATCATGTAGATACAGAATTGAACATGGAGGGTCTGTCACATTCAACAGGGCCAGGAAATCTTGGTCCAGAATGGATGGACTTCGTTATGCAACAAGCAAAAGCCATTAAAACATGTGTTGGCATGTCATCCTTCAATATCAATGTGAATAACATGAATTTATTTGTAAGATGTACGAGTGTGAGATAATAGAAAACATATTCATATGCACGTGTGTATACATAATGAATAACATTTAAGAAAACGTAACCAACCAACCTATTAAACTACACACATACAAATGTAAAACTAACAACTCACAGGGTTACAATTATGAACACACTAGAAGCAGTATAAGACAAAAGAAAAGCTGTAAAACAGCCCTCGTGTGTTATCCAATTATAATTATCGAGCAGCATCGATCTCCATCACAAAAATAACGGAAACATAATCCATAAGTTTATAAGCATATTGTATGAAATTAAAAAGTTTACTTCAACCACATATATAATGAATCATGATGCTAGGATATTGCTTTAAAAATGTCAACGTACAAAGCAGCTACTTTCAAATGATATACCATTGAAATAAATTGAAATTAGGATCAATTCAATCATACATACTTTAGCAATAACATATGAATAAATATTTTCTGTAATGTGATAAACTCATGATTGGTAAAATAATCCATATAATGAATACAATGTATGGAAAAGTCACTTACTCTCTTTGATGGACTTTCTCAAAATGATTTAGGACAAAGAGAATATATAAGACAAAAACATTCTGCACTGGAACTACATTATAAAATCTTTCAATCCAACTTTCATGTAGTGAAAATATTTCCACTACACGAACGCCACTCTTACATTAATGAGTAAACTAATGAAGTCTTTCTATAACGCTTACAAAACCAGCAATGATAATTATTATAATAATTCCCTGGTAGAAAGTTAAGCATGAAAAATTACAAAACATGGTTGGTTATTTAAAGCGTTTTCGGACTTTGCTGAAACAGTAAAAAAATTGAATGGGCTTAAATAATAAACATTCTAATAGACTTCAAAGGGATGACATTGTTTCACGATTTCAAAAACTTGTTCGAACTGGGCTCAAAACTAACAAATCGCATAAAGATATATTGATGTTTCTGGCGGAACAAGAGAGAAACAAAGCAGATCGTTATCGTATGCGAACTGATGAGGAACGAGTTAATGCTGAAAGAAGAACGTATTCAAGCTGAGGAAGCACGAGCCAAAGCCGAAATGCATCGAGTTCGATTAGAAGAAGAATCTGTCAAGGCTTCGGAACCTCATCATGAGGTTCTGAACGTTGTTTCTCATGAATACAGTTTCAGGTAGTGAAACGCTTGAGGAACGAAGTAGTTCATCGTGTAGCTTCCAAGTCCATCAAACGCGAAAACAGAGATGTATGGTTCTGTTAGCTCTTAGTAATAAGTAACCAACCAATGATGAACATCAGTAGCTTATGAGGTCATAGTAAAAGAGCAGGGAGGCCCTTCAAACAGGGCGGTTAGGTTAGGTTAGGGAGGCCCTTTCAAACAGGCCGGTTAGAAGGTATCAACTGAGGTTAGGCTAAGATCGATTGAGGGTGTTGTTAGGTTAGGTTATATAGGATCGACCGAACCTAACGTTCAGAACTCATGATGACGGATGCATTTCGGCTTTGGCTCGTGCTTCCTCAGCTTGAATACGTTCTTTTTTCAGCATTAACTCGTTCCTCATCAGTTCGCATATGATAACGATCTGCTTTGTTTCTCTCTTGTTCCGCCAGAAACATCAATATATCTTTATGCGATTTGTTAGTTTTGAGCCCAGTTCGAACAAGTTTTTGAAATCGTGAAACAATGTCATCCCTTTGAAGTCTATTAGAATGTTTATTATTTAAGCCCATTCAATTTTTTTACTGTTTCAGCAAAGTCCGAAACGCTTTAAATAACCAACCACCATGTTTTGTAATTTTTCATGCTTAACTTTCTACCAGGGAATTATTATAATAATTATCATTGCTGGTTTTGTAAGCGTTATAGAAAGACTTCATTAGTTTACTCATTAATGTAAGAGTGGCGTTCGTGTAGTGGAAATATTTTCACTACATGAAAGTTGGATTGAAAGATTTTATAATGTAGTTCCAGTGCAGAATGTTTTTGTCTTATATATTTCTCTTTGTCCTAAATCATTTTGAGAAAGTCCATCAAAGAGAGTAAGTGACTTTTCCATACATTGTATTCATTATATGGATTATTTTACCAATCATGAGTTTATCACATTACAGAAAATATTTATTCATATGTTATTGCTAAAGTATGTATGATTGAATTTATCCTAATTACAATTTATTTCAATGGTATATCATTTGAAAGTAGCTGCTTTGTATGTGACATTTTTAAAGCAATATCCTAGCATCATGATTCAATATATATGTGGTTGAAGTAACTTTTTAATTTCATACAGTATGCTTATAAACTTATGGATTATGTTTCCGTTATTTGTTGTGATGGAGATCGATGCTGCCGATAATTATAATTGGATAACACACGAGGGCTGTTTACAGCTTTTCTTTTGTCTTATACTGCTTCTAGTGTGTTCATAATTGTAACCCTTTGAGTTGTTAGTTTTACATTTGTATGTGTGTAGTTTAATAGGTTGGTTGGTTACGTTTTCTTAAATGTTATTCATTATGTATACACACGTGCATATGAATATGTTTTCTATTATCTCACACTTGTACATCTTACAAATAAATTCATGTTATTCACATTGATATTGAAGGATGACATGCCAACACATGTTTTAAGGGCTTTTGCTTGTTGCATAACGAAGTCCATCCATTCTGGACCAAGATTTCCTGGCCTGTTGAATGTGACAGACCCTCCATGTTCAATTCTGTATCTACATGATTCAAAACAAAAAATATTTAAACCATATTACTTTATTTCACAGTTTAGATTGACAACTCTTTCCACCAACAGTAATTTAATTCAAAGCAAAGTGTTATTGGAAGAACAATATTGTTACATCAAACACCCTTACAGTATTTCAAATGATTGATTGATACTCTAAGATACGAATAAATTCATTTCTAATGGATACTTCTGTTTTGACAAATTATAACCTTAGCTAACATCTTCACCAAGGTTTAAAAAACCGCAATAATTGATAGTGATGCAGATATCAAATAAAGCACAAACATCGTATATCATTAGAATATTTGTAGGATTAATTTCAATTTAACAAGAATTTCTACTCAGTATTTTACAACATTTATTTTAAATAATTTTCTTTTTCGGTGGTGTGTTGTTGTGTCTGTGTGCAATGTTGAATGGCTGCCTTTTGAACTAAATATTCAGCTATGATAAATAATGAAGTAATTTCAACCATTACGTCTTGCAATAGATTATTTAATACGCATATAATTATCTGAAACATATTAATTTGATGCTACGAATTTTGTTGTGGCTTCGTTTACAAACTTTTGAAGGCTGTTTATCTTCATTGTGTATATCAAAGCAGGGTTAAAAGCATGTGGAATGATGAATTGAACTTGTCTTTTTTCTGCTACCGCAGTTGCTTTGGTTGTGACTGGGTCTAGTAGCGTTCTCCAGTGACAAATTCTCAGTTTCGGCTGCGTGTGGTAGTTCGTTGCTTTGTCTTTCAACAAGCCATAATCCTGCATGAAAGCCTTCTAGTGGTCTAGCAGGTGTAACTACGAGATTCGGTCTTTTTTCTATATTTTATTTATGTTTATTATTCAAAGGAAAATAGCAGTCAAGAATATTTTTTATATTTAACTTTAAGAAATATTTTTAGTAATTCATAAATCAGGAGAATTGTTCCTACGTTTCATATGCCCGTTAAATTACCTTGTTTGTTGAGTTGCATTTTTTTAAGAGAAACTTTTGATGAGATGAGTAGATAGTTTTGTTATCTCCGTTGTTTGCTACAACGTACCTCTGGAAATTAGTTGTGACGTCACAGAGAAAGGGAAGGGGGCCCGGTAAAGGGGTCCATAATTGCCAGATTTCCATATTCCCTTGATCTCGGAAATGCGTCATGTGTCATTTTAGTCATATGATTAAAGTGATGGAGCAACATTGCCATATTTCCTTAGATCTCTGAAAACACACACACAAGTTCCTTTTATCTGCTTTGGTTCGTTATAAAAGCCAGTACTAATAATATTATAATATTAAGACGCTGTTGAAGCACTTAAATCGATAAAACACAGTACAACAATCAATATTATTTTAAGAATTTGGTAACAGTTGTCCGTGTCGACTTGCTGATGACGACAATTCTTCAACAAAGTCGAAATTTTCGATAGGCAGTTGGACATCTTGTTGCTTCATATACATCTTACGTCATCATCCTTATTGCGGATACTAATTAAATACAGCAGTCTATCGCAGTTATTTGCGCTGGGATTGTTCTTAGCATTCATATCTTTTCTATCATTTGTAACGTCCATGTACCTGTCATTTCTAGTATTTGCAGGGGTCCCATTTTCTAACATTTGTAGCGTTCCTGTACCAATCATTTCCATCATTCTTGCTTCTGTTATAACGTTTCTACTATCCGTTTACTAGCATTTATAAGGTCCTGTTAGAGACATATAGGTAAAACACCTGTGAAATTTTTCAAATACTTTGTTCATTTTACTCTCATATCACAATTCGTTGGGGGAGAAACATACATTTTGTGTACTTAGAAAACATTTGTTTGTACTGACGTCTGTCTTAGAAAAAGTTATATGTGATAGAAACATTTGTTTGTAGTAGACTGATGTTTTCTTTTTTATGTCTAAATTTTTGTGCACGTAGAAAAAAGTTTTTATGTACCACTGAAAAATTGAGTACCTGTCCTTAGAAAAGATTTGTTTGTTCCCACCTCTGGCTTACAAAAGTTATATATTTATTCCCACTATCACATTTCCAACATTCCTGGTCTCTACTTTTTCCAACGTTTTGTTTCAAAACCATTTGTAGCAACAGTTTCTAGCATTTGTAGTGACTTGGTTTAACCTCACCAGTCATTTCTACGGTTGCTGTCGTTTCTACGGGACATTTCTAGCTTTTGTAGTGGTTGCTTTTTTAAACTCACCAGTTATTTCTAGTATTTCTAGTGGCATAAAGACACCCGTCAAATATGAAACGGAATCCTGCTTTGGAAACTTTTAAATCAGGACATATCTGTTCTTTATAAGCATATAAGTTAAACAAACTGATGGTTAGCAGGTGGTCAGCCAATGAGAGTGCAGCTTATGACGTCATGACCGGAAGGCCCTATTTACAGGGCGTTCTTATCAGATTGCCGATCTCTTTCTTTAATAAATGAAGCTAGAGAGAGAAAGATAATAATTTTCTAATCAGAAGTACTTTTGGTACAGTAAAACAGTGTCTTGTATTTACAATTTTATTTCAGAGCAGCATATGATGTATCAACATCAAGGTATTTATGTTTATTTCCTTGCGTTTCTATGGATCGTTCTAGTCGTTTCTACGGTTTCAGTCGTTTCAGATACGTTGACTACGTCTTCCGGGCTTCAGCCATTCAACGGGCCAAGCCGTTTCTATAGTTCGTTTCTAGCTTTTGTAGCGGCTTCAACCATTTCCACCAGCCATTTCTACTGTACCAGTCGTTTCTACGGGACATTTCTAGCTTTTGTACGGTTTCAACCAGTCGTTTCTATGGTTCTTATAGTCGTTTCTACGCGTCATTTCTAGTTTTTGTAGTGGCTTCAACCATTCTCCAGTCATTTCTACTGACGCAGTCGTTTCTACGGGACGTTTCTAGTTTTTGTAGCGGCTCCAACCATTCTCCCACCCATTTCTACTGGCGCAGTCGTTTCTACGGGACGTTTCTAGTTTTTGTAGCGGCTTCAACCATTCTACCAGCCATTTCTACGGTTCATGTCGTTTCTACGGGCGTTTCTAGCATTTGTAGTGGCTTCAACCATTCTACCAGTTGTTTCTACTGGCCCAGTAGTTTTTACGAGACGTTTCTAGTTTTTGTAGTGGCTTCAACCATTTCTACAGCCGTTTCTACTGTACCAGCCGTTTCTACGGGACTTTCTAGCCTTTGCTTTTATAGTGGCTTTGTTTAAACTCATCAGTTATTTCTAATATTTCTAGTGGCATAAAGACACCCGTCAAATATGAAACGGAATCCTGCTTTGGAAACTTTGAAATCAGGACATATCTGTTCTTTATAGGCATATAAGATAAACAAACTGATGGTTAGCAGGTGGTCTGCTAATAATCCAGCCAATGAGAGTGCAGCTTATGACGTCATGACCGGAAAGCCCGCTAAGGAGGGCCATGGTCGCCAGATTTCCA
Organism: Octodonta nipae; assembly: GCA_034190945.1. Classification (NCBI taxonomy): domain Eukaryota; kingdom Metazoa; phylum Arthropoda; class Insecta; order Coleoptera; family Chrysomelidae; genus Octodonta; species Octodonta nipae. The sequence goes on from CM067218.1 coordinate 67,397,512, forward strand.
TATTTCCCTAGATCTCGGAAATGCGTCATTTTAGTCATATGATTAGAGTGATGGAGCAACATTGTCATATTTCTCTAAATCTCTGAAAACGTACACAAGTTCCTTTTATCTGCTTTGGTTCGTTATAAAAGCGAATACTATAATATTATAATATTAAGACACTGTTGAAGCACTTAAATCGATAAAAAAACAGTACAACAATCAAAATTATTTTAAGAATTCATTTTCAAACAAAATATATTATGATATATATATATATATATATATATATATATATATATATACAGTGTATAATTTCTATGACATTTATGTTTAGAAATAATGCGTTTCAAGTAAAATTTACGACCTGCCAGAACCTAACTACTAGACTTCAACCATTCCGAATTTGAAGGTTTCCGCAACCACTATGTCCGCAGACTGCTGCTCGTAGGGAACTTGGTAACAATTATCCGTGTCGACTTGCTGATGACAACGATTCTTCAACAAAGTTGAAATTTTCAGTAGGCTCTGGCTTACACAAAAAGTTATATATTTATTTCCACTATCCCATTTCCAACATTCCTGGTCTCTACTTTTTCCAACGGTTTTGTTTCAAACCATTTGTAGCAACAGTTTCTAGCATTTGTAGTGACTTTGTTTAAACTCACCAGTCAGTTCTCCGGTTCCTGTCGTTTCTACGGCCCTAGTCTTTGTAACGGTTTCAAAGATTTCTACCCTTTGCAACGCCTTACTTCAACCGCACAATTATTTCTAACGGGTTCAGTCGTTTGTATGGTTCCAGTTGTTTTTACGGCCGTTTCTAGCTTTTATAGCTGTTTATAAACGTCATTTCCAGCAGTCATTTCTACTGGCCATTCGTTTCTACAGGCCGTTTCTAGCTTTTGTAGTGACTCAAACCATTTCCAGCAGCGATTTCTACTGTCCCAGTCGTTTCTACGGAGACGTTTCTAGCTTTTGTACTTTTTTTTAGTCATTTGCAACTTTCCCGTACCAGTCATTTTCAACATTTGTTGCTTATCTACCCTTTGCATCAGTTCTGTACCAACGATTCTACCGTTTCTACCCTTTGTAAGGTCCTACTTCAACCTTTCAATCGTTTCTAACAGCCCTTTGCAGCTATTTCTACCAATCAGAATAGTATTTTTTATTTTAAACGCAACCTGGCTGTCCATTCCCAGTATATTTCCATAATTTCTTACAAATTAATAAATTGTTATATCACATTTTCTGTTCTAAATGTGACAACACATTTTTTATCTTACAGTTGCGGTTTAGTTTTTCTTTTGTTATTGTCATCGTTGAATTCTTTCAGGTCAGACAGATATATTTATAATCGGATTTATTTTCCAATGTTCTATATACACACAGTAAATTAATTGGAGATGGTATTCTCTGTATATATTTTTTGTATATATATTTGGCTGTGTTTCGGTATGAAATAAAATATTATAACAGGCCATTATTAACTATATTATGGGAGCATTACATTTGGATAGTATTAATCTCGGGTATTTTGTGTTAATGATATATTTGATGGTGTTTATTTTGACAAGAAAAAATCCTTTAGCGTAAACATGATATCACAGTGTCTTTTTTCGTTGCGGTTTTACCATTTCCGTTGACGGTATTAAAGGCATACTTGAACTAGTCGCTAGATAAATTATTATTTCTTTGAATCTGAATATGCGGTTGGATGATGGCGGCCTTACTTCTACAAAGACAAGATCACAAAATAGTTTTAGGTATTAAGGATGTGTTCTGAATATTCATAATATACTATATGCTAACTTATTTAAACAATAGTCGCTCGGCGTCCGACGAAAGTTGCCGTTCTTGCGCAGGTAGGTGCTCGCTTACGAAAACTATAGACTCGAAGGAGTGGACGTTCTCGCGCATGCAGGCTTAAGCAAAAGATTTAAATTTTTTTACAGACAACAACACACCATATCTTTCAGACGCTTGAAACAAAAAATTCTAAAATTCTAAGTCTCAAAGCTCGACGTCCGACGAAAGTTGCCGCGCCACGGCCTTGCGCCTTTTTACAGCCAACTATATTCCCCCATCCAGCCCCCAAATATCTAACCGAACAAGGCCCAAAAACACGCGCCTGCGCAACGGGCATGTACTATACCTTTTCAAATAAACATTTCTCGATTAATCGCATTAGCGCAGCTCTTTGGACACCTGACTTTGTAATCAGGCAAGCCGCGTTCGATACCCGGCCAAGTATTTAGCTTTTTTTTCTCTAACCACCACAACCAACAACAGATGGCGTGCACCTGCAACCCACAATACAATGGCTTTCAATTATTGAGAACAGATGGCGCGCACCTCTGCAACACACGCAACCCACAATATAATTGCTTTCATTTATTAACAACAGATGGCGCGCACCTCTGCGACACACCCAAATGTCTTTCGCGCACCCCTACGACCACCCCCAATGTCTTCTTCTTCCCAATGTCTTCTTCTTCTTATCCAAACAACAACTACCAACAGCTCGGCAGCAGCTCCCGGCGAGAACTCGATAACTGGTTACCTTTATGACCACTTCCGCGCCCAGAACTCTCTTTGTTTAACTACTCACGAGATTCTGTGATATTTCCTGTAAGGCGGCAATGAAATGTTCGGGAGTTAGAATTGAAGTATGGATAATTTTTAGACGGGCAAAAGTTATGGAATTAAGAACATCATTTAAGTTGTCTTCTAGAAAGAGGTAATTTTCCATCAGTTTTTCCGTCATTTCTAGAAATGAAAGTTTTGTTTCCACGTACGCCATTTTGTCGTTTACTTTAAGAATCATGTTTTCCATTTTTCGAATATTTTCGTCAAATATTTTCTCGTCGACCTGAATGTGTTGAATAGTCTCGTTAAAGTTCCTTATAACTGAGGTGGTTACACTGATTTGGTTTTTCAAAAGGTTTTCGATCTGCAGTTGTCCTTTGTTTAAACTATTTATACTGTTGGTGAAGTACTCGCCGTCCGCGGCGTCTAAGTTATCAGTTATGGTTTTGAAAATTGATCCGGCGCCATCGATTAGTCCACGTTTGTTCCTTCGGGTGTCCATGTGGATTTCAGTGAATTTGTTTTGACAGAGTTTGAGATTTGGTTAAGTAAGTTGATGTGTGATTGAACGTCAGCACGGAATACGTTGGCTGGGTGGACGTTAGTTTTTAGTGATAAAGTTAGTGCATCAAGAATTCTGTCGTTGGTATTGAAAGCTTGTTTTAGAGCGGAGAGATTTCTATGAACTAGAAGAGTCCATTTGTGATTAGACACGGCTATACGTGATTCTTCATGATAATAAATCCCTATGGTGTTATTGATTGGCTTTATTCGAATTGGGATGCTGCCGATCCGAACAGCAGGATGACCCTGTAAAGAAATCAGTTTTCTGTGAAAGGGTTCATAGGGTCAAAGTTTACTTTGGTTTTTTGGTTAATATGAGAATTTAGTAAAGTAGCTGAGTTTGTATTTTGTTCAACTATTTGAAAGGGGCCATTAATTTGTTTTGTAGTTTGTCTATGAACTGAGATTCGCGTACGTAAACCTTGTCACCTACTTGATAATTTGGGGTTTTGCCCCAAACATGTTTATCGAATCGAATTTTGGCTTTTTGAGTATCGGTTCTTTCGCGTGCTATTTTGTAATACTGTGAAATACGATGATTTAGGTCTCTGATGTATTTAGTAATCAAATCCTTTTCGTTATAGAGGGTTTAGAGGTGGTTGTGTCGGCTGAAGACTTGTGACCGAAAACGAGTTCATAGGGTGTGAAGAGTTTTGTTAGCGGAGTTGTTGTAAGTAATAATTGCGTAAGGCAGAATATTGAAGGGGTGTTCGTCAGGGTGCTCGGCCTTATGAATACGGATCATATCTAACAAAGTTGATTGAAAACACTCTAATGAGCCGTTAGATTGGGGGTGTCCTACACTAGAGTAGGAAAGTTTGATATCGAACAATTTGCAAATGTCTTTAAGGAGTGCATTGTCGAACTCACGACCGTAGTCGCAGTGAATTCTCGGAGACGTTCCGAAGTGTTGGAAAAACACCAAGGGGGTACTGACGACAGTTTTAGCGGACTTGTCGCTAATCGGGTAGGCCTGGGGATATTTAGTTCGTCTCGGATAGTAAGGGCATAATTTTTGCTAGGAACTTCGAGAATGTCGATATTTATCCTTTCGAAAGGGGTTCTTGGAGTTTCTGTTACTACTAATGGATTGTCAAGGTTTTTACGGAAAGCTTTTGTTGTCTGACAGATTGACTGTTTCTAATGAAGTTTTCTACGTCTTTTGTAATTCCTTGCCAGTTATACTTTTCTTTAATTCGTCTAATGGTTTCGTTGATCCCTCTGTGTATGTTGTTTTTACCGTTATGGGATTGATCTAGTATTATTGGCACTTGATCTCTTCGTACTGTTTTTGTTATGTTCTGACAGACTTTCCACTTTATGTCTGTTTCTGCGAATATAAACGAAAGCATTTCGACTATAGGTAGATCTAAGTTATTTTCAACGCAGTATAGTTCAGAGTCAGTTAGAAGGTCTTTGCTCTTGTAAATTGAGGCAAAATAATACCTCGTTCACAGTGTCGAAATCAGTTGGTAACGGAATAATGTAATATCGTCTTTTTCGAACGCTTTTACTATTGAAAATATTGATTTTGAATTGCTCGAAGTCGGCGTTCTCTTCGAAGATATCCTCAAGAATTTGGTTATGGAAATCTTTTAAATTACCGGATTGAAAGAAAACTAAGATATTTTTGTTTTCTCTATCAAGGACTGACAGTTGGAGTACTGAATTTTACTATAGTCGATAAGTGAGACGGTCTTATACCGTTCTACGAATGTCCAAAATTCTGTAAAAATTTTGTTGTCCTCGTCGTTGGTTTTAAGTTGTTCTGTATCACTCGTTTAAGGGAGTTATCGTGAAGTGTTGGAGTTTGGTGTTTGATTGGAAAGTCATACATTCATCAAAATAGTTGATTCGAATGCGTGAAAGGGCGTGTGCCTTCTTATTTACTTTTTCCGGTTTGTCCAAGTTGATCTAATAAGTCCGAAATGTTAGGGAGAGGATATTTGTCATCAACCGTTAGTTCGTTGAGTTTTCGATAGTCAACTACAACGCGCCATTTTTGCTTTCCTGAAGCGTCCAGTTTTTTCGGTACTACCCATACAGGGGAGGACCAGGGGGAGGTTGAATGGCGCATAATACCTTCGTCTAGCTTTTCGTTACCTGGGATTTAACTTCCTCTTTATGTATCTGAGGGTAGCGATAAGATTTCGTGAAAACTGGTCTAGAGTGTTAGTTTCGATGGTATGTTAATTTCGTGGGTGAATGACAGATTGTCTCCTTCGAGATAAAATATGTCAGAGTAGTCAAGACATAGTTCGATATTAGGTCGGATTCTTCTTCATTTAAGTGGTCAAGTCGAAGTTGATTGAAAATTTGGTCTTGTCGTTCTAGTATGTTGTCTGTTGGTTGGTTTGTGAAATAGAATTCACACTAAACTGTTGTAAAGGCTCAAGTTTAATGGTTTATACAAAAGAAGTGTTTTGAAATTGGTTACTAGTTGCTTCTTTCGAAATCAACGATGCAATTATAATGTTCCAGGAAATCGGAACCTAACAATCCATCGAACTCGATATCGATATTGCTAATGTAAACCTTATGTGGATCATTGATATTAAACGGGACGAGAGCCGATTCGTTGATATGAATTTTCTCGTTAGTTATTCCCTGGATGACGACATTTTCTTGGAACCTTTCCTTGAAGCGTTTGCAAGTTTCTGGCTTAAAAATAGAGAATCCTGTCCACAAGAAGTTTGTAGGTGTTGAATGCATCGGTGATGTGATATAAGTTCTTGGAGTTTACGGACAAGAGGGGTCTTACAGAAATCTCTGTTTGCGGATGTTCAGATTGGGGTCGAAGCTGTCTAAATTCAAAATTTGAATGTGCGATTGAAGGTTTGACATGTCCGGGGGTTCTGTTTGAGGGGTAGTGTCCTGAAAATTTGTAGGAGACATCTCGTCGTAGTTTTCAGAGTAATTTTCGCTCTCGAAGTCTGTTCTAAAGTAATCGTTAAAGTCATTCTGGGAATTATCGTAGGAACAATAATCGTTATAGTCGAAATCTGTGTAATGGTACTGGTTGTGTGTTGGGTTCGAATAAGTCTGTTCACTTCTATGATTTTCGAACTCATGATTATTTATTTTATTATTTAGGTGATGAGTACGTTGTTGGCGGTTAAAAATTAGGGTTCGGTTTAATTGGTCTGTATTTGGGGGTTGATTACTTGTTGATGGGCGTTGTTGCTGGAAACTCCTATTGGCTGGATAGTTCGTTTGGCGGGGTTGTTGATAATTTGTTGATTGGAATTTTGGGCGAATTTATTAGGGTGAGGTCTTTGAAAGTTTTGCCCAAAACCTTGATTTTGTCCAAAGCTTTGGTTCTGATGGAATTGCCTCGATCTAGTGATGCAGTCATTAACTGAATGGCCCATTCTCTTGCAGAATGTACATTGTTTTGGAGGTAGCATTGATTGGGTCTGCTAAAGGTGGGAGTTATATTTTTGAAATTAGAAAATTTTTGTGTTTCAAGATTGATTTAATTGAATTTCTCTTTTAATTCTAGAGGTCGTTTGTTCGAATTAATTGTCCCATTTTTGGCTCTAGGCCTGTAAGCAGGCTGTTTAGTGCCATAGGTTCAATGAGATCTATTGGGCTTCTTTTTTCTTGGAAATTATACTTTGTTTTGTGACTGCGGCCAACATTTTTGCCTGGTGGGTCTGAATTCTGGTTGAGAAAGTTAAGGGTGATTCGGATGGTAATTGTTTCATTCGTTGGAGATCCTGAATGAGTGCCGATAGGTCTCGAGGGTCTCCGAAGTGGTTTTCGAGAAGAGTAATGATTTCAGTCAACAGGCTAGGGTTTCGTGAATTTACTAATTGCCCCGCCACCCAGCCATTTATAGTTTATTTTTTATGTGGAGTATAAGTAGGACCTGTTGGTTATCGGTCGCCATACTGTGGGCGGTGTTACATGACGTGATAAAAGTACTTAAAAAGATGGGTTACCGTCGTTACTCCGGCACTATCGAAAAAATCTCGGAAATTTTATAGTGCTCCACAGTTGGAGTGGCTGCACCTTGCCTTGTTGTAGTCATATTGTTTAAAAATCAAGTATTTGCACAATATTAAGAGTCGAAATAAGATTATATTGTCAAATTAACAACGTGGTAAAACGTATAAATAAATGTGAAAATAGATAGATATTAAAATAATTAGAGCAGGTTATTATCAGTTGTCGTTCAAAATAATGGTATAAAATTAATATGTAATTATCAATATGTACCTAAATTGGTCAAAAATATTTCTTACCTTGCACTTTTACTCAAAATAAATGAACAATATATTAAAGGTAGTGATGTAATATGTTTAAAATATTAAAGAGTATTAATGTATATAGCTTTGATGACAGAAATGGTGATTAAGTGTATAAATAAATAAAATAATAATAACGTATTCTTGCAATATAATTCCTGGCATGACTGTTCTGTAAGTTAACTGCACTGGTTAGCCGTTGCGTGTTCCTGGTGCTAGCTCGCTTTCAGTTGTGTCTCCAGCAAAAGTCTGATTGTCCCACGAAGGTTTAGAAACCACCACGACTCGTTAGAATTCTCGTATTCTAGTCGTTTTGGAACAATCTTACTGATTGCGCCAATTTTATATCTTTACAAACACAAAGGCTTTTTTTAACTATTTTCATTTAAAACACAAATTAAATATAGAATTGTCCTCAATCTCCGCTACTAAGACTTTATGCAGGATTCGGTTGTCACCTATTTGTTGCACGACATCTGCGTCACCCTGTATTGACATGGACTCGCCGGGACTCTCTTCTTAGCTGGATGTTGGTGTTTATTCGCCGGATTTCCGAAGATCTCAAAACTCTAAACCTGGATCACGGTGCCTGGAAATATGTTTTTTTGTTGGTTCCCCTGGTCGGTGATCGTTCAGGCAGCCTTACCCTGCAGGCACGTTAAAAGTTTTTCCTATCGGTCCACCATGTTAACATGCTCCTCTAGTTCCAGTTCTCTGTGGTTCTCTGTGACCGTTCCAGTAGTTTGTTTAATCCCGTCAATACTGGTTGAACAGATAGTTCTGGTTCTTCCTGGCTGATGGAGACTGCTCGTACCGTCGGCTTAGACATGTTCCAAAGCCCGGAGAAAAGCTTCATTACTCTTCTTGATGACACTATGTCTTAGATTTCTTTACACTTCAATGTCACTGATACCGTTTATGAAAATTTGTATGGCCAACTGATCTTTAGTTTCCTCTGGTAGGTCTGGGAGGACAGTGTGCTAATCGTCTAATTTCTGTTGCGAATTCTTGAAGACTTCCAGATTTTTGTGTTTTAACACTTACTTGCACCTGGTATACTTGGCTCAAGTATTGATTTTGTCTAGGATTCCGATGATCTTGTCGAAATTACCTTGTCCATCTGGTGGAATGCATTTAGTTCTAATGCCGGACCTATAAAAGAGATTACAAGAGAGGTAGATTTTTTACCCACTAGCTGCGGCCATGGCTTCAAATTGCCGTTTGTACATAGGCCAAGATTAAATACCATCAAATGTGAGTGGTTTGCTAAAGGGAACCTTTGGTATTCACGGTGTTCTGGTATTTCCTACTCTGCTGTAAATGTTGTTGCATTTTTTTAAATTTCTGTTTCCAGTTTGTTTTGGATGGCACTGATTTTATCTTGTACTTAACTTTGTACTGTGTTTTTAATTGAACTGATTTCAACTTTTACCTGGATTTGGATGGAATCGATGTCATGTACTTTGGTTTCACGAATATCCACGGTATTTTTAGAATCCTTATGTCATCATTTATCTCTTTTATGTCTGATTCCATAATCACTATTTTCTGGTTAACTGCTTCGTTTCCTTGCATTACAATTTCATTAGTTGGGCAATTTTATTTTCGGTTAGCTCTTGTTTTTCTTAAAATTCGAAAATAACCTTTCCGTTAAATTTTGTTGTTCACTTTTCATCGTAGAAACAAGGTTTTGTTGTTCACTTTCCATCGTAGAAACAACGTTTTGTTCCTTTTCAACTATATTAGTTGCAATATTCTCTTATTCTATTTTACGTTTTTCATCAAAATATTTCACTAACCTTCGTTGTATTTGCTCTTGATTTTATTTCTCCTTCTTGTCACTTTTTTTCCAGTATCTGAGTTATTTTTTCGTCTAGTTTGTCAGTAACATATTTTTTTTGGTAGTCTCGTTCGTTTCTGCCATGCTTCGAGATGTAGCCAAAAATAATTTACGACTTACTCCTTCACTTTTAACACCAAATTGCAGTAAATTCCGTGGGTTGAAAATCAAATTAATACAGATATTCACTTTCACTTTCTTTATTTACACCAAAAATAATCCACTATTTATTTACTACAGCTAATCGATACAATTCAGAGGAAATATAAACTCAACCAACAATACGCAAAATGTGCAATGTCCTCTTATAATTAACATCGAATACTGTCGTAGTTTCGAAGGTTATCTCATACTTAGCGGAGTGTTCGAGTCGATACTTTTTACCCCATCGAAGAGTTCGGAGAATTGCCTTTTTTATTATCTCAGTTTTGTTTTTGTCGGAATAACTAATGAAGGTTTCTCCATAGGCGGCGTGAGAAATAACTTTTATAACAATATGTACGAATTACCTAAGAACCAAACACATACGAGAACAATGAAATAGCGCCCTCATGGTAGTAATCAACAAGAAAGGCGATATGGAAGACATTTGGAAACCACCGTTTTCTTCCTTTAGTGTAAAGAGTATTTACTAAAATTATTCATAACACAATACAAAGTACACTAGATTCCGCTCAATAAGACAAGACAATAGATTGTTAACAAAAATCACACAATGGTATCCTAGGGCTGTTACATGGGGGTGTTAAATGATTAAGGAAACGCCCTAATGTAAGAGTGAACTATGACGTCAAGAAAACAGGAGGCATAACCTAATCCAAAAAAGGTCAACAGATGGAGAAAAATGCAAACGAATATGTAAGACAGGCTACAATATTAAAAACCCAGAAGAAGATGTTTAAATTTAGTTTCGTTTTTGGTGTCACCTACTCCTAATAGAAAATTCAGTGACAACATATGTCAAGCTCCAAACTGCTATTGTGTTGTGACTATACACAGGGTGTTTAGTTATAGCAAACAAATCCACAAAGTAAAGTGATAAAAGCATTAACAATATCACAGATGTATCGGTCGGAATTATATCGATCTATAAAATAATTTATATTTAAAAAAGAACCGACTTCAGCTGAATTAAAATAAAAACCGTGAAACTGTGAGCAATCAATCACTATTTTCACACATGTCTTCTTGTTTAACTGATTTAAGGTACATTCAATTGAAAATTTAGAGTAGTTTTATCTCTCTCTCTCTTCTTTCTTTCCTGTCTCTCTCTGCCTCTCTAATTTGTATTCTTTGTCTATATATTCCAAATGATTTTTATTTATTTGTCTTTTATATTTATATATTATTATATATATATATATATATATATATTATATATATATATATATGTTTTAGGTGGTTTCAGGGAATTCATCCGCGTAGTTGATAACTGATCCCTGCCGGGATCGATAGTAAAATGACGACGTTTCGGGCAGAGTCACATCTGCCCTCTTCAGGTCGGTTCGCATAATTCTTCTAGCCTTCTGCTTTCGCTTCTAGTTACTCGAATACTAAGATTTTCAGAAGCGCTCGCGTTGTTATATAGTCGCGGTTCGGCGCCTATCGGTTGGCACCGTGAACGGCTGCGTGTGATTGGCCCTGGGCGCTCAGTGGGAACGCCTCCTGCCTGCTGATTTGTTATTTCTGGTTGAGTTGTTATTGGAAGGGTCCGGGCCGGTACGGTGTTTAATAGAATTTTCCAACAATTCGATAAGTTCTGAATTTCATTGCGTGCGTTTAGACTGTGAACACCAGAGTACTGGCAAATATAGAACACCCGAAATCAAGACTCGTAAGAGAGGCAATTGAAATAGTAAAGAGGCCTCACTGTGATGGACTTGGAAGCTACACGATGAACTACTTCGTTCCTCAAGCGTTTCACTACCTGAGACTGTATTCTATGAGAAACAACGTTCAGAACCTCATGATGACGTTCCGAAGCCTTGACAGATTCTTCTTCTAATCGAACTCGATGCATTTCGGCTTTGGCTCGTGCTTCCTCAGCTTGAATACGTTCTTTTTTCAGCATTAACTCGTTCCTCATCAGTTCGCATACGATAACGATCTGCTTTGTTTCTCTCTTGTTCCGCCAGAAACATCAATATATCTTTATGCGATTTGTTAGTTTTGAGCCCAGTTCGAACAAGTTTTTGAAATCGTGAAACAATGTCATCCCTTTGAAGTCTATTAGAATGTTTATTATTTAAGCCCATTCAATTTTTTACTTTTTTACTGTTTCAGCAAAGTCCGAAAACGCTTTAAATAACCAACCATGTTTTGTAATTTTTCATGCTTAACTTTCTACCAGGGAATTATTATAATAATTATCATTGCTGGTTTTGTAAGCGTTATAGAAAGACTTCATTAGTTTACTCATTTAATGTAAGAGTGGCGTTCGTGTAGTGGAAATATTTTCACTACATGAAAGTTGGATTGAAAGATTTTATAATGTAGTTCCAGTGCAGAATGTTTTTTGCCTTATATATTTCTCTTTGTGACTGGGTCTAGTAGCGTTCTCTAGTGACAAATTCTCAGTTTCGGCTGCGTGTGGTAGTTCGTTGCTTTGTCTTTCAACAAGCCATAATCCTGCATGAAAGCTTTCTAGTGGTCTAGCAGGTGTAAGTACGAGCTTCGGTCTTTTTTCTATATTTTATTTATGTTTATTATTCAAAGGAAAATAGCAGTCAAGAATATTTTTTATATTTAACTTTAAGAAATATTTTTAGTAATTCATAAATCAGGCGAATTGTTCCTACGTTTCATATGCCCGTTAAATTACCTTGTTTGTTGAGTTGCATTTTTTTAAGAGAAACTTTTGATGAGACGATAGTTTTGTTATCTCCGTTGTTTGCTACAACGTACCTCTGGAAATTAGTTGTGACGTCACAGAGAAAGGGAAAGGGGCCCGGTAAAGGGGTCCATGATTGCCAGATTTCCATATTTCCCTAGATCTCGGAAATGTGTCATTTTAGTCATATGATTAAAGTGATGGAGCAACATTGCCATATTTCCTTAGATCTTTGAAAACACACACACAAGTTCCTTTTATCTGCTTTGGTTCGTTATAAAAGCCAATACTAATAATATTATAATATTAAGACGCTGTTGAAGCACTTAAATCGATAAAAACAGTACAACAAATATTATTTCAAGAATTTGGTAACAGTTGTCCGTGTCGACTTGCTGATGACGACAATTCTTCAACAAAGTCGAAATTTTCGATAGGCAGTTGGACATCTTGTTGCTTCATATACATTTTACGTCATCATCCTTATTGCGGATACTAATTGAATACAGCAGTCTATCGCAGTTATTTGCGCTGGGATTGTTCTTAGCATTCATATCTTTTCTATCATTTGTAACGTCCCTGTACCTGTCATTTCTAGTATTTGCAGGGGTCCCATTTCTAACATTTGTAGCGTTCCTGTACCAATCATTTCCATCATTCTTGCTTCTGTTATAAAGTTTCTACTATCCGTTTTCTAGCATTTATAAGGTCCTGTTAGAGACATATAGGTAAAACACCTGTGAAATTTTTCAAATACTTTGTTCATTTTACTCTCATATCCACAATTCGTTGAGAGAAACATACATTTTGTGTACTTAGAAAACATTTGTTTGTACTGACGTCTGTCTTAGAAAAAGTTATATGTGATAGAAACATTTGTTTGTAGTAGACTGATGTTTTCTTTTTTATGTCTAAATTTTTGTGCACGTAGAAAAAAGTTTTTATGTACAACTGAAAAATTAAGTACCTTTCTTAGAAAAGATTTGTTTGTTCCCACCTCTGGCTTACAAAAAGTTATATATTTATTCCCACTATCCCATTTCCAACATTCCTGGTCTCTACTTTTTCCAACGGTTTTGTTTCAAACCATTTGTAGCAATAGTTTCTAGCATTTGTAGTGACTTTGTTTAACCTCACCAGTCATTTCTACGGTTCCTGTCGTTTCTACGGGACATTTCTAGTTTTTGTAGTGGCTTTGCTTAAACTCACCAGTTATTTCTAGTATTTCTAGTGGCATAAAGACACCCGTCAAATATGAAACGGAATCCTGCTTTGGAAACTTTTAATTCAGGACATATCTGTTCTTTATAAGCATATAAGTTAAACAAACTGATGGTTAGCAGGTGGTCAGCCAATGAGAGTGCAGCTTATGACGTCATGACCGGAAGGCCCTGTTTACAGGGCGTTCTTATCAGATTTCCGATCTCTTTCTTTAATAAATGAAGCTAGAGAGAGAAAGATAATAATTTTCTAATCAGAAGTACTTTTGGTACAGTAAAACAGTGTCATGTATTTACAATTTTATTTCAGAGCAGCATATGATGTATCAACATCAAGGTATTTATGTTTATTTCCTTGCGTTTCTATGGATCATTCTAGTCGTTTCTACGTTTTCAGTCGTTTCTACAGACTAAGTTGTTTCTACGGGCCTTCAGCCATTCAACGGGCCAAGCCGTTTCTATAGTTCGTTTCTTGCTTTTGTAGCGGCTTCAACCATTTCCACCAGCCATTTCTACTGTACCAGTCGTTTCTACGGGACATTTCTAGCTTTTGTACGGTTTCAACCAGTCGTTTCTATGGTTCTAGTCGTTTCTACGGGTCATTTCTAGTTTTTGTAGTGGCTTCAACCATTCTACCAGTCATTTCTACTGACGCAGTCGTTTCTACGGGACGTTTCTAGTTTTTGTAGCGGCTCCAACCATTCTCCCACCCATTTCTACTGGCGCAGTCGTTTCTACGGGACGTTTCTAGTTTTTGTAGCGGCTTCAACCATTCTACCAGCCATTTCTACGGTTCCTGTCTTTTCTACGGGCCGTTTCTAGCATTTGTAGTGGCTTCAACCATTCTACCAGTTGTTTCTACTGGCCCAGTAGTTTTTACGAGACGTTTCTAGTTTGTAGTGGCGTTTCTACCGTTTCTACTGTACCAGTCGTTTCTAGACATTTCTAGCTTTTATAGTGGCTTTGTTTAAACTCACTAGTTATTTCTAGTATTTCTAGTGGCATAAAGACACCCGTTAAATATGAAACGGAATCCTGCTTTGGAAACTTTGAAATCAGGACATATCTGATCTTTATAGGCATATAAGATAAACAAACTGATGGTTAGCAAGTGGTCTGCTAATAATCCAGCCAATGAGAGTGCAGCTTATGACGTCATGACCGGAAAGCCCGCTAAGGAGGGCCATGATCGCCAGATTTCCGTATTTCCCTAGATCTCGGAAATGCGTCATTTTAGTCATATGATTAGAGTGATGGAGCAACATTGCCATATTTCTCTAAATCTCTGAAAACGTACACAAGTTCCTTTTATCTGCTTTGGTTCGTTATAAAAGCGAATACTAATAATATTATAATATTAAGACACTGTTGAAGCACTTAAATCGATAAAAAACAGTACAACAATCAAAATTATTTTAAGAATTCATTTTCAAACAAAATATATATATTATATATATATATATATTATATATATATATATATATATCAGTGTTAATTTCTATGACATTTATGTTTAGAAATAATGCGTTTCAAGTAAAATTTACGACCTGCCAGAACCTAACTACTAGACTTCAACCATTCCGAATTTGAAGGTTTCCGCAACCACTATGTCCGCAGACTGCTGCTCGTAGGGAACTTGGTAACAATTATCCGTGTCGACTTGCTGATGACAACGATTCTTCAACAAAGTTGAAATTTTCAGTAGGCTCTGGCTTACAAAAAGTTATATATTTATTCCCACTATCCCATTTCCAACATTCCTGGTCTCTACTTTTTCCAACGGTTTTGTTTCAAACCATTTGTAGCAACAGTTTCTAGCATTTGTAGTGACTTTGTTTAAACTCACCAGTCAGTTCTCCGGTTCCTGTCGTTTCTACGGCCCTAGTCTTTGTAACGGTTTCAAAGATTTCTACCCTTTGCAACGCCTTACTTCAACCGCACAATTATTTCTAACGGGTTCAGTCGTTTGTATGGTTCCAGTTGTTTTTACGGGCCGTTTCTAGCTTTTATAGAGGCGTCAACCATTTCCAGCAGTCATTTCTACTGGCCCATTCGTTTCTACAGGCCGTTTCTAGCTTTTGTAGTGACTCAAACCATTTCCAGCAGCGATTTCTACTGTCCCAGTCGTTTCTACGGGACGTTTCTAGCTTTTGTACTTTTTTTTAGTCATTTGCAACTTTCCCGTACCAGTCATTTTCAACATTTGTTGCTTATCTACCCTTTGCATCAGTTCTGTACCAACGATTCTACCGTTTCTACCCTTTGTAAGGTCCTACTTCAACCTTTCAATCGTTTCTAACAGCCCTTTGCAGCTATTTCTACCAATCAGAATAGTATTTTTTATTTAAACCAACCTGGCTGTCCATTCCCAGTATATTTCCATAATTTCTTACAAATTAATAAATTGTTATATCACATTTTCTGTTCTAAATGTGACAACACATTTTTTTATCTTACAGTTGCGGTTTAGTTTATCTTTTGTTATTGTCATCGTTGAATTCTTTCAGGTCAGACAGATATATTTATAATCGGATTTATTTTCCAATGTTCTATATACACACAGTAAATTAATTGGAGATGGTATTCTCTGGTATTTTTGTATATATATATATTTGGCTGTGTTTCGGTATGAAATAAAATATTATAACAGGCCATTATTAACTATATTATGGGAGCATTACATTTGGATAGTATTAATCTCGGGTATTTTGTGTTAATGATATATTTGATGGTGTTTATTTTGACAAGAAAAAATCCTTTAGCGTAAACATGATATCACAGTGTCTTTTCGTTGCGGTTTACCATTTCCGTTGACGGTATTAAAGGCATACTTGAACTAGTCGCTAGATAAATTATTATTTCTTTGAATCTGAATATGCGGTTGGATGATGGCGGCCTTACTTCTACAAAGACAAGATCATAAATAGTTTTAGGTATTAAGGATGTTCTGAATATTCATAATTTACTATATGCTAACTTATTTAAACAATAGTCGCTCGGCGTCCGACGAAAGTTGCCGTTCTTGCGCAGGTAGGTGCTCGCTTACGAAAACTATAGACTCGAAGGAGTGGACGTTCTCGCGCATGCAGGCTTAAGCAAAAGATTTTAAATTTTTTTACAGACAACAACACACCATATCTTTCAGACGCTTGAAACATTAAAAAAAATTCTAAGTCTCAAAGCTCGACGTCCGACGAAAGTTGCCGCGCCACGGCCTTGCGCCTTTTTACAGCCAACTATATTCCCCCATCCAGCCCCCAAATATCTAACCGAACAAGGCCCAAAAACACGCGCCTGCGCAACGGGCATGTACTATACCTTTTCAAATAAACATTTCTCGATTAATCGCATTAGCGCAGCTCGTTGGACACCTGACTTTGTAATCAGGCAAGCCGCGTTCGATACCCGGCCAAGTATTTAGCTTTTTTCTCTAACCACCACAACCAACAACAGATGGCGTGCACCCTGCAACCCACAATACAATGGCTTTCAATTATTGACAACAGATGGCGCGCACCTCTGCAACACACGCAACCCACAATACAATTGCTTTCATTTATTAACAACAGATGGCGCGCACCTCTGCGACACACCCAAATGTCTTTCGCGCACCCCTACGACCACCCCCAATGTCTTCTTCTTCCCAATGTCTTCTTCTTCTTATCCAAACAACAACTACCAACAGCTCGGCAGCAGCTCCCTGCGAGAACTCGATGAGTGGTTACCTTTATGACCACTTCCGCCCCAGAACTCTCTTTGTTTAACTACTGTCGTGAAAAATAATTTACATTTGCCCGTCAAATATTCAAGTATTGCACGATACTTAGAAATTACAGAATTAGAAGCTTTTCAAACAGATTCCGACCTTGTATTTATACTCAGAATTCCACTTATTGAACAGCAATCATTCACTGCTCTCCGCGTATACCCAATCCCCATCTATGATGATAGAACTGGGTTATACCATGTACTTTCATTCACTCATAAATATATAGCAAAAAACGACGATTACTTACTGTATATTCCGATAAAAGACCTTAGTGCGTGCAAACTGTTGAACAATCAAAATAAATTGTGTTCCGAACTCTATGCCTATCCTATAGACTCAAATGCTTTGTGCGAGGCCCAAATTCTAAGAAATTTTAAAAAAGTGCCGGACAATTGTCACAGTGCCGTGATTTCTGCTCAATGGTACCACGTTCATAAACTCGAAAAAAACGTGTGGTTAATTATGGTTACCGAGCCTCTCAGTATTACCATCACCTGTACGGACATCAATTCAAAACCCTTAACACTCAATATTATCTCTCTATTAAAACTTCAGAAAGATTGCAGTGCCTTCATTGGGATAACCAAAATCGAACAGAAGCCTCAAAAAGCAGCAACACCCTTGACAACTATCAACCAATTCTTATCCCTTTCAACTGCTGTGATACCATCCCAGAAAAAATTGTCGTTCCCGAACTCAAACCTTTGAAGCTCCATGAATTGAATTTCGAGGAGTTAAACGTCGCAAACCACATACTTAACGACTATTCAAAGGACCTAGACGAATTAATATATCAGCCATTCGTCAAAAAGAACATGGTTCACATACGTGACAATATTTTCCATTATAATAATTGTCGCTGTATTTGTCCTACAATCGCTTTGGAGTAAACACAATACAACAGCGAAAGTCCATCACCCACAACCAGAATTTCAAAATTGTTGCCAAGATTGAGACCGAACCTCCGACAGAACAAAACTGAAGACATCGAGCTAAGTACCCCAAAATAATTTCAAAAATTGATTTGTAAAACTTATTTACCGCTAAAAAGTGTTGTTTTATTATTAAGGACCTTAACGCTAATTACATTTTTATTTTATACGTTTATACAATTTACGCTATTTTATTCATTTTTGCTTTATACAAATGTCATTTTATGCAACCCTTATACTTTATTTTATTTACAAATTCTGTTTTCAGAAAAGTTCCTGTAAAACAGCAACTTTGTGAGGGAAGTGTTAGGGAATTATACGTCGTTATTATATTGACAACAACGTGTACAAAATTCAAATGATTCAGAGGTATCATATTACACGATTTCAGAAACGTTCACTGTAAAAACTACTAAACAGCATGCACATGCGATGGCTGTTAGCGTCATTAGGTGTATCGCTTTCATTTATTTCATTTATATTGTTTAACGTAACTTTCAAGTAAAAATATTTAATTTGTGTTTTAAATAAAAATTTTTTTTTTTTGTGTTTGTGAAAATAGAATATATATATATATATATATATATATATATATATATATATATATATATATATTATAATATATTTTTCCATTAAATCAAATACTTAATAACTTTAATTTAATCAAATTTACATACATTAAATTTGTTGATGTCTTACCGTTCTATTTTTGAAAGTATCTTCCGAACTTCTGGTCCAGTAAGAAACTCCAGATTCGTGTTGAACTGCCACTGCTTCAACATTCCATACTTTAGCTACATCCTTAAATTCTACAATATTGAAAACATCATCCGTTTTTAGTTCCGATAAAATACTTTTCATAGCTTCTTTTAATTGTACAATTCGAGTTCCTTGCATGCTGCCACTAGTATCCAATACAAACACCACTTGTTTTGGAAGATTTGGTAAGTTTTCCGGAGCAAAGAAGTGAACAAAGTAACCGTCATTAAGTAAAACCTAAAACGAATAATGAAATTATATATTATATATCAATTTAAATATTATACTTGATTGAAATATGTATATTAATTTAAGAATTTTTCTTTATATTAACAGACAGGTATGTCATCATTTTGCGAAGATTCAGAAAAGGATTAAAAATTAAATATTAAGGAAATTCGCTAGCTCAGGCCACAAAAAATATACAGTATGACACTTGGTATATATACTTATTTCGGTATTTAGCAAACATATATTTATTCGATGGCGGACGATGGGGCAACTGAAGTTACAGAATTTCATTTACCAAAAACCAAAAGTGATACAAGCATGAAACTTGGTTTCTGGTTTATCACGGAGCGAAAATTTAGATTGAAAAACAGGATTTCTTATTCCATGCTAATTTTTCGTTATAACAATAATTAACGTCACTTAGGTTTCTCAATCCTTCTGGTAATATTATAATAAATTTGGTATTTTAAAGAAGAGCAACTACAATAATCTAGTTCAAACCGAGAACAAACGGTTAAAAAAAAAACACAATATACTTGTACCATTTTAATCCTCAACAATTACTACTAATAATATTTTCAATTAATTTATAATTAACTCCTGTTACAAAGAAGAAAATAGATTTAGATCCTAAAGATCAACTAGAAACTTCGGAGTTTTTATACAATTTTATATTAAAGGAACTTTTTTGTAAATACGTTAAAAGTAAACTGTTCTGAATGTTGTTTAGTTTGTTTATGTATTATATTACACTCATTTTCAAAAAGTATTCTACTAGAAAACTCACTTTTACCTCCTAGTGAATTTCTCACTCCTTGGTAAATTAAGAAAAAATATTTCAATGTTTTTCGTTAAAATCAGTATACTCTTGCTAATTAATTACTTAAGCTTGTTAGGTGACGCTACACGCATCATATTGTTGTAAAGTCCGTGGGTTCAATTTAAAATTATAAAACTAATATTCACTTTCACTTTTTTAGAAATTTATTTACATTAAAACAGCTGATTCAAATATCACAATACATTCCCATATAGGCTAGTCGTCGCGGTATACCTAAACTGCGATCGTGGCGTGCTTGCTTTATAAAACCAGCGTCGAATTCTCCAGTAAAAATCATCATCACTCCTACAGGTGCCGATGCTTTTCGAGAACCATTTTTTATCTCCAAGCATTTGTTGTCGTATTGAAATGAAACAGGGTCGGCTTTCCGTAAATTTCGTAACACTGCCCCACCTTTAATTCTGATCGTCCCGATCAGAAGCATCCCCTCCATGGTAGGGAGCGAGTCGATCCGGTAGACAACGTCATTAAGCCTCTTGACCACCTCGTATGGACCATCCCAGGTGGGTGTAAGCTTTGGGGATTTACCCTTGCTCCGTTGGGGGTTGTACAGCCAGACTTTGTCCCTCTCCTGGAACCCGACTGAATTGGCCTTGAGGTCGTATCGCGTCTTCATCCGGTCACTGGTGGCCAACATCTGCGTTCGGGCTAATTCGTGTATTGCCAGCATGTTATGTCGGAGCTGGTCGGCATAATCGGCTATGTCTTGGGAAGGTTCTTCGGGGGATCCAAATGCCAAATCGCAGGGTAATCGCAGCTCCTTTCCGAATAGGACCCTGGCTGGGGTCAGGCCTGTACTATTATGTACAGCTTGCCAACAGGAATAGGAGAATATGCTCATCCCAATCACGCTGGTTATTGCTGACGACCTTGGATAGGTGTTGTTCCAAGGTCCTGTTGAGTCTTTCCACCATTCCGTCTGACTGTGGGTGCAATGGAGTTGTTCTCGTTTTCCTGATCCCAACATCTGGAATACATTCGATTCGAAGTTACGCTCTTGGTCTGAATGTAGTTCCATCGGGACGCCAAACCTGCTGAATAGCTGGTCTACTAGCACCGTCGCTACCGTGGCTGCCTCTTGGTTGGGAATCACATATGCCTCAGGCTATTTACTGAAGTAATCCCTTGCGACCAAAATGTATTTGTTCCCCCTCTCAGACTCGGGAAGCGCATCGGCGACATCGATGGTAATTTTCTTAAATGGGACGCCCACACTATACTGCTGCATTTTACCCTTGCTCCGTTGGTGGTTGTACAGCCAGACTTTGTCCCTCTCCTGGAACCCGACTGAATTGGCCTTGAGGTCGTATCGCGTCTTCATCCGGTCACTGGTGGCCAACATCTGCGTTCGGGCTAATTCGTGTATTGCCAGCATGTTATGTCGGAGCTGGTCGGCATAATCGTCTATGTCTTGGGGAGGTTCTTCGGGGGATCCAAATGCCAAATCGCAGGGTAATCGCAGCTCCTTTCCGAATACGACCCTGGCTGGGGTCAGGCCTGTACTGTTATGTACGGCAGAGCGATATGCCAACAGGAATAGGGGAATATGCTCATCCCAATCACGCTGGTTATTGCTGACGACCTTGGATAGCTGTTGTTCCAAGGTCCTGTTGAATCTTTCCACCATTCCGTCTGACTGTGGGTGTAATGGTGTTGTTCTCGTTTTTCTGATCCCCAACATCGTGCAGTCCTTCTGGAATACATTCGATTCGAAGTTACGCCCCTGGTCTGAATGTAGTTCCATCGGGACGCCAAACCTGCTAAATAGTTGTTCTACTAGCACCGTCGCTACCGTGGTTGCTTCTTGGTTGGGTATCACATATGCCTCAGGCCGTTTGCTGAAGTAATCCGTTCCGACCAGAATGTATTTGTTCCCCCATTCAGACTCAGGAAACGGACCGGCGAAATCGATGGCAATTCTCTCAAATGGGACGCCCACATTGTGCTGCTGCATTCTGCCCTTGGTATGGGTCTTCGGGCCCTTACTGGCTGCACAGGTGGCACATTTGCGGCACCAAGCTCTGACGTCTTAGAAGTAGTTCACCCAGGTGGCCTACGATAATTCCATCATGTACTTCGGTCAGGATGGCTGGTACCTTTTTCTTCGAAACTACCAGTTGGGACTTGGTTTCACGTCCATCAGCGCTTTCCCAAACTCGCTTGAGCATTCCATTGTCTACTCTTAGAGAGTCCCATTGAGCCCATAACGATTTCAGCACGCCGGAGTATCTAGCTACCTTGTCCCATCGTGGCCTAGGTGCCCCTCTCGTTTTCAGTGACAAGATTGGTTCGATGTCTAGATCAGCCATTTGGTCCTGGATGCACTGTTCCGTTGTC
The DNA here is from genome assembly GCA_034190945.1 of Octodonta nipae. Classification (NCBI taxonomy): domain Eukaryota; kingdom Metazoa; phylum Arthropoda; class Insecta; order Coleoptera; family Chrysomelidae; genus Octodonta; species Octodonta nipae. Next base: position 67,419,650 of record CM067218.1, read on the forward strand.
CTGTCTTCATTGGCCTGCACTCCGATCTGCCTGATGGAGATACCTTCTCCCTATTCCGTCTTCAGACAATGTCCGCATTCCGCTCTACAGGGTCTTCTGGATAGGGCATCGGCGTTATTGTGCAAACGGCCGGCACGGTGTTCCACCTTGAAGTCGTATTGCTGTAATTTCTCCATCCATCTGGCCAATTGTCCTTCCGGTGTCTTCACGTCCAGCAGCCATTTGAGTGCAGCATGATCTGTTCGGATTAAGAAATGACGACCATAGAGATATTTGTGGAAATGGTTTACAGCCCTTATTATTGCAAGAAGTTCTTTTCTGGTGACGTAATAATTTCTTTCCGGCTTCGAGAATCCACGGCTGTAATACTCGATCACTCTCTCTTCACCATCTTGCACCTGGGATAGGACGGTCCCCAACCCTGTGTTGCTGCGTCGGTGTCTAAGATGAACTTGCCGGACTGTGTAGGAAAGGCTAGGATTGAGCTGGAACATAGTGCTGCCTTCAGTCGCCTGAAAGATGTTTTGCAATCCTGATTCCATTGAAAGGTCTCTTTCTCAGTGGTCTGCCGATGTAGAGGGGCGGCGATGGTGGCAAATCCCTCAACAAAACGCCGGTAGTATGAACAGACGCCCAAGAAGCTTCGGAGTTCATGTTTGTCTCTTGGAACTGGCCAACCACGGATGGCTTCTATTTTGTCTTCGTTGGTGCGGATTCCTGCCTCGGACACTACGTGGCCCAAAAACTCTATTTTTTTTTTGGAACAAGGAACACTTTTTCGAATTGAATCTCAGGTTGGCATTATTAATTCTGGAGAATACTTCGTCCAGGTTCTTCAGATGGTCGTCGAACGTCTGACCCATGACTAGAATGTCGTCGAGGTATACTAAGCACGTCCTCCATGTTAACCCGCTCAGTACATACTCCATTAGCCTCTCAAATGTAGCGGGTGCATTACATAACCCAAAGGGCATGACCGTGAACTGAAACAGCCCTTTACTGTTGGAGAACGCAGTCTTTTCTCTGTCGTCTGCGTGTAGACCAACCTGCCAATATCCACTTTTTAGGTCTAGTGTGGAGAACCAACGGGAGCCTGCTAGTGTGGTCACAGTGTCATCGATTCGGGATAGCGGATGTCTTTCTTCGTGACGTCATTCAGCTTTCTGTAATCCACACAAAATCGGGTGGTTCCATCTTTCTATTTAACTAGCACGACGGGAGCAGACCATGGGCTGATGGATGGCTCAATAACTCCATTTTGTAAAATGGACTCGATGTTTTCCTCGACTGCCTGTTGTTGCCCCAATTGTAGTCGTCTAGGCGGTATTCTGATGGGTTGAGCCTTTCCGATATCTATTCGAAACTGGATGATCTTGGTGCGACCGGTGGTTCCATGTTGACTGTTAAAAATTTGCCAGTACTTTGTGATAAATTATTTGGCTCTCTTCTGATTTTTTGGTGTCAGGTGTGTCAAATGGTCAGCAAACTGTTGTAGGAACTCTTTACTGGGTCCTGTCTCCTTCACCGAGGTCTGGTACTCTTCTTCGCAATTGATGATGGTCTTTACTGGCTCGAAACAAGCTATCTCTTGACCATTGGCAATTCTGATGTCGTTGTTGGACAAATTCAGGACTCTGATTGGTATATCTCGTCCGGTTTTAACTATAGGCCGTCCAACTAAGTAGTCATGAGCCGAGTGTACGGGCTCCACCATTCCAACGCAGCTCCCAGGATTGCTGTCTAGCTGCCCATAAATAATCTGTTCCATTCGACCGGGAATTCTAGCTGAAGACTTTGCCACAATTTTTATGGAGGTGACTGAACTGTTGACGGGCCGTGTCAATACAAATTCCTCATTTAAGAACCGAAGAACATCTTATCTCGGGTCGAACATAAATCCATGCTGGCTAAGTAGGTCCATTCCCAGTATAAAATCGTCCTCAATATTCGCTACCAGGACCCTATGCCGGATCATGCTGACCCCTATCTGTAGCACGACGTCTGCCTAACCCTGTATTCACATGGACTCGCCGGTGACTATTCTGAGCTGGATGTTATTGGTAACTGGCCGAATTTCTGATGCTCTCAAAACCCTGGACTTGGCAATGGACACAGCGTCGCCGGTGTCGATGGTGATGGTAACTGCTCGCCCATTGATGGTACCTCTGATGAGTTTTGGGGGCTGGTGGAGGGACAGTCAGCATTCGCCCCCTTATGCTGACTGGCTGACGGTCCCTGGATATGTGGCTGTTCTTCTGGTTACCCCTGGTCGGTGATTGTTCAGGTAGCCTCACTCGACAATCACGATGGAAGTGTCCTTTCCTTCCGCAACGGTAACATGCCCCTCTGGTGCCAGTTCTTTGTCACCGTTCTAATATTTTGTTCAGGCCAGCAAGCTGAGCGTGAAATGGTGACTCTGACTCTTCCTGGTTGAAGGAAACTGCTCGGACCCTCGGCTTGGACTAGACATGTTCATGACGGCCCCTACTTCCAAAAACCGAAGTAGAGCTTCATTACTTTTCTTGACACCACTTAGTCTTAGATTTCGTTGTACTTCCACATCTCTGATGCCGTTTATGAAACTCTGTGTCGCCAACTGGTCTTTCGTTTCCTCTGGCAGGTCTGGATAGGAGAAGTAAACTAACCGTCTAATCTCTGCTTCGAATTCTTAGAGGCTTTCACCAGATTTTTGCGTTTTTCCACTCAGTTGGACTTGGCATACCTGGCTCAAGGATTGATTGTCGTTTCGTTTGTCTAGGATTGCGATGATCTTGTCGGAATTGCCTTGTCCATCGACTGGAATGCTTTGGAGGAGTTTCTAGGGCCGGACCTCTTAACGAAATTACCAGAGAAGTAGATTTTTCTTGATTATCCCATCCATTAGTTGTAGCCACGGCCTCAAATTGCCGTTTATACATGGGCCAAGATGAACTGCCATCGAATGTGGGTGGTTTCCTAACGGAACCGCTGGTACTCACGGTGTTCTGGTATTTTCTTCGCTGTAAGTCCTGTTGCATTTTTTTAATTTCTGTTTCTACCTTGTCTTGGATGGCACTGATTTGGTCTTGAACTGTGTTTTGAATTGAACTGATTTCAACTTTTACTTGGCTTTGGATGGAATCGAGGTCATCTACTTTTGTTTCAAGAGTGTCCACGGTATTTTTTATGGTCTTAATGTCATCATTTATCTCTTTTATATCTGACTCAAACTATTTGCATTCTTTCATTAACTGTTTCATTAACTTGTCTTACTATTTGCATTAGTTGTTCAAATTGCATTTGTCTATTTTCTTCAGTTATTTTAAATTCATTTTGTCTGTGTTCATCTAATAATTTAAATTCATTTTGTCGTTTTAGTTCAAGTTGATCTTGTTTTTGTTCAAATATTTTAAAATCATTTTCTCGTTTTTCTTCAAATTTCGAGAATAATACTTCAATTAAATTATGTTCTTTACTTTTCATCGTGGAAACCAGATTTTGTTGTTTTTCATCGATATTAGTGACAAGATTTCCTAATTCAACTTTAAGTTTATCATCAAAAGATTTCACTAACCTTTGTTGAATTTCTTCTTGATGTTGTTTCTCCTTCTTGTCACGTTTTTCTAGAATCTGTGCTATTTTTTTGTCTAGTCCCTCCGTAACCTGTTTGATAATTTTTTTGGTAGTTTCGTCTGTTTTTTCCATACTACGAGTTTCCATAAATCAAATTACGATTTTAACTGCACTTAATCCTCTACTTCTGATCACCATGTTTGTTGTAAAGTCCGTGGGTTCAATTTAAAATTATAAAACTAATATTCACTTTCACTTTTCTAGAACTTTATTTACATTAAAACAGCTGATTCAAATATCACAATACATTCCCATATACGCTAGTCGTCGCGGTATAACTGAAATGCGATCGTGGCGTGCTTCCTTTATAAAACCAGCGTCGAATTCTCCAGTAAAAATCATCATCACTCCTACAGGTGCCGATTCTTTTCGAGAATCATTTTTTATCTCCAAGCGTTTGTTGTCGCATTGAATTGAAACATGGTCGGCTTTGGGTAAATTTTGTAATGTTTTCAAACAATAAAATTTTTAATTTTACAATTTGTGCGTTTTTAACCGACTACCAATAAGGAGGAGGTTATCAATTCGTATGCAACTTTGTGCCCTGCGATTATTCAAAAACGACTTGGGCAATTTTAAAGATTTAAACTTACAGAAAGGTCCCATATAATTGTCTATAACATGAGATTTACGGTTTTCTTGAAAATCAGAACAAAAGAAAATGAGGAACCAGATTTCAGCGATTTTCAATGAATCTTCACTGTTTTCTCTAAAAGTGTTCACGCAATTTGAATATTATAAATTGTATTATAGAAAGGTATGTTCCAGCTTGATTCCGTACATTTTTCTATGACACAAAACATACTATTCTTCTGAAAATCTGAAAAATATATGCAAAAAACTGTAAACATCATGGTAATTGTAAAATTTTTATCATAAAAATCTAGTTGTCATGATATGCCATGAAAGTATATCGTACAGGGTGTTTTGAATGGTTTTCAATTTGATGCATTTGAAAGTCAGTTTCTGTTAGAGACGAAGTTATATTCGCGTAAAATAGCAGAAAATATTCCGTTAGTTTATTGAACCGAAAATTTGTTAGATATGTCGGCGAACTCTTCTAAATGGTGTACGGTTGTATTTGTGTGCGTGGGTGATATTAGGTGGTACATAAGCTGTTGTATACTTAGGATGGTTGAAATATAAGTTGGAATTGAATTAGTTATACAGGGTGTTTTTAAAAATTTTGTATTGGCATATAACTAGTTGCATATACAAGGTGGTTGAAATAAGAGTGGAGCAAAACTAGAGTTATACAGAGCGGATGTTTGCGGAAAATAATTATAGTTATAGAAAAGGGTTTAAAAATTGTCAGTAGTTGAAGATACAGGATGGTTGAAATATAAGTTGGAGTAGAATTACAGTTATACAGGGCGGTTTAAAAAAAATTATAGTTTGGAATATAAGTAGTTGCTTATACAAGGTGTTTGAAGTAAGGGTAAAATTATTGTCATTCAGGTGTATCAAAAATGTTATATAAGCATAAGCAGTTAGGATATTTGAATTATAGAACGTAGGACGGAGTATAATTATAGACATGGGTTCAAAAAATTTTAGAAGCAGTTGCATATACCGGGTGATTGAAATAAATGTGCGAAATAAAATCATAGGTATACAGGAATAATTTAAACAATAGAAAATAGAAAGAATCTATAGTGTGGAGAGGATTTATACAGGGTGGTTTTAAAGATTTCAGGACCGTTGTGATATTGTATTGAGTTGAATTATAGTTGTATATGGTGATTCAATAAGTTATAATATATATATATATATATATATATATATATATATATATATATATATATCTGTTCACTGTTATTCATCATTACATACTTTCAATCCTCATCCAATTCTGTGGGACAATTTTAATCGCATTTCGAGCGATAAAGCCAAACACCTGGCCCAAAAGAAAACAGTCACTCAAAAACTTAAGCTAACACGACTTATTACAAAACAACAACCCGCTGTCACCTCACCCCCTCAGACGACTGTCCATAACTTTTCTGACTTCCCCTTAGACTCTACCAGTTTACACGTCCTATCCAAAGGTTTCAATTTCGCAGTGACGCCGAAAACTATTCCAACTGAAAGAATCATTTCTCAAGTTGAGGTAGCTTTGGTTGAACTAACAGATATTGAGGCTGAAGATACTCGTCAAGACATTGCTAGAGTACTCCGCACATCAAAGCCACCAAAATCAAACCTAACTTCTAACGAAAGACATGCACTAAAACAACTACGTAACAACGATGACATAACTATTCTTCCTGCCGACAAAGGTAACGCGACTGTTCTTCTCAATACTAAGGACTATGTTCACAAGATGAATTCCCTACTCCACACTGCAGACTACGAATAATGAACAATAATCCTACTACTTACTTAGAGAAAAAGACTAAGGAAATCATCAACAGGACACAACTTCCTCTTGACGTCAAAAAGATCATCATTCCTCGTGAAAAGTCTTCTAAAATTCCGAAAATTTACGGACTACCCAAAATTCATAAGCCGGACATTCCTCTTAGGCCCATTGTCAGTTCGGTACAATCCCCGACCCAAGAATTAGCCCGGTACTTAGCCAAAACCCTCCAACCTCTAGCCGAGCAAGCATCCTCGTACGTAAAGAACTCTTCTTCCTTCCTAGATATCCTAAGTGGTTACAGAATTTCAGAAAATGATATCCTAGTTAGCTTCGATGTTGTATCTCTTTTCACCAATGTCCCCATTTCAGAAACGTTAGATATTCTAAAAACAAAACACAATATCTCTTCTGACATCATCAAACTTGTACAACACTGTTCTTCTAACACTTATTTTTCATTTCAAGGCACTCTGTTCAAACAAGTCCGTGGTGCCCCCATGGGTTCACCTCTTTCTCCAGTGCTTGCTAACATTTTCATGGAACAAATCGAAACCCAGGCCCTAAACTCGTCTAATTTAAAACCTTCCTGTTGGCTTAGATATGTAGATGATACTTTTGTCATTTGGCCTCATGGCAGAGATTCACTAGACTTCTTCCTACAACACCTCAATGGTATACATTCTAATATACAATTTACAATGGAAATCGAGTCCGATTCTTCTCTTCCGTTTCTTGATGTCCTCATAACAAAAACCAACAATGACAGATTCTCACATACCGTCTATAGAAAACCAACCCATACCAATCGATACTTAAATGCCCAATCACACCACCACCCTGCCCAATTGAGTTCTGTAATGAAATCTTTGACTCTTAGATCTATTCGTTTAACAGATATTGACAATAGACAAAACGAACTTAATAATCTTCAACAAATCCTTCGACAAAACGGTTATCATTCGGACCACATTGCGCGTATAATTCATCAATCTCAACAACCCCCAATCACACCAACCCCGTCAGAAACAGAACAACAACATCAAAAAGCCGTACTTCTATACATTCGAGGAGTCACTGACAAAATAGCACGGATTTTACAAAGACATCAAATAAAGACTATCTTTAACACCACTCAAACTATAGGCAACTTAACCGGTAACCCAAAGACAAAGTACCTAACGAGGATCGAGGAGTTTACGAAATCTCATGTCGCGATTGCCCACAAAGCTACATCGGTCGTACCAACAGGCGCGTTAACCATCGAGTATATGAACACTCTCTGTCAGTTCGTAAAAAAGATCCGACTTCAGCTCTCGCGCATCACCATATCCAAACAGGACACTCTATCAACTTCGAGGACAGTAGGACTATCATATCTCTCAATTCTCTTAGGGCATCCACTATTCGCGAAGCCATCGAAATAGAGAAAAGACCTCTCTGTCTAAACAGACGCGATGACAGCACTCGCCTTCCCACAGCTTGGACCTCCGTAATTGCCAGATTAAACAAAGCAGACACGCCCACCAATACCCAACCAATCACAACACAGCCTCATCACGTGACATCTTCTTCTACCCCAGCGCTAACTATAAATAAAAGAAGCAGAGCAGACTCAAATTCAGTTCAGTTACCTAGTGACTCTTGGGAGTAGGCAGATTGAGGCCCCGAGTTCGATCTAGACTCTGAAACTCTTTTTCACTTTTGTCTCTTGATAATGGCTCCAAAGCAGGAGTCGAAACGTCGAGTATTCAATAAATTCAGACGCGGTTCTCACCCGGAACCTAGCTTAGTTCATATATATATATATATATATATATATATATATATATATATATATATATGTTAAAACAAATTAAGAAGTTAAAATACATATAGAAAATATAGATATAGAGAAAGAATACAAATTAGAGAGGGAGAAAGCGAAACGAAGAAAAAGAGAGACAGAGAGATAAGAATACGATAAAATTTTCAATTGAATTGTTCCTCAAATCAGATGAAAATAGTGATTGATTGCACACGGTTTTTAAACGGTTTTTATTTTAAGTCAGCTGAAGTCGGTACTTTTTTAAATATAAATTATTATACATCATTATTGTCTTGATGAAATGAAAATGAGTTTCTTAGCCGGTTTCCTACAGTCTGGATTGAAATTCTATTGACTTTTTAAACACGTTTTGACCTGGATGTTATAGATAATAAGAGTAACAATGATTGCAACTAAACTAAAATTCAAAGAACGATAGAAGTCGAAGGGTATAATTCGGTGCAATTGTTAATTTATTGTAGGGGATGAAGGGGTACTTTTTACTTATTTGCTTTAGTGCCATTCGATTACAATTAATTAACAACAAAATACGCCCCCAAGATCACCCCGTTAGGGCTGTTCGTTCCGGAGATATAGATGTGGCTATGCTAAGTTCTGTCTAAAATTGGCATAGTCACAGTTTCTCGGAAGGGTTTGGAGGAATGAAATCGTAACGAGGGTAGAACTTTAGCAATTAATTAGCAATAAAAAAAGTGTACTAAATCTATCAACCCAAAATATTGAAATAATTTTTTTTTCTTCATTATCGGGGGTGAGAAATTCAGTAGGGGATGGAGGGGTACTTTTTAGTTATTTGCTTTAGTACCTTTCGATAGCAATTAATTAGCAATAAAATACGCCCAAAAGATCACCCCGGTAGCACTGTTCGTTCCGGAGATACAGATGTGGCTATGCTAACTTTAGATTAAAGTTAGCATAGCCAGTGTTTCCCGGGAGGGGTGGGAGCAATAAACTTAATTTTTGCGTAATAAATTAGCAATAAATTCTGGAGTAGGTCCCACTTGGGCGTTATGAAATGGCTATGCTAGCATAACACGTCAAGTACAGCTGGCATTGAAGAATGTTTTACTGACTTCCCTACTGTCAAAAAGATAACTAATTATGCAAGCTGGCCAATTAGTGCATAAAAGTTCAGTGGTTCCTTTATTATAAAATATAGAAAAAAATATTAAGAAAACAAGTCACTTTATTAAATTTTACTTGTTTTTCCATTAACATGAATATTGCTATATTATTCCAAGTGTTTTAGAAGTTAGACATTTTTATAATAAATTAACGTTAACTATGATGCCCTGTATATAGTAGATAATTTAATATGGAACGTTTTTGGGTATACAGGGTGTGTGACCGTACAAAGAAACAATTTAATTAAGCTTTACTTATAACAAAATTCAGTATTTTTTAGATTTGAAATTTTTTTTTATAAATTTTCTAATTTGAAGACGTGAGTTGTAAAGACCAACTTTAGGATTTTCGGGAAAACTAGAACATAGAGCTTCCGAATCTGGAGCCATTCCATGTAATTGCTGTTACCCGTAACTCCTAGGGTAATAGCAATTATATGGAACGGCTCCAAATTCGGAACCTCTATGTGCTAGTTTCCCCGAAACTCCTAGATGTCGGTCTTTACATCTCGCGTCTTTAAATTTAACGATATGTATCAAATACATAAAGAAGTGTTCGAGAGGACATTCAATTGTGTGAAGCGCAACTGATGAACGTTCCCTAACCAGAAACATATATATATATATATATATATATATATATATATATATATATATTGTCTTGCGTACAAAAGAATGACACCTCGAAGAGAGTATTACATTTTCTAATTTTCAGAGTAGTGTGAAAGAAATTTGTTTGAACGGCATCTAAGACAACAAATTATATCAAGCACTAGCAACCCGTCACAGCTTCGCACGGGTTCATTACAGAAAATATATAATGACCTATATTATTTCGAGGAGATGCAGCTTTCGGTGAAATTAATTGAGTAGTTTTTGAGTGAAATCGTAACAAACAAAAAATCAATCTTTCCTCATTATATATAATATTAATTTAGATTATTTTTTCAGAGGCAATTATTTATGAGGCAAACAAAATATAAAACATTTATATTAGTTTGTAAGTATATTCTTTGTATACGACATTGATAACCTGATCACGTATAAAACGAACAAATTTTGTTTCGAAGTAAGACGTGATAGGGCAACATACAATTGCCTGTGCGAAAAGCACTGTGTGCTTAAGTCTACTCCCGCCAAGCCCATAGCCAGTGGGAGTTCAAACACCCCCCGAAATTTTGGAATTTTTGGTTTCAAGATTAAATTTTAATAATAATAATAATCTTTTTCATAAGAATAAATATTATGTTTATACAAAATTATATATCCTGGAAATACGTGAATACTTAATCAGCCCCTCAGCAATTAAAAAAATTATCCAAGAAAAAATTGTACAACCCACCTGGAACAAATTTCCTGGCTACGGCCTTGAATGCAGCAACTTTGAATGTTTAACCCTGAGCTTTATTAATTGTCATTCCAAGCGCTATTTTTACGGGAAATTGTAGCCGTTTAAATTGGAATAGCAATTCTGAGGGTATCATGGGAATTCTTGGTATAAAACCCACCAGTTGCGTTGCCAGTTAATACGATACATTCAATCAAAAAAATAAATAAATTGACTACTGTGAATCTCGTACCATTGCACAGTTTCAGTGGACTCAAATTTCTGGGTAATATAATAGGAGCATCAACTTTTAAAATTAATTTGAAACCAATTTAGTGTCTTAGTGGATATGTTACTAATATCGGGATAAAATTGTTTAGTAACTTCTTCCACATTTTGTACCAAAACACGAATATTGTTAAAATTTACATAGAAATTTCCTGCTTGAAATTGACATTTCCTATTTGGAGTAAGCCGTTAGAAAATTGCCAATTATCTTCGCTAAACGATAAAATCCTCATATTGGTTTTAAGTCCACATTTCGTTATATGTGAGAAAGATGCGATCTTTTGAGCGATGCATTGACTTTATCTGCTCACGTTCCAATAGTTATAACGGGCAAAATTTGACGGAAATCTCTAGAGAATAAAAATATAATTCATTTAACTGAAAGGCATAAGGCTGCTTTAGAAAGCGTACTTTCCCAATGACAGTCGTCTTCTAACAGATCCATTGCTTTACAAAGTCCTTGAAATGTTTCATACGTTATACCTTGAAAAATACGCAGACTACTGAAATTACCATATCTTTATTTTCAGAGTTGAAATTTTGCAAAATTTTCTTCATCCTACCCTCTAATACAAAGTCTACAGAAAGAAGTAGAGCCTTTACTACGTGGAGTAACATCTACATCTCGGAAGGCGAAGCCCGTCCGGCCCGATCGAATTTACATATATTGATTTTGCTGTATCTCCTAAGGTATTCTTTTAATTTGCATAGTGTAAAGGGAAAAAATATTCTTCATGAACTGCTCAAGCGAACTAACGTATTTAAAATGATAAGAATTAATAACGTATTTGTCAAAATAGCGTTCCAATTACCGCTTTATAATTCCCCATTTTTTTAAGTATTAAAATGGTTATAGCATGTTATCCTTAAGAGATAGACATATGCCGTCCAGGACTTTTTTGTAGACCTCTATAGGATACACAATTCTACCATACATTATTTTGTTATATCTCAAAGGTTTGAGGCAGCGTTTTCGTTGAAAGCTTCCAGACGGCTTATTTTTTTCCGACACCTTTAAATAATATCGTTATATTTTAGCCAATTTATACAAAAACTTAACAAATTATATACTAAAATCTTCCTCGAGAACCACTCTATCTACTGGTGAAAACAGCATGAAAATTGGTGGAGTGGTTTTTGAGTTTATCGCGAACAGACAGACGCGGGGGAGGACTTTGTTTTATAATATTTAGTGATTCTTTGGATTTAAGGCTGGCATCCCAACAACATGCCCTAAATTCGTATAGGCTATACTTTGACTTTTCTAGTTGAGTTTGAGACAAACAGTAATTTGAATCTATTTCCAGTAGTATAATTCTGACAAGACGTGGTGGTATATTATTGCTTTCAAATACTCCAAAATGTTTTTTTTTTCGAAATATTTATCTAATCTGTATTTGTTCCAAATTGTAAAAATTATGATTTTCACGACACTGAAGGAATGCTTGAAATGGTTTATGTAATTGGTGCTGGTGACCAGAATAGATAATCCGAGAGAACACAATTTTACAAAAAATAAACATTTTGTTTCTAAATGGACCGTTGTAATAATTCAAGTAATGTGACCTATAAAAGAAAAAGAGAAAACTGGAACTGCTCTTAAGGAGGAAAAGAAAACAAAAGCTTTACTTATAATAGTGGAAGATGCTACTGTGACTTCAAGACAACACATCAGTTGGATTATGTAAGTCTTACGTCTATACAAAGTGAAATCAAAAGGATTAAACTTCATCCATATCGTGTATAACTACATCAAGAATTACAAAATAATGATTAAAATGCAAGGTTTGCATTTTGTCAATGGGCTGAAAAATCACGAAGATCGATGTTTTTTAGATAATGAGTTATTGACAAATGAGGCAACGTTTTGAAAAAAAAATGAAACATTGCTATTCTGTAAATCATCCACACACATTTAATTTGATATCAGAATCAGCCTAGATGGTCTCTAAAGGTATGGGGTGGTAGTTTTAGAAAATATGTTATGGGTCCATACTGTTTTGAAAGATTTAGATTTAGATTTAGATTTTCTTTATTTGACTACGGTACATATTAAACAATGTTTGTAGCAAGTCCAAAATACACTCTTAGTGAGAAAAAAACAATCACAATTAAAATAATATAAATATGAAATACATGTTAAAAATAAGAACAGATATAAACAATTAAAAATTAGACACTAAAATTCGGGGAGCACATTTTGTGGTTCATGTAATCACCAACTGAGTAAAAACAAAACTTTAGTAGGTAGTTCTTCAAACTCTTTCTAAATTTATTTAATCTCAAAATTTTTAATTCTTCTGGCAAGATGTTGTAAGCATTGTAGTTTTGCGAGTTTTTCATTGTCTTATTTAATCGAAAACGGGTTGTTCGAATATTTCCTGCGTTTCTTGTATGATATTGATGTACATCAGACTGTTTAGTCAAAACATTAATGTTCTTGTGTATCTCTAGGAGCACGTGAAACAAATAAAGGGAAGGCAATGGCAAGATGCGGAATCTCTGAAATAAAGGTTGACACGACTCACGAACTCCAGCTTTAGCCAATATTCTCACTGCTCTTTTTTGTAACCTGAATATCAGAAGAGCATTTGAGGAATTTCCCCAGATCATAATTCCATAATTGATATGTGAGTGAAAGTGAAAAATATGCAATTCTTAAGGTATTATGGTCTGTAATATTTTGAAGGTGACGCAGTAGAAAGAGTGAACTCGATAATCTACTTCTTAAGTGGTCTATGTGAACATTCCACTATAAGTTGTTATCTAAATAAATACCTAGTAATTTGATGCTAGCTGTCTGTATCAGTATTAAAAGTGGTTGAAAACATAAGACTTTGTGTTTTTTCCTTGTTAAGCTTGAGTTTATTAGTACTGAACCATTTTTCAGATTTTGCTTCTATATCGTCCGATAGTTTAGTGAGATTAGCTAAATTGGTGTCAGAATACACAAAACTCGTATCGTCTGCAAATATAACAGATTTATTGGGACGAATAAAATTAGGGAAATCATTGATGTAAATAATGAACAGTATGGGTCCAAGGACGGAAACTTGAGGAACACCATGTTCTATTGATCTAAATTCAGACGTAGAATCATTATAAGTGACGGCTTGAAAGCGATTTGTCAAGTAAGTTTTAAATATGGATAATGAAGATCCTCTAACTCCATAGTAATTAAGTTTAGTTAGTAAAATGTCATGTGAGACACACTCAAAAGCTTTGGAAAGATCACACAACTTAATCGCTGTATGGGTTCCATTCTCAAAGCCCTCAACCACTCCACTCACAACACTCAAAACTGCTTGTGTTGTTGAACGATTTTTCCTAAATCCATACTGGGAATTATCTAGAAAGTTATTTTCCTCAAAATAAGAAACTAAACGATGCTTGATTAATGTTTCTATTATTTTGCTGAAAGTAGATGTAATTGATATTGGCCGGTAGTTATCTACCAAAGCAGTGTCACCTTTCTTATGTAAAGGAATCACTTTTGAAAATTTAAAGGAGTCGGGAAAAATCCCAGTGATAAAGATGGAGTTTATCAAGTTGGTCAATGGTTTTAATATGATATGAAAGGTCTCCTTAATAATGATACTACTGATTTCATTCGAATCCAGACTACCAGACTTTTTCAAACCACATATTGTGTTTGCAACTTCTTCGTTCGTGACTGGTGTTAAGTAAAAAGAGTGACTAGGACACGGAAAATTTCTGAAATGCAATAAACCTTGATCTGATATGGCTGGTAAAGACTTTATTATATTTTCAGCAATACTAACAAAAAATCAGAGAATTGTTCTGGTGAAAGCGAACTATCAAGTGAGGCATTTTTATTAATTTCTCTGTTTTTATTCCTTTCGTGATTTATTATATTCCAGCAAGCTTTTAGTTTATTATTTGATGAAGAAATAAATTCATGATAAGCAATTTTTTTACAAATTTGCAATTCATGTTTGTATCGTTTTTTTATAATTATGATAATTAGTAACGAACACTTGTTCATTTCTTTCTGACTTCTGAAATAACTTTTAAGGTGGCTAAGATTTTCCTCATATTTCTAAGTGAATCATTAAACCAATTTACAGGACATTTTTCTGGTTAATTGGTGCTTTCTTCATGCGAAAATTAATACATATTAAATTGGAATAAGTGTTTGATAGGAACGATGCTAGTAAATTGACATTCTAATTTTTTTCAAAAAACCCAATTTACATTTAATAACGAGTCTTTTAATTTACAAAGTCCTGATTTTGTTATGATTGTTTTTTTGGATGAGTTGTATTCGACATCTGTTTGCAAAACGTCAAAAATTATATATTGTGCACGATGATCTGAAAATCCAGGTTCAAACACTCCCGCTCTAAATAATTTTGTATCTAAATTTGTAAAGATATTATCGATGCAAGTAGCACTCGATGATATTATTCTTGTATATTCATTTATGCAAATGGATAAGTTAAAAGAATATAGTAAGTCCTTCAGCTCTTTCAAAAATGGAGGACTTATTTTAAAATTATTATTAAAATCACCCATAATTATAATTCTACACTTAAATTTCATAATACGATTTAAGACAAGCTCAAATTTCTCTAAAAATATTACAAATTTTCCATTTCCAGATCTATAAATCGATATAAGAATAGTTTTTAATTTTAGTAATTCGACTCCACAAAACTCGGCATTTTGTTCTGAATTAAATTTGTCTAAATTTACATGCATAAATTTTAAATTATTTTTTACAAATATTGCCGTACCACCCCTTTCCTTTATCTTCCTACAGAAAAAGTGTGCAAGAACATACCTATCAAGATTAAGATTGACAAGATTTGCTTCTCTCAGCCAGTGCTCAGAAACACTTACAACATCAAAACTATATTCAGACAAAAATATATCAAATAATTCAATTTTGTTAGACATATACTGGGTGTTAATATGGAATACACTCACCGAATTTTTACAGTTCATTAATTTTAACAAATAATCATCTAACTTATTGTTGTCCGTTTCTTACAGTGTTATGCATTTTCTTGTGTCGTATTGTTCACCATAAAATTCTCCTTCTTTTTCGAATTATTTTTAAAATGGAAACGCCTAATCACAGAACCTTTGGCCAAATTAATGGATTATAAACCTCATCCCAATGTTCCAATGGAAATGAAATTTTGTACGTTCTATTCCACTCCTCACATTTAAAAGTTACATTCGGTGATATATTTGATAAGAACTTTCTTAAATCATTTACCTTCATTTCCGGTGAAATACGTGAAACATGTAAATGTCCCACTCTAGGTACAGTTTTAAAATTTTTGTCGTCATTGTTTCCAAATATTGCATTAAATTTATGGGCGTTGTTTTTATTTGGGGAATTCCGGAAAGAATTCCCATACGTTTTTTTCGGCAGGTGCTTATCAATTTGTGTACCAATTTCTTTGCCACAAATATTTTTTGTTTCTTCTGGGTTACTCCGATTTATGTTTTCAATTTTTTTAGTGGAGTTTAAATAATCTCATTTTGCGGTGTTTGATGGATTTGAGTTCTTTCTAGTAGATGGTGCTACTGATGCAGCATGTAAATTAACATTTACTTTTTCTTTTAATAATGAAATTAAAGATTCTTGCTCTTCACACCTCTTTTCTAAATGATAGTTTAGCTTACTCACGATCTCTGTTTCGATCGTTTTCACTTGTAGTAGATAATTTGACTCATCGTCTACAGGTTATGTCTTCGTCAGCATTTTGAAATGTTTCACTTCTACGTTTAACTATGGGACTAATTTTATTAATATAGTTTGTCAATATAACATTAGTTGTCGTCACTGGCACCTTAAAACACAAAATTATGTCTATTAACTCTTTTTCAACTTGTTTAACTCCGACGTTAACAGAGGTATATCAACACCCGCCATCTTGTCAATGTCCTGAATGAATGTCCTGAATGAAAGAACAGTAAATGGACAGGTATATTTGCAGTTCTTATAAAATAATATAAACAGCTTTTGCAAAATATACCAAACAATGCTAGAGACATAATGTAGTTTCTTCAATCCATTCCGCTGATCCAATTCTCCTTCCAGATGAATAGAAAAATGGGGCCAATTAGATTGCTGCCCGGATCACCAAACTTAATTAAATGGATTACTTACAAAAAAAAACGAGATTTACATCATCCATACAACAAACAAAGAGGACATGAAATAACGGAGAAATTTATGCTAAATATAGATGTGAACAAATTAAGAAACTTAACTTGATCGTTTGCAGGTTTGTTTGCATATAGTTGGAGACATTTTAAACATATGTACTTTAAAATTTTATTTTTTTATTGATTTGGTTATTTCGTGTGGTTTAATTTTAAAATTGTTGTTTTTCTTGCTTTGGTTTTGTTCTAAATCAGTGGAGTACCCAGCTTCTGGTTTAGCAATTGACCAATACAAGTGATTACAATTTATTTTCAGATTATGCCCTGAATTTAAAAAAAAACAGGGTTGAAATGGCACTCTGGCATTGCGTGAAAGGGAAGAGGAGAACGAAAGTCGCAAAATGAGAACATTGTAAACTTTACGTAAAACAAAACACCATCGAAAAAAATTACATTTGTGAGAAACCCTTTAGAAATAGCTAAATGATAACTATTCTTTAAACTATTGATGATTAATTTATTGCAGCAAAATATTTGCTTTATTCCACACTTCACTTTTAAATATTGTAAATGGCAACTTTAAGTTTTCTTCCAAAAAATTAAAAATACCTAGTAAAATATTGCATTTAGGTTATTCTATACCTAATACAATAAAAAATATAAAAAATACTTTATTGTGACACAATGAAATTTATATCACATTCAACTTCTAAAAGTTAAAAAACCTATTTGGTATAGAGAAATATTATTAAATCTTCAAAAGCGTTATTAAAATAATACAATTGCATCAAATATACAGGGTGTTCCGTTTGAAGTAATTGATAAAATTGTTTCTTTGTATGTTCACTCACCCTGTATACCAAACGATAGTGATGTTTTTGTGTTAATTAACACTGTTTTTAAAAAATATTTATTTCACTTAAACTTAAAATTATAAATTCAAAAATATATCTGATAATAACATGTAAAATATTAAATTATGAAAATACGTCTAACTACTTCAACTGTTATGCCGATTCTAATTCAAGATCGGTTTGATATTCATCAGGCAGCCAAGACGCTGAATCTGCGTCCTTGCACGTGCGGTTTTAATCTTGTTGCATTTGCAGTTAAGGGTTACGTAAATCCTCCATCCCTTAGAAGGAACTCGAGGGTGGAACTATTCGAGTTTCGTTCGTCAACTCTTCTTGGAGTGGCATCTTGTCCATTGGGTTGAAGTTTCTTCTTTATTGAAGCTTGAATTTGTTTTCTATTTCTAATAAGAAAATAGCAAATTATTAATAAAATCAAAATTGAAAATGTTCCAATGGACCAACTGTGATAATTTGAATGCAATTGAATTGTTTCTAAAGGTTCATTATTAATTTCTTCAAGTTGAATTTCATGCAATTTATCAAGTGAAACTTTTTCTAATTTAAGTTTTTGAACAGACATAACTGGTAATGAAATTTCTTCAATATCTTGAAGGGCTATTGGATGTCCTTGGGAGATTCCCTTTTCATTTTGATAGGTGAACTTCGGGGTTGATATTGAACATTTGGGTGGAACTTCAAAAAGGTAAGGTCCTTTGATGATGGCTACATCGTTTTCTTCACAACTTGTTTGAATTTTCTGTGGCCTTGGAAAAATACCAATATAATGGGATTCATCGATTTCCTCAATAATGGTATTGATTAACTTGACAGGAACTTGTTGACATTTTTTTAAGTTTGTCTCCATCGATAGGATTGATGTGATGCAGTCTAAATTTTCGTGTGTGGGCACCAGGCTGTTTGTTTGGCACAAGTAGTTGGGGTTGATTTCTTGGCATGGATCTTCTTGGTATTGATATTGGTCATTACTCAATATAAGGAAAGGTTGAGGAGGAATAATTATGGTATTATTGATATTCGGAATCGAATATAAGTGATAATGATTAAAAACTTCAGAATGAACTAGTGGAAATTCTAAAGAAAATATTAATTTATCTTAAGTGTAAAGAATATTTGTCTTAACAATTTTGTAATATTCAAAATAATTGTTCTTATCAAATAATATTTGTGAATGGCTGTGAATTTCAGAAAGAATGTTTATTAAATGTTTAAGTTGTTCTGGTAAAATAATGCTATGATGCAAAGTGTTTAGATTAGCGAAACTTATAGCATTTTCGATTTCGGTCAGAAAATTAAGTATTGAGTCTAATTTAAGTTTTACATGATTTAAGATTTCTCGAATTTCAAAATAATGTTCATAACCGAATTTTGTTTTATTTAGAGCAATTCGTAATTCTTCAACCTTATTTGAAATTAATTTTTGATTTGTCGTAACTGATGTAATTGTTTTATTTATACCATTGACCAATTTAGTACTTAGAGATATTTGTTTATTTACCTTTCTAATAATCTGGTTTTGATTATTTTCTAATTGTGAAATGCTGTTATAGATTTCCTTAGCGTCTTCTTGATCCATGTTTCCAGTTATAGATTTGATAATGCTACCTAAAGGATTCAATAAGCCTCTTTTGTATCTTTGATTGGGGAAAATTGAAATTAATTTTTTATTTACATTATCAATTTCAAATTTCAAATGTTGGTAACTAGTATAAAGTTCCATTTTATAATTAAGGGTAGTTTGGTTTATTAAATTACCAATGTGTTCATATTCACGAGTTATATTAAAAATTTGGGTTTTGATTGAATTGATGGGAATATAATGAAGGAAAGAGTGAGAACCAATTTTAATTCTTGCGGTTCCTTGTTTGAAAATTAAAATTCCGGGGTTATTGTTCAGGTTCTGAATCTGAACTTTCCGTGACGTTATCAGATTGTTGGTCATCAGGATAGTCATCAGGATTATCCTGCAAAAATTGTTTGGTAAGTTTTCTTTGAGGTTTAAAAATTTGTTTGTGGTAAGTACCGTGAGGGGTTGTTAATGTCAATTCGTTAGATCTTAAAATATGTTCTCGATTGTAAAGGGGTTTTGTTTTGGATTGTCGCTCCGTTAGTTTTTTATAACCGCTGATTCCTGGTTGGATATCGGGTGGATCGTTTCTTTTTTCGTTAAGTTTAGTAATTACCTTTTGTTTTTTGTCAGAGCATTTTTGGTTGATATTTTTATAAAGTTCTAACATGGTTTCTTTATGTTCGTTTATTTGATGATTGATCGGTTGTATCGAATTATCTAATTCGATAGGGTCTTTTAATTCAAGATGTCCAAATAAAAGATCAATTGGTTTTTGGTTTGTGCTTGAATGTATTGAGTTGTTGTAGCCTGTTATAGCGTAGATTAATTTTTCGAAAGAAGTTAGTTGTGGTTTCAAAAGTGAAAGAGTTCTTGAATGTTCTAAGAGTGTGGAGTGAAATCTTTCAACAATAGAGTTACTGTTTGGGTTTAAGGCTAAAGTATAATGCCAATTAATTTTGTAAAGTTTTGAAAATTCTTTTATTAAATGTTGCGTGAATTCTGTTCCGTTGTCTGAAATTATATTTTCAGGAATTTTATAAGAAGAAATTGTGAAATTTTCTTTTTGAATGTTATCAGAAAAATATTTCTCACCAATATCTGGGTTGAGAAAAGATTTCGTTGCTCCAGTGTCAATCAATAATTTTAAGGGAGGATCAGCAATTTGAATATAAGGTAAATCTTTGCGATCGTAAATTGAATGCATTTCTATGAAATTTTCGAATTTTGGTTGAGATCGTGAAAATTTTGGTCATTGGGTTCATTAACATTTTCAGAATTAGAAGTTTCATTTTGATGAGTTATGTTAGAGTCATGAACTGTTGGTGATGAATTTGAGTAAAATTCATTTTCATCATAGTTTTCGTCATAATTCGGTTCATTAAAACAATATTGATTGTTATAATAAGATTGTTCAGGTATATTTGTTTCATTACTGTTATTATAAAAATATTGATTAGGATCATTGTAATCAAAATTATGCATTTCTCCAAATTTCTTCGGTTGGTAACGAGGATTTGGGATAACAATGTTAGCAGTATGATTAGAAAAATTTGATACACCTGACATTGGTACGGGTCGAGGTCTATTTTGAATATTAGTATGATTATTTGAATTATTATTTGGCTTCCAAACATTAATTGGTGGTCTGGGTCTTCCAAAAACTTGACTATTCGTTGGTAGTCTTTGGTAGGGTACAGGACGTGGTTGAATATTTATTGGTTCGCGTGGAAATGGTGGTTGAATAGGGTTTACGAACTGGGGTATATTTTGTTGAAATAATGGTACATGATGTTGTAAAGCAAAATTATTTTGAAAAGGTTTAAAGTTTTGTGGTTGATTTTGAAAATTTTGTGGTTTTGGTTTTACATTTTCAATAGGTTTTTGCAAATGACGTATGTTAATTTCAGAAATTATAAATTGTCTAGCTTCAGCCTACCCAGTAGGCTTCATAGCTCGAATTGTAGAGACCAATGGTTCTCTGAGACCAGCTAAAAATATTTTGAGAGCATGTGTGTTGTAAAAAGTTTTCTTTACCTGCTTGTTCGCGGCAATGGGTTCATGAGTGTCTAAATAATTGTGTAATGCACTGAGATTTGACATTACCCTGGTATAAAATTGTAATGCGGATTCATTAGTTTGTCTTAACTGATCTAAATCAAACAAAAGTCCGTTTTCATCTCTTTGATCGCCAAAGTGTGCAATTAATGCGTTTCTGACGGAGTGCCAGTCCTTCGCAATGCATATAGTATAAACTTCGCGTGCTTTGCCGGCTAATTTAGCGTAAATGCCATAAATTATGCTAATATTTTGAACACAACCGGCATTATTTGGGTTCGGATCCCAATATTTATTGATTATAGTATTTGCAGTTTCTAAAAATGAACTTAACTCTAAGAAATTTCCGTCAAATTGAGGAATTATTTGTAAAAGTTTTGTATCAAAAACTGGTATTTGAGCCATGTTTAAATTATTACTTGAATTATTATCTAAAATCAAATTATTAAATAGTGAACTTAAATCTAAATCTGAATCAAAACTTATATTTAACTCGCTATCAATACTTTCCTGACGTGGAGGTAAGAGTTGCGAGGAGATCGGCATATATAGGAAAGAAATTTAACAAAAGTTATTTGGAATCGAGTAACTTACAATATTTGTGTCTTCATGCCCGTAAAACTTTCCTTCGTGGAGGTATGTGACTGCGCCAGTAATGTTTTTGTGTTAATTAACATTGTTTTTAAAAAATATTTATTTCACTTAAACTTAAAATTATAAATTCAAAAATATATCTGATTATAACATGTAAAATATTAAATTATGAAAATACGTCTAACTACTTCAACTGTTATGCCGATTCTAATTCAAGAGCGGTTTGATATTCATCAGGCAGCCAAGACGCTGAATCTGCGTCCTTGCACGTGCGGTTTTAATCTTGTTGCATTTGCAGTTAAGGGTTACGTAAATCGATGCCAATATCAACATAAAAATAAGGGTAACAAAGTACAAGTGCGGTATCAATTTTATGTTAATTACATATACGCTTTGTTTTTAGTCTCTGCTATATACAGTCGTCAAAATTACTGTAAATTTATTGTAAAAATACTCTTCTAAGTTCTTCTAAATCACCCGATATAATATATAAATATGCCATATAAAGTTATTGAGAAAATGTAATAATTCGATAAAACACAAAATATATATAGGTACCTTTGCTTAAACCTGTATTTATGAGCTACTTTGTATACTGCACCTTATATTTGTATGTACATTTTCCTTCTAATATTTTTTCCTATCATACAATAATGTTAAATTATTCATTAACACATTTTAATATGCATCAGAGGCGACTAACTAAAATAAATTTCAGCTTTCTTATCCAATCGATAATTTAATGATAGCGTGAATGCAGGCAACCTGCACTCTTTACTGACGACACAAAAATATATCCAAATGCACAGTTTTCTTATAGTCTACTACAAGCAGACTTTCAACAACTTTTTAAAAGGGTAGACAATTGTTTTATGCTCTGAAGGCATGGAGTAGTAAAAACAATCCTTGGAACCGGTATGTACTTAGAAACGTAACCCTTATTTTTATGTTGATATTGGCATCGTTTGGTATACAGGGTCAGTGAACATACAAAGAAACAATTTTATCAATTACTTCAAACGGAACACCTTGTATATTATGATGCAATTGTATTATTTTAATAACGCTTTTGAAGATTTAATAATACCTATTTACCAAATCGATTTTTTTAACTTTTAGAAGTTGCCTGTGACATAAATCGAAAACCTTCCTCTTAACAAAAGGACCTGGGGGGTGTTTATAACAGAAAGATTATGTTGGTATAGCATATCCATATCTTCATAAATTATAGCTAAAAACCATGTAGATCACGTCACCTATCAAACACAAAAAACCGCATAAAAAATAAAAAGCCGTCCGTTCTTTTAGAAGCTACGATGCTACATGTACAGTGCTAGTTGAAAGTGGTAAATATAATATGGTGATTATGTCTTCATTCTTAGTGGTTGACTCCGAATCATGTTTGACTATCTTGTGGATTTATACACTTATTACGATAATTATATTAAATATTTTTTTGGTAAGTTAGAGGGGGGGATAAAAAGTAATGATATCAGGATAAATATACGTTTACATATAGCAGAGATAGTGAAATTTCGAATTCAGGTACTTTCATTATTCAAGTTCAAGTTCTAAAACAGATACTTGTTTTAATTTATAATAGATTAAAAACTATATTAACGCAGCTATTTTGAAGAATATTTTGGAGATGGTTTGATATCCACTTAAATAATATTCCTATAAGTAGGTTTGACTTAGTATAATTCAAAAAAGTTTATATTTCAATTAAAAATTAACTTAGGCGTCATATGTTCCTCTGCAGATATATTTAAATTAAGAAATTAAATTACACATTAGCATTAATACTTACATCGTAATAAATTGGTGATAATTATTTTAATTTTTCTGTAATTATGTATATTACTAGGAAATACACAAAAAATTCTAAATTACGAACAAGGAGAAACCGTACTGCTAGCGTCTAGCGTCTGCATGTTCATAGTGACATCCTACGTCAAATCACGGTGCTAATGTATTTTTGCGATAAAAGAATCTTGGTAGATATGTGATTTTTATGTCGTGCTTGCTAAAATCATCTCCACAGCAACTTAACACATGTTTTGCCAGTACTTAGGTATTTAACTTGTCGATGATGCGGATGAAGAAAGTAAAAATGGTTTCAAATTTAACCTACGAAAATGTATCAATTCTTGATGAACCTGGCATCTCATTGAACGAAGCGTTTGGTTCCCAGTGTACGATTTGATAAGTTTCCATTTTCTTATTTCAGAGAAACAAGAATATCTATAGAAGTAACTTCTTAAAATTGACAATTGAAATATTGCTTCGTTTCAAGAAGCCAGAAAGAAAATTTAGAATATTTCAGGGCTAAGGATAGTGCAAAATACCACTCAAAGAGCGGTCAAGCTGATACAGGTCTTTGATACTTTCTCACGTTAAGTAATTTTTATTACACTGCCTACCAGTACAAGGCAAGATTTATCCTGATTGAAAGAAGTAAAATTTGTGAAGAAATCTTAAACAATAATGTTGTGTAATTTTAAAATATTAATTGAGAATAAAATTGATCATATAATATTTTTATTGTTCACAGAAACATTGAGTTCTTGAATCGTTCTTTATTAGCTCGGTACATATTTTCATCTGCATTGTATTTTAAATGCATTAATAACGTCTTGTTGGTAATTTTAAAAACTTTCGACATAGATATTTTGCCTAAGTAATTCAAATATTAAAATTTTTACCATTCCTCCAAAGGGATCCTTCTCTACATCATATTCAACAACAAACTGTCCAGCAAATCCATAATCCTCTTTTGTACCTAGTTCAACAGCATACTGTTTTTGTTTCTCGATATTAGGATTAAAGAAAACAACAGCAGCTGTTGTATTTATGTTGTCAATATTGGCGTCAGGATTTAATTGTGTATCTGATTTAAGAACTTCATTTCCAGTTCTTATCGAGGGGACTGTTACAAATTTCAGTGGTCTGGATTCAGCAATGCTCACCTAAAAAAGTTATTGTATAAGAAATACAATAATAGAAAATCCCAGTAAAATCTTTTACTTTTGCCTCCAGTTTCTCTACAGGTTGGCCTGGGTGAATATTTAGTAAAATTTGATATTTATCATCTTGACGCTTCAAAAGTTCTTCATACGTTAGATAAAATGTAGCTTTACTTTGTGGTTCAATATTGACTGACACGGTAAATCTATTTGAGTCTCTTGCACTGACACCAACATG
The DNA here is from genome assembly GCA_034190945.1 of Octodonta nipae. Taxonomy (NCBI): domain Eukaryota; kingdom Metazoa; phylum Arthropoda; class Insecta; order Coleoptera; family Chrysomelidae; genus Octodonta; species Octodonta nipae. The sequence goes on from CM067218.1 coordinate 67,444,624, forward strand.
ACCTGCAGCTTGGCCTCTTGACACTGCCTGATAACATAAAAAAATTTACTTGTTTGCTAACAGATCTGTAATTTAATAATATTTGGTATAAAAATAGGATTTGAGAGCATTTCTTCATATGAAATCAATACCGGCACATTTTTGTTATTTTAGTATTTAATATATATTTTATATGATTACCAATACAAGTAACTAGAAACCGCGATACATTTAACTGAATATTTTCGAAAAATTATTCGATTTAGGGTATTAAAATCGACTTTTTAATTATATATTATGTATGAATGGGCCGGATATAAATTAAGACACTGCATCGAATACACATATGAACTGAGTTAAAATGAATTCAAGCTTTTAAACTTAAAATTAATACATAAACAATAATATTCACCAGCAGGAAGCCATATATAATGTCCTTTCTAATTTTTTTACGAAATATAGAGTTATTTTTTCTCATACTTTAAGAATATTTCACTTCTGGGAAAATTGATAAATCCGCGCAAATAAAACTGTCACAGTTACTAAAATTGCCCTCGGGCATAATAAGAGTTTAATGCTCGATAATAACTAACATTTTCCATTTAAAGTACTAATTTAATTATTTAACTTCCCAATTCAAATATTACACGTCACATGCCAGATAGTGATATATAGTGATATCCATGCGCGCTGGTATACGGTTATGTATATATATATATATATATATATATATATATATATATATATATATATATATATGTACTAAGCTAGGTTCCGATAATAAATTAATAATTAATAAATTCAGACGCGGTTCTTACCCGGAACCTAGCGTAGTACATAGTAATGACCGTGGAAGCCTCTCAGAACATAAGGCTGCAGGTTCGGACCGTTCCGGACTACGTCGTATCCGAGATCGTCGGCTAGGTCGTTCTCCGCTTAGTCTGCTCTCCGTAGCGTCTGACCAGTGCTGCCGTTTCGTCTACCGATTTTCTACCATTTTCAAATTATTTTACCGATGTACCGAATTTTATATGAAATTTTACGATTTTTTAGAGTAACCACCAAATGTCACATAAATATCTATTTTTGTCAATAAATTCTTAAAAAACACTTAAATAAGGATGGGAAGAGGTTTTTTATCAAGTATTTATAAATATCTATAGTTAAAAAAAATAAATATTATACTATTTTTAAAGCATACTCTTAAACAACAAAATGGAGATGTAAACGTAAAGGGAAGAAGGTTATATTTCGGTTGATAAAATATTAGTTTTAGATATTTTACTATTTGAAAAAATGAGTAGAATAGGCACATTTAAGGACAATGAGCTACTGAATGTATATACTAAACAAGGCATTCATTGGACAATAAAATAGAAAATGAAACCTCAATAGGCCTTTTCATATCCGAAAATTTCAAGTGGACAAGCGTCAACTTTTGTCATTTTTTTCGAGCAAAAAAACATTGTATTTACATGCCAATGGTCTGACAACTGCTCGAAAAAAATGACGCACGGCAACAAAAAATTTTCGAATATGAAAAGGTCTATAAGGGTTCAGGTAAATTAAATATAATTTCAGATTATATGAATGGGAAAACATATTTGCCAATCAAGTACATTAATATTAATCCAAGGTATGTTAAAAAAGAACCATAACATAAACCAATTCTTGGATATCTCTAAATAACTGAACACCTGTTGCCCTTTATATTTTATGACTACTGAGAGGCTACAAAATGACAATTTAGGTTGTCATTTAGTGATTTCGTTCCATTCACTGAACTCTGTACTGGTGAAATCAGAGTTTATTAGGCGTTTTTATTCTTTTTATTATATTTTTGAGAACATTTAATACTATTTATTTTCCTAGCAAATATGTCTCATATGGTTATATAACACAGTTAATCCAACTATACCAACTTTCCGATGGCTACCGAAATCTACCGAAATTTATCCTTGAATGCTACGGATTTCTGTACTCTGGGTTGTGGCAGCACTGCGTCTGACTTCACTTCCACTTCAGACGCCACGGAGAGCAGACCAAGCCGAGAACGACCTAGCCGACGATCTCGAATACGAAATAGTCCGGAAAGGTCCAAACCTGCAGCCACCCTTCGTGTTGGAAGATGAGGAAAAGCCTTATGAAAATGCCAAGTGAGATTTTGGCGAAACGTCAGGCGACCGTCCCTTTACAGGGAGAAAACTTTCAACGGACGAACACCCGGACCATCAAGAGAGCTACATATATATATATATATATATATATATATATATATATATATATATATATATATCGAGTACCGGCTCTGCCGAAGACAACATATCATTCAAAGAGAACTATAAACTATTGAAATCAAATAAAATATTTGTTGAATTTAAAACACTTAATGATGCTCGGTGTCGTTGGTTGTGCAATTCTAACATTGGTGCTAGCTATGCAAAAGTGACCAATTTTCACTCGGACAAAACCGGACAATGGGGTGAAATGACAATTAAAATTTAGTTATGAAAGCAGACCAATAATTCAAAAAATATATTTTATTGTATACATTCATATACTTGTGTATAAATATACAAAAATGTATTTATTATTAAATATTGACATCAATAAAAATATTTGTAAAAAAATAATTAATTAATTTAAATTTTTGATTTAAAAATTTTCTTTCGGGAATTTGTTTTTGATCCCAGACATTACTTTGCAATAGATTATAATAACTTTGGTTCTACCCTTGGTTGACACCTAAGCATCATAAATCTTTTTAAACGGTTTTAATTAGCTTGCCCTGTTTATTTATTTGTTTGGGTCATATCTAGCAATTAAAAATTCACCCCAGTCCTATTGATAGAGTGACCTGATATTTGGGCACACATTTAGTTCTGATTACAATACAATTTAATACATTTTTTTTTCATTGTAAATCACTACAAAATGGCGGATTACATGTTGTGATGAGTGGTACCTACGACCTACCTAATTATTTTTTAACTTTTAGTACATTATTATCATCAATGTTGTCCTAATTTTAAATTAAACCATTTAACTTAAAGATCTTTTTTACTTAAAGAATTGTTGTTTATGGCGGAAATTATTTCGGGCGGTTTTCTTACCGATTTACATCGAATGAAGTAATTTTGTTTATGCAATGCATGCTGCTGAAATTGTTACTTACATTTTGATATGTGTTCTTTGCCTCTTCTTTTTCTTGAATGTAAGCTCTGTAGCTTTTACCGTCTACTTTCATTACAAATCCGGTTATATATGCTTTATCTGGTATTATTACTGAAAACACAGCTTCATGAGCAGTAGTTTCGAAATTTTTAACTTTGCTTGTAATCAATGTTGTGGCAAATCTGTTAGTAACGTTAGTGGCTAATGTCATTTCGTAGATTTTTGGAATAACTTGCAAATCCTAAAACCGGTAAACGTAAATAGTTTTTTAGTATTACCCTTTGAAATAACTACCCCAGATTCTTTGGCTTCCCTCTTTTTAAATTTTATGTTAGGTGATCCTACAGTTACATATGTTTCGGATAGTTGTGGAAAGGCCGCGACTGTTAAAAGCAAACAAAAAAGGAGTAAAGTCCAGGTTTGTATATCCATAATTTTTGCAACTAAAACAAATAAAAATAAACATTGTACTGCACACATCAATTAAACAATTCGTTGAGACTCATGAGATTTAATAAATTCGTAGAGAAATCACAAAATTAGTTAACAGTAACAAAATTGTGGAAAAAATAATTTAATATAAAGGTAAGCAATGAATGGCTTTTTAATAACACGTAAGGATAAATTTGTGAGTATACTAAATTTTGCATTTATAATTTTACACTCAATAACAAACTATTTTTTCAGAAATTTTCACATAAAAAATGTTTTAGGCTACACCTGTTTCGCCATATTATGACTTCGTCAGGTGTACAATGTATTTAACACAACCCTTGGGGTACGCGAAAATTATTCTATTTTTAGTAATCTCATAGAGAACCATTATAGAGATTAAGCCGAGGGGAGGAATTTGTATCTAGTTGGTCATTTAACAAAAAGCCTGAATATTTAAGGTTATTAATTTCTAAAGTTTCTAAATAATTCAATTTTAAACTCACGCTTGTTTTCTGTATGCAAATTTTCAAAATTTTAAACTGATGATTTTCATACACTAAATGTACGGCATAGTTATATTTTTGATGATTTGTCTCATAACTCCTTCTATGCTAAGAGATTTGTTTTTTTAAATTTCTATATGTGCGACAGATGTAGGTTTTGGGACATGCACCACAATTCAGTTTATATACCCATGATTTAGTATTTTGTTTATTATTTTTTATAAACTTTCCTAAATTGTTAGAAGTCTTAAAGTCAACGTTTAAACACTGCCTACTTAAGATCGACTTAATTTTGTGACTTAGTTTACCAATATACGTTAAGAATGTCTGAAGCTGGTAGACAAGGTAACTCGAACTTAACGTAACAAGCGGGCTACGTAAAGTCCTTCGCTTGACCCGGTTCGAAAATTCCTTAACTGGGTAAGTGTACCTAGGAATATACTCCAAAATAAAACAAATGTGAAAGAAAAATTATATGTTGCATAGGAATGACTTATATGCGTGCATTAGGTAGATTTTACCTCTGATAAAAGAAAAATAAAAAGCAGTAATTATGTGGACAACATAGCAATTTTGCCGCTGTAAGATAAATTACTTGGAAACAAAGCAAACAAAACTCTTTTTCAATGACAGATGAGACATATTAACAACCAAAAAAATGCCACAACTTTCTTAGGATACTCAAAGGTAAGATAAATAGACCGTGAGTTGACTGAACAATATTATGTTTATATAATAAATGCTTTTATTTATTTTTTATTAAATTTTATTAGGTTTGCCACAGCTATTTCTAATTATTAATATTGTCAATAAAGAATATGTATGCACAATAAAAATAAGAATGTAATTTTTAAATTTTTATATTATTGAATACCTACTGAATATTGTAAAAAATGCAAGTATCGAACTGTCTTAACTGTTTGATAACATCGTATTAAAGTATTGAGCAGTTATTTAAATAAAATTTGACAAAAAAAGAAACAGTTTTTAACCGACTTCAAAAAACGAAGATTCTATTTATGTTTGCATGTTTATGTGTAATTCTTTTTAGAAATTTATATTTTTGTCACTGAGGTGATTTGGGGTGTGGCCTATCAATAGCATCCATCGATGCATTTCAACTCTCCTTTAAAATGTCCATTTGTTTTATTTTAATTACAACTCGTTGTCGAGCTATGGAATTTCAGTTTTTTTTACTGGTTCTACATCACAAATAAATCTTAAGGAAAAAAAATTCAAGAAAAGGGGCTCAACGCGTCACAATGTTTATTTCTGTGCACATCGATTACAATAAAACTGAATAAATTAAACTGCACTGTGTTAAGGAATTTCACTAAGGGATTTACCCTAGAATTTTCTTTAAGTTAAGGTTTGGTTTTCCAGAAAATCGGAAGCGCAATTCAACGAATATCTACTGATTACCCGGGAACAGCTTAATCAATTGGAATATGTTAAATGGTGTTGTATTAATGTAGATTCAGTGATGGTTCCATACAGTTTTCTATAACGGAAAGTGTAACATTTTTCACAAACTCGAAAAAATGATTGCAAAAAACTGTAAACGTTAACGTAATGTCACATAAAATGTCTACAAAATATTATATTGATTAAAGTAATTGACTATTTCGTTATTTCTGTGGAGTCCATGTTTTGGGTCGATTAAGACTAAAAATGGTTTATTATATTGAAGGGAGTGGAATTTATGGAATTGTATTTTCCAATCAGTGACAAGAGTACCGGTAATTAACTAACTTTAGTATTATTCTTCGACAAAAGTTTCGCTACTCTCTCAATTCTGGTTCCAAAATAAGTAAAGCTAACGTATTTCCAAAAATCATAACAATGTTCAATTCAAATACGTTAGCCTTACTTATTTTGGAACCCCAAGTGAAAGAATAATGAAACTCTTGTAAAAGCATAATATTAAAATTAGTTTTATATCCCAATAACTATATTTTTAACGCCAAAGATAAAATAAGTGATTAGTTCTCGAAATCTGGAGTATATAAACTAAAATGTTCAGAGTGCAATAGCTTTTACCTTAGTATGACCTGTAGAAATTTCAATATTCGTTATCTTGAACACTTACGTTCCTTTAGATTAAATAAAACTGACTCAACATTTGTTTTCTTACTACAGGGCATACCTTTCCTAAATTAGAAGAAACAGAGATCATTCACTATAACAATTTTAAGCCATTTATTCAAACACTTGAGAATATAGAAATTTACAAAAGCCATAATAATTCAGTTTCTTGTAATTTACTACTTAACGAGTAAGTTGAGTTTCAAAAGAGCATCCTATATGAGATTTTTAAGTAACAAATAGTCTATTTAATATTTTAATTATAATAATTATAATATTTTATTTTTTAATATTTTAATTTCTTATTCATTTTGTGTAATATCATTAAAAACGGGGTCTGATTTAGACATTGAAACATTTAGACTTTTGAAATATACAGACTTTCAAGTTTATGTGGTGTTATTCCTAAAGAAATTAGAAAAAATAAAAACCAGAGATGCCACAATTATCATTGAGAAAACAATAGTTAAAAATGATATATTTAAATATTCTTAGGCGGGCTATACACCTACAGTAATATTTTTATTCTGCAATAATATTGAATACCCCTTTAAACCAAACGTTCAATAATATTCGGCAATAAAATTGACAAGCATTTCGCCTCAATATTTTCCGACGAGCAATATGTGTGGCGACGAAGTGTCGGCTGCAGCCTTGCTGGTGATTTTGTTGAAACCAGAAGAACTGTTAAATTAGTTTTTAAATTACCCTTTGTGGCTCGTGGAATAATCTCGTTATACTTGTCAATAAATCATAGGCCATATTTTTTTGTCCCGGTTATGATAAAGTTTATTTTTTATTTGTCACAGAGCCCTATGTAATTATATACACTCAATTAAAAACTCCCTTTCCTTATCTTTTAGCATACACTTCGCCATTTTAATACGCGGCTCTATGCTACACTTGACAACTGATAGCAATAATATTGGGCAATAAAATTTAAGCTAGCTCAAACTTCTGTTCAATCATTGCGCAATTTTCCAATATTACCCGTACACGTTTAATAATATTGTGTAATCATCTATATTGCACAATATTATTAAAGGGGTATAGGCCGCCTTAATGGGTTCCCACTTTGTTTCAATTTCAATATTCTTGTAACCAAAAATCCCATATTTATGTAATCCTTCCGAGACTTTAACCTACAGTCATAGACACGACCCTACGGTATGTTTCGAAATGTTTTGTGGTCATTCATGAATTTGTTTTCATTTGAAAAACAAATTTCATTAAATTTGTAGGATTTGCAGTAAATATTGTGTTTATTTTATTGTAAATTTTGAACGAGATTAAATAATCTCCAACCGTTGTTTTTTGCACACGAATTTCTTTTAGGTTTTCTGGGTCATTCCGATCAAGACAGTTATGATGCAAGTTTTCTCTAAAATTGGCATTTTTTGAGATACAAATTATTTGCAGTTTGAAAAATTGGTAAAATGACTGTTTTTAAGCCTGGAAAATCTTAAGAAAAACGATACATGTTGACAGTAGCCTAAGATATTTTTTAAAGTTCCGTTAACATAATCCTAAAAAATCATGGGCGATTGCTTCTTTAATTGTTAATTAAGCGCGCATACGGCTACTCTTAACATCTAGTCACTCCCATTAACGCACGGCATACTTTACCATCTTGCAGATTAAATTTATTGTTGCTGAGAAGTCACAAAAACTGCCAAAATTAGTGTTTTTGCTATTTTAAACACTTAAGATAATTAACGACGAAGTAAAAATGTGTTGTCAAAACTTTTTTTTGGGTTATGCGGTGTACCTTCTTCAAGAAAAACCATTCAAAAACGTGTGGATTTTTTTACAAAAATGGTCTTAGATAATGCTCAGTTCGCTACACCAACACAGTAACTAAACTCCGTACATTTAGAATACATTTTACAACAATAATACGTATTAGCAAAATACTGCCCCAATTTTAGAATTTTATATAATTTGTGGTCTACATCTGATATGTAAAATGTACTTATAATTAAATGTGTAGAAATAAAAAAAACTTTACAGAATAATTCTAAATACAGGACAGACTGTAAATGACATATCGCATTTGTTTGTGGTTGTAAACGACCCCCTAAAGTGCACATATTATTTTGCATCACACTCCTCATTATGTTTTATTTATTAGTTCCGTTTGTTATACATCGATTGTCATATCCATCTATTTAAATTTATTTTATGCGCAACCAAAAGAGTAATCTATCTAAATTGTGTCAACTGTATGTGAAAAATTATGTATTTAAGAATACAAATTTTAAATAATACTTGAGTCGTAACAAAATAGTGACAATTATTTTAATTCACCTGAAATTTATATCCATTACTCAGAATGACACCAAGAAAGCGAAATAGAGACAGGGAGGTAATGAGCGAAGTATAATCCTGAAGAAGCTTTCGCTTCCATCGTTCATATCTAAAACTGTGATTCATTTAGTGGTGTCATGGTTAGGGAAGAAAAAATACCTTTTTTATAGATCTCACAACAAGGTAACAACAATTACAGGAAGAAACTAATACAATATGGAACTGAAAATCGAAAAAGTTGTATTAATGCTATGAAAGAACTGATAACTGTACTAGGGAAGTAATGAGATTAACAGATGAACAAATCCGAAAAACAGAAGTATACCCATTTAAAGCCCTTGACACTCTAGAAATACAGACGACAGCCAAAGGAACACCAGAAGTTCTCTTGGAAGAAATGGAGCAGGCGGTCAAAAAACATAAAGAATGGCAAAACAATAGGGAACGTCGGAATAACGCCCAAATATTTTGGCAATATATAGAAACCAGACACATACCACACAAGAAAGGCAGAAAGAATTTATTTTCAGTTAGAACACGATAAGTCTGAAAGTAACACATACTAACTCACTAAAGATATTATCAAATACTACTCATGGACTTCGAGAAAATGGTCCACACTAAATTATCGAAGGCGATAATCAATGCCCTGATCGAGCAAAATGTCAACAGACGATTTACATAAACATTGATTAATATGCAGGGCTTTCATTTCAACACTAGCCACCGAAATTATTTTTTTAAATATCTTTAAAAGAAAAAGACAAAAAACACATTAATTTATATTTACAGGGGACACATTTTACAAGTATCGGTCACCCTGCAGTTTTAACCCCTAAGCGGGGATCAATATCACTTCTAAAAGTTTAAATACGAAGGGGTACCATTGTACTTTGTTTTAAAGGTCTCTTTTTGCCAATCTTTTGATCCATCATTTGTTACAATCAGATTATTTTTACAGAGTAATACCATTTTAAACTTTCAGTTTAAAATAATTATTATTTTCTATGTATTTACATTATTAATATGGTATTAGCGTTAGAATTACCTTGTAATTAAATTAAATGTTCAAAATTTTAAGGACCGTTAGGTCGGGAGATGTCTCATTGTGCCAATTTCGTACAGGAAAGTCTTATAATGTGGAGGGGCTCCGTGCTGTTGATAAAATAGGTTTTCTTCGTCTAGCAACAAAGTTCCGTTTTGATTTATTCGGTTTTCTAAAGATTCGGTTATAAGGATATTTATCACATTTTCTAATAATAAGTCCAAATACAATTCTCCAGTTCAATTTGCTTTGACGAATAAAGAACCTATAATTTTAATTCCGCTCCATAAGTTAATTTTCTGGGGATGGTGGTTGTACTCTTCATGAAAAACTTGTGGGTTGGTATTGTTCTAGTATCTACAATTATGTTTAGTGGCAAGTCCATTTAAAAAAAATCCTGCTTCGTCAGAAAAATAAATATTAAAAAAATAGAGTCTGCATATGCCCTTTGAAACATTAATTCGCAGAACCTTCTGTCATAATCATCCTCAGCAAGCTGTTGAAAAGCTGTTTTTGGTGGGGACCGAATTTATTTACAAATAACGTTGTATACACAGAGCCGACACAAAATATTTGTTAACCAGTTAACCACGAGAAATTTATGAACTAAATCCAACACATACTAATGCCCAATATTCTGATTAGGATGTCTCTGATGAAAAACATGAGCAGTTCTGCGTGCACCGCGTTTTTCTTTCCCATAAACATATTATTTTAATTCATCCTTGTAAAGAATAAAACATAGTCGAAATTTGATGGTCAGTTTATAACGCAACCACTACTAATAATAGATTTGTTACATTTATTCTCACAAATCTCTTTCGCAAAAACATTTAAGGATTTTGTCTCACTTGTTTATCTCGGTAATTATTCTCATCCTTTTTTGTAATTACAATTCAAAATATTAATTTTTTACGATTTCTAGGTGTTACTCTGTAAAAAAACTGATTTAAAAAACTAATGTGTCAAAAGATTGGTAAAAAAGAGGTTTCAGATGTGTATTTAAACTTTTAGAAGTGATATTCACCTCCGGTTAAGAGTTGGAACTGCAGGGTGACTGATACGTGTAAAATATGTCCCCATACATATTAATTAAAGTGTTATTTTTCTTTTAAAGATATTTTATAAGTTATTTTGGGTGGCTAGTTTTGAAATGAAAGCCCTGTATATGTTATGGAATAAGTGATTAATTGGACACTACTACTAATGCCCGGGCTTTTAGAAAAATGATTTGACAAAGGCATAATAAATAACTATTGAAATCATTAAATAGCCCATACATAAAGTCAAAGTAAAAAATAACATGTTTTATTGCCATTATTTTTTCCGACATGAAATCAAAATTTAAAACACAAGTAACATTCTTCATTTTGTATACCATCTTACCTATGATTATAAACAAACAATTTAAATAATGAGCTTAATAATTTGTACTTATTGTGAAAGGGTTCTACATTTAGAAACTACTAGTTCTTAGCTGTTAAAAGTGAAATTAAAAATATAAGATAAATAACACAAAATGGTAAGTAAACATAAATAAGGAACACATTGTAGTGAACAGTGCAGCAATTGAAGTCAGCAGGCAGTTATCGCAGGCCGTTTGTCCTCCCCTCGAAGAGAGTATTCAATATCTCTGACAGGTGAAGTTAACCTGAAAATTCATCATGACATTCTAACCTAGGAGTTGCTAACAGCAATTACATGGAACGGCTCCAGATTCGGAACCTCTATGTGCTTACCTTTTGATGACTATTTTTTTCTTTCCTCAGGACTTGTGTTCGGGGTTAATGTATATATTTAATTCAACCATTAATTCACTTATAAGACATGTGTTATTTTATCAATAACATTTATTGGAACCTAATTTTCTCAGACTATTAATATGTTATTATTTAATAATTGCCACTGTACTGAATTGATAAGTATAATTTATTTTGACATTAGACTTTTTTAAATTATATTTACCAAACATTTTTTTTCCGGATATATGAAATATACTTTACAACCTATTGTCGTACCTGTCAAATATATATAAAAAAATCATGAAAATCGGTAGAACTGTTTCGGAGAAGTTCGATCACAAACACCGTACCATAATATTATTACATATTAGACATACCTATACTTTAAATAATGCTACTATATAAATCGCGATTGTTCTAAACCGCATGTTCTGACATTCATATAAGTCATAATAAATATTTGTTCAAATCGGATTTTGAAAACTCACGTATAGTAGAAATATAGTTTACTTCGTTTTTTTTGAAATATTTCCAGTATTCATGTCATATTTATTTTCTATTTGAAATCTGAAAAAATAATGATTATTGTTGGGTTTGCTATTATACGAAAGTTATGTATTTCTGCAATAAATTAACATTTACGACTATAATTCAATATTTAAAGTAATATTTATTAAGAAATAAATAATAGTGTCTTTCAAGCTCATTTAACCTCTGTGAATAAACAGCGAGAGGACAAACAACTAAAATGAACCCATCTACAATCTAAAATCCCACCCAAAATCGAAAAAGTTTGCAATAATGACCCAAAAGCTTATTAAATGATTGAATAATTTTACATTTAATTAGATTATTGAGTTCTCTAAAATACAAATTACTATAATGCAAATTTATAAAATTAACTTAAAAAATATATCGCTTATCTTTATCCACAGCGAATTTCAATATGATTTCACAAGAAGTAGAAGAAGAAGCCCTGACAAGAAGTTAACGCTAAAATTTGGAGGTTACAACGACGACCGTACAATCCGGTGGTCAGAACTCACATGTTGTATCATTATTAGGCAACACTAGCTCCAGTGGTGAATCCTTGAACTAAATAAATTTAAGCTTCCACTAAAATTTTGCTAATTTTACATTCTGTTACCATACAATCCATAAATATTCTCAAATAAAGGCAAATCGTTGTGACCTCCAAAATCAGAGGTAGTTGCGTTATATATGAGGTGAGAACGTATATCGTATGCTTTTGAGGCCACAACGATACCTTTATACATACATACATATATATATATATATATATATATATATATATATATATATATATATTTGTTTTTAAGTTTTCGGGGGCACTAAATGTGTTAGGTTATTTCCGGGAATTCATCTGCGTAGTTGATAACTAATACCTGCCGGGATCGATGGTAAAATGACGATGTTTCGGCAGAGTCACATCTGCCCTCTTCAGGTCGGTTCGCATAATTCTCGTAGCCTTCTGCTTTCGTTTCTAGTTACTCGAATACTAAGATTTTCAGGAGCGCACGCGCTGTTATATAGTCGGAGCTCGGCGCCTATCGGTTGGAACCGTGAACGGCTGCGTGTGATGGGTACTTGGCGCTCAGTGGCCACGCCTCCCGCTTGCTTATTGATTATTTCCGGTTGAGTTGTTATAGGATGGGAGGCATCAAAAATATTGTGAGATGATTCCTCTGTTTCCCATGAGAACAGCGTCTAAATGTGTGAAATACAGTAAAATCTCCTTATTCGAGCTTCCCCTTATTCGCGTTTTCACTATTCACGGATCAAAAAAATACGACCCAATTCCAATATTCGCGGCTAAAGACTTCTTCATTCGCGGATCTAATCGGTACATCGGTACTACATACGAGGGTATATAAATAACAAGCATTCAATCCGTTGTCTATGAAGAATCAATGCAAATTCAAACTTTAACTGCAAACATTGCAAATTGCGAGTGGAATAGGACGAGATGGGTTGGAACTGATAGAATCAAGTGACGTTCAGGAGTTGCTTGAATCGCAAGATGAAGATTTGACTGAAACCGACCGGGAGGAAATGTTAAATTTAGAACGCAGTGAAGAAGAGGCTTGAACAAGCAGTTGATATTTAATTTGAAAAATATTAGTGGAGATTTAAGAATGGCAAAAGGGCTTAGTTATTTCTTTATAAAAATTGCTCCATCTATGGAATGAAGTCTTATTTTTAAGAAGAAAATTGCTAATGCCACTGCTGAATATCAGTTTGAATTGAAGGTGCTTTTAAAAACTGCAACCAAGAAAAAAATTAATTCCTTAAACCATTGCCTAAGCCTTAAGACAATATGTAATTAGTCAATAATATGGTCAAAAACTTCAGTTAATTGTTACATTAATTGTTTTTTTTTATTTTGTCACCTAGAAACGTATCCCTTATAACCCCATATAAATTAGCATCCACAACGGTTTCTGTATTCGCGGCATATTTAGGGGAACAAATACCCCGCGAAAAGAGAGATTTTACTGTATTCGACGATTCGGCTCCTTCATGGAGCCATTAGCAAAAGACAAAAAAGAAAATCTGCAAATGGTCCAGGTCGAACTCGGGGTCTTAATCTGCATACTCCCCAAGTTGCCCTAGATAGCTCAGCAGGTACATCGCTGGAAATAAACCAATTGCTAATACAGTAGTTTATTAAAATTAACTAGCTCTTAAGTTGGTTATTTAAATTAACTAGCCTTTAAGTTGGTTATTTACATTTGGACACTGGAAAAACTGGTTAGTATGAGAGCTCTAGATATCCACGATAATTTTTAATTGTCATATTCCAAAAATTTTGGCAAAAAGACAAAACGGGTCTATCTGACGTACATTGTACTGAAAAATGTTTATGCAGAATATGAAAATTACTTAATAATCATAATAATATTTACTCGAGGTATGACCGAAAGACCATTAGATCTAATTACACCTAAAGTAAGTTTAACGAATCAGTAGATACGTTAAAATTGATTCGTCGTTAACTGTACTCTATCCAAGTTGAGGTAAAAGGTTAAAACGTACCGAGGACTGTGTGTTTTCCCTTTAAGACTTGGTGCCATCTTGTTGTATATAGCCTTGCCCGTCTATTGGACCTCTGTGAGGGTCGACCCCTACCTACGACCTATTTTAAGGGTCTACCCCACTAATTAGCAAATAAATGTCCACAACACTCCTGTTTGGAATTTGTTTCAAAATTTATAAAATAAAAACACAGGACCAGCTAATTACCGCAACAAGAAATACAGATAACTTCAATTTAGCTAATATAATACCGACTGGAGGGTTACCTGTAGAACTGGAAATACATATGGGAGCAAAAGTACTGTTGCTGTCCATTATTGATGTATCGGCCTCAGTTTCGTCATAGCATGAGTTCGGATCGACTTTGGAAGAGACGGCGTACACCTTATTCACCCTAACGCCATACAGTTTTCAGCAAAGTTCAATTACTATGGGACTGCTGCAAGAAGGATGTTCCCTTTAATTTTGTCATGGGCTTCCACTGTCCACAAAATGCAAGGCAGCACTGTAGACCACGCAGTTGTATATTCAGGTTCGAAATTCTTTGAATAAGGACAGACATACGTTGCCCTGAGTCTAGTAAAGTCTTTGGAAGGATTATGTATTGAGGAGTTAGACGGCAACAAATTGTCAGGGAACAAACTCTGTAATAATGAGGCACTCAAGAAACTATATAGAATGGGGAGTAAAATCTAACAAAATTAGTAAAAAAGAGTTTTAGTTAAATGGTTTTGTTTAAACGTAAGACAATATTGATGTTAATAATGTACTTAGAGGTAAAAAATAATTCGGTAAGTCCTAAGTACCACTCATCACACCACTCTCCTCATCAATTTAGGGCAATATTGATGTTAATAATGTACTAAAAGCTAACAACTAATTCAAATAATTCGGTAGGTCGTAGGTACCACTTATCACACTACTCTCCCCATCAATCTAGGTCATTAATCAGACAATAAAATAAAATTGTTGGGCGGCTGAAATTTCTATCAAGTCAACCGCTATATCATTATAAATCCTATTTACCGGCATATTTACTTAGGCTACACTCCCCCCAATGACTTTATTTTTTGTCTAATTAATGCCTTAGATAGACGAGGAGAGTGGTATGATGAGTGGTACCTAGGACATACCCAATTATTTTTTAGCTTTTAATACATTATTAACATCAATATTGTCTTAAGTTTAAACAAAAAAACATTTAACTAAAACTCTTTTTTACTAATTTTGTTAGATGTTACTCACCATTCTAAATAGTTTCTTGAGTGCCTCATTATTACAGAGTTTGTTCCCTGACAATTTGTTGCCGTCTAACTCCTCAATACATAATTCTTCCAAAGACTTTACTAGACTCAGGGCAACGTATGTCTGCCTTATTCAAACAATTTCGAACCTGAATATACAACTGCGTGGTCTACAGTGCTGCCTTGCATTTTGTGGACAGTGGAAGCCCAAGACAAAATTAAAGAGAACATCCTTCTTGCAGCAGTCCCATAGTAATTGAACTTTGCTGAAAACAGTACATAGATGCAGTTAATGCTACTAGGAAATATTGCTTGGTTAATTTTACTTTTTAGGAATAACATATAATGTTTGTCCGTAGAGACTAGTTGGTGATAATTCCAACGGTTTGAAAAATTCTACCAATCAGCGCTCTCGGCAGTTGGCTCTGCCAACACTCGATTCGTGTAGAACTTCTCAAACCGTTGGAATCGTTGGCAACTGGCTACTATGAACAACCCTATTATCTAATGCACTTATCCCTTCTCATATCACAAATGTTAAAGTATGCTTGTTGGGTTGTCTTTCTATCATATTAACAGATTGACGTGATTTTTTAAACAGAGATACATGGGCATGCCTAGGAGTCGCTGCCACTGCATAGACCGGTCTCGTCGATCATTGCGCCTTCATGATATTAATTAAATTTTGATGTATTTATGAACTTGTAAGTTAAATAGAATTTATATTTTCTATTTAGCTTAATAAATTTATTCGGCTTCCATCTAGCTAGACCATAAGCTGAGGAAATTTCCACATATGTCATTGGCTAAGTTTTATCCCGAAAAAATTACAGTTCCTATGCGACAGAGCTGAAGGATACTTAATTAACCCGTCATACTAAAACGGCGTTTGAATAACCCAAGAATTTTTATCAAGGCAGGTGCTGATCCAGGAACCAACTTCAGGGAGGCGTACTCGTGCCTCCGAAGGGGCGATTTTATTCCAAATTAAGTTAAGTAGGGTTGGATTTCTCTATCGCTTGGGATATTTTGCTTTTTTGATCTATTGCGTTAAAAATGCTGGGCATATTTTAAAAACCCACCGAAATAACTATTTTAAGTTGAAGGAAGTAAAATTTTTCTCGATTTACTTTCGAAATCGCTTACATACAAGCTTTCGGAAGGGATAGTCCCCTTCGCCCCCTTCTCTAGATCGCACCCCTGTAACAAGGGTTGCTTGACGAATGTCGAACATATCGTGACGTAATTGTCCCCGTCTACTTAATGTTAATATTCCTTGTCCGTTGACAGTTGATGTGTTTTTTAATTTGTTTCTTTTTCATGTTATATTATAATAACAATTGGGTATTTAATTCAATCAAAAAACATTTCTTATTACACTATGTGTAACTAGTTTTTTAAGAAATTAATTACCTACAAGTTGCCATTTTGTGATATTGGATTGGAGGTTAATATGACACTTTCAGGTGCGTCTCAAAATATGATTTCAAATTGTAATCGGGAAAAAACAAAATATTATATGAAATTTTTTCTTTTGTATGGCCATAATTTTGTAAATAAGAAGAAATTTAGTTCATAGCGCAAATCTTGCCCAATGTTCCTTAATATTCCCCTGAACGTGTGCGTTCTGAAAAATGCATACTTTCGTGGATCCCTCGAGACGTGGCCCAATTGATTATAAGTAAAATGAGAAAGTGAACTCTATTTAAAAATTATATCTGATTTTCGCGGAGAGATGGTTTATAGACCGGAGCCTACAATAGAATATTTTTATAAGCCCAAAATATATGGTTCTCTATGAACGTGTTTTAGGTCCTGTAAATACATACACGATACTCTTATCTCAACAAATTCCAAATTGACATCCAAACGTCAATCTATATACAGTGATGGGCAAATGTAAGGAACCAAGTAAATATCTCTGGAATTATTAAAGATATCAAAATGAAATTTGGAATGTGGATATTGCAGTAGATTGCCTATTTGTTTCCAATTTTTTTTACAATTTTGAACTTCCTGTTTCACCGGAAGTAATGTCGATTTTAAAATTTGCAATGAAACACACTGTATAGTATTTAAGTTTCTGATGAAACTTTTATTGCGAATACAAAAATATCGGGTTCGATATTGTTTACTTCAATACCTACCGAGATATTAACAGAAAAGTAACTAAGGAAAGGAAAAATTCGATGGTAGCGAAGCTCGGTTCATATTTCATTTACGCCCGATATAAACAAACCGCTCGGTAAGGATTTGTATTTCTATTGGCCAATCGGTGGCATTTTACCGTCACAGCCAATAGCACTGCTTGTTCCATAGTCGAATACATGTATGTTTGTTTAAATCAGGCGCAAATTAAATCTGAATCAAGTTTAGTAGTCCATGAAATTCATTGCAGAAGTGAAAGTAGTTGTCAAAATAAGTTATTAGTTTTTTTTATTTGAATGTAAAAAGATTGTATTGTTTTAATTTGATCGTAAAATGGCCGAATTAAGTGAAAGAGAAAGAATATAAATATTAATGATGATTGGGTATGGGGAGAGGAAAAGGACGTATCAAGAAGTTGGTGACCTTTTTAACATTGTTCATCTGAATACACAAATATCCCGTTCAGTAGTGACGAAAACTTTGCGAAGGTACGACACAAGTGGAACAGTTAGCAATTTACCAAAAAGTGGACGGTTAAAAAGTGCAAGTAATGAAGGTGTAGCTCAAAATGTTGCTATATCTTTGGAAGAAAATCCTCACTTATCTACTACCGACCTCGCCAATATGCATGGAATTAGCCGTCGTTCGGTAGGAAGGATGTTAAGGCGAGAAAAATATCATCCATACAAAATTCGCCTCGTTCAAGAACTCTCCGAAGAGCCGTTTGCAATTTTGTAAAACGATTATGAATATTTGTAACCGTGATTATAATTCTATAAGTAAGTAAGTAATCCTAATTGGGTACAAGAGGCTCATACACAACATCCCCAAAAATTGAACGTTTGGGCCGGCATTTATAACAACAGAATCGTGGGACCCTTCTTCCTACAAGAAAGTTTAAACGGAGATAGATATTTACAGCTCTTGGAGACACAAGTTATTCCGGCATTGAAGGTAAATGGACAATTACCAAATAATATCTGGTTTCAGCAGGATGGAGCACCACCCCATTACGCTGGCATTGTTCGAGATCATTCAGATAGGACATTTCATCACAGATGGATTGGTAGAAGGGGTACTTATAAATGGCCTGCACGAAGTCCCGACCTTAATCCACTAGACTATTTTCTGTGGGGTTACTTTAAGTCTAAGGTTTATGTTGATAGACCAAATAATTTGCAAGAATTAGCTGCAAGAATAACTCCATTAGAATTACACCATAAGTAATAGCTAATGTACTAGAGAATTTAAAAACCGACTTGGTTATTGTCAAGAAGTAAACGGTGCTTAGTTTGAACATCTAATACATTAAATTTAGTTAAGTTAAGTTTCAATGTTTTGAAAATCACTTAGATTTAGTTAATAATTATGATTATGTATTTCTTTAATGGATATTAGATTTTTCCATTCTTTAATTACTTTTCTGTTAATATCTCGCTAGGTATTGAAGTAAACAATATCAAACCCGATATTTTTGTATACGCAATAAAATGTTTCATCAGAAACTAAAATACCATACAGACTGTTTCATTGCAAATTTTAAAATCGGCATTACTTCCGGTAAAACAGGAAGTTCAAAATTGTAAAAAAATTTGGAAACAAATAGGCAATCTACTGCAGTATCCACCTTCCAAATTTCATTTTGATATCTCTAATAATTCCAGAGATATTTGCTTGGTTCCACACATTTACAGGCAAAGACAAAATGGTTAGGTACTATTTTCTCCTCTGTTTCTCAACCGATTTTCTTAATTTTTGATTTGTTTGGTAGCTATTGATGACCTTCAGTGCAGAATATATAAAGAGTCTTTATTTATATCCTTTAAAATAAGTAATTTAGCAGTAAATTATTAATAAAATTCAAGTGAGGGGCGCCCACTATGAACAAGTAGCTTATTCTAATGTTAATTTGACAGCAGCGTGGTATAAAAAATATTACTAATGAACTTTTACTTATAAACATTTAAGATGTAAAAGCCTTCTTTTCTATTCATTTATGACGTTATTTTTTTACAATAACGATGACTACAGCAGTTACTGAAGTGAATGTGTTTATACGAAGTTTGCGCATTTATAGAAGAATCCAGACCAAAAGTTTTATGTAAGAACACAATTTAGAGATTCTAAAGTTAATTGATACATTTGATTTCCGAACGTCAAGAGTTAAGTAGGTATGTACATTCTTTCAGTCATGAATGTCTCACAAATCTAATAACAATTTGCATACGTATCTATTAATTCCATTATCAAAAGGTACCAAAACACTCAGATGTGATATGCAAATATATTTTTAATTATTTGAATTTGTGCCATGTGTAAATAAAACTTGAATAAGTACCTATTACAGTATTAGCAATAAAATAAGACGAATCAGTTTGTAGTTTCATTTGATATAAGGTAACCTACTAAATTAATTTTAACATCTCATCTAAAAATGAGCAGTCAGTCAGAAATTCTTTAATGTTCTTTTAACAAGCTGTGATATGCTGCAATATATTTTTTCTTATTTATCAAATAATATAATACCTATAATGTTTATTTATTTACATGCATCTTATTTATATGTAATACTCGCAATCGGCACTACCATTTTGTCGAAATTCCATTTCGGGGTTTTGGCATGTACAAATGGGATTCAATTGTATTACCGAGAAAGAGATTGTGCCAATTATGATTCATTCAATACAGGGTGATATTGAGACCTACTTGAGAATAAAATTGGCCTAGAAAAATTCATTCAATACAAATTGATTTGTAGGATCTTATAAGAATTTTATCACTACTTGATATATTTCTAGCATCACATTTTTACAGTTGAACCTTTCAAGATTTTAAATTAAAAAGTGCTGGTTAGGCGATTTTTGGATGGGTAAAAAGTTATGTGTTCTTATGTTAATTTGGGGCACTCAATGAAGTTGCCTTAAGCAGTTACATATGCATATATAAATTGACTTAGATATAAAGCTCTGTAGGTTATAGTTATACAGGGTGATTCCAGAAATGTTATAAACCAAATGTTTTATTGGGTGACCCATAAACAGTTGCATACACACAGTGTTTATATATATTTATATATATAGGGTAGCCCATAGGCATACATATAAAGGGTGGTGGAAATATATTATAAAGTGGAATTATTATTATGAGTATTTTAATAAGTGTTAGAGAGTGGAAATTAAACTGAATGACTTCATCTTGAGAAAAATTAGACCAAATATCCGATTATATGTATAGATGTATGTACCTACCAACATTTTTGATGAACCTTTGAATTTACGAGTAAAGCTCGGTCCATATACTATTAATTAAAATTACAAATTAAATTGGATAAGTATTAGTATAAAATGAAACAGATTTATTTCTATTCAAATAGAATTGCCATTTACGTTTAATTTTAAGAAATTTCATGTTAACTAAATTTTTTGTCTTTAATTTCCACTTACTGCCTCTTTGCCATACCTTATATAATTAAACTAAGCATTAAGAATGTGCTCATAAATAAAGTCCTGTAAATTACATATGAAAAACAAGTTGAATTTTGTTAGTAATTGATACAATTGCTCGAATTTCGACCAGTGGGCGATAGCTAGTATGTAGAAAATGATATAATATCGTATTTCCGAAACAGTAATATTAATCGGCGTAAAGGTTATCGGATTAGTTGAAATTCATCATTACCTTTTTAACATTTTTAGGACAATGCACTGTATGAGTAAACGCGCGTTGCTACTTTTAAATTTTGAGATTTTAGAAACCTTTACTAGACACAGTAAACATCTATATATAAATAGGCAAAGACAAAAAGATTAGGTACCATTTTCTCCTCTGTCTCTCAACCGATTTGCTTCATTTTTGTTTTGGTTAGTTGCTACTGACGACCTTCAGTGCACAATGCTAATATTAATTAATAATATTGAGTCACTTATTAAATAAAATATAATAAAAATTCATTATTTACGTCCATAATGTGAACGCCAAACAACTGAATGTGCCGCCGCCGCCAGGCTCAAAACATTGAGTAATTATATATAGAGGGACAATGCTGATTTATAGTTAGAGCATGTACTTCTGGAAGTGGTATACAAGAGTTGTTATTGTATAGTGGTAAAGTAATCGTTGTATATTATAATTATACAGGGCGATTCCAGATATGTTAGAAATCATTTTTTTCGTCGGTGGCACAAAGGCAGTTGCATATATAGGGTGTTTAAAATATACGCTAGAGTGCAATTATAACTAATAAAATAATTTAGGGGGAAGCCCATTAGCGTTTGAATCTACACGGTTCTTGGAATAGAAGGTGCAGTAGAATTATACAGGGTGGTGCAAAAAAAATTATACAGAGATGCATATACAGGGTGGCGGAAATGGAAATGCAACATTTCGTAACCCATAAGCAGTTGTATATATAGGGAAATATAGGGTGAGAGGAACTATAGATATACAGGATGATGTTAAAAAATGTTAGAAAAGGAAATGATTTATAGAGTTGACCACGATGAGTTCCATATATATGATGATTGAAATATAGGTCGGAGTAGAATTATAGTTACAGAAGATAGTTAAAAATTTCATAAACAAAAAGAGTAAATACGGTGGCTCATAGGCAGTGGCATATACAGAATGGTTTACCGGGTGGTTCAGAAATGTTAAAAAATATTATGCGTGGTCCATAAGCAGCTGCATATACAGGGTGGTGCAAATATATAATGAGATGGAATTATTATAATGAGGATTTTAATAAATGTTAGAGAATTAAGTGCAATTATAGCTATACAGGGAGGTTAGAAAAAATAAATATGTAGGGTAGCCCATTAGCGATTGAATTGTTGTCATATTAAATTAAGAATTACGAATTTGAACTATGAATTATAACTGAAAAAAACTTGAATTTCGTTACTTCGTTCCGTGTAATTGCTGTTCTCCCTAAAGTCCTAGGACAGAATGTCACGATAAAATTTTTAGGTTACTTAACCTGCCAGAGATATTGACACAATTGGTCGAATTTCGACCACTGGGCGACAGCTAGTAAGCATAAAGTTATGAGTTTATTTTTTCAGATATTGAATGGAAACTAGATAATATTTATTACACTAGGTCAGAAAATATATATTTCTGAGCTCCCTATGACAACATTTTTAATATTAGTTCAAATTGCTTAAATAATATTTATTTGGGTTTACTCCCTTAGACTAAAGTTCCTAAAAGTTAATAAACAAGAACATTTTTCGAAATTACCATAATCAATGACCTACTTAACAATCATTTCGAAATTAAAAGTGAAAATTACCGATGTTATTACCTTTCTCGCTTTCATTAATGATAATATCGATATATATGTAATAGGTATAAAGTGGGGCTTTATAATATTATTAAAAACCATAAGCTGTAATGAGTATTCAATCAACAAATCTTTAATTTTTAATGAAATCAAAAAATTTTAATTGTGTTATTGTACAATATTTACAGATTTGTATTAATTCAGAACATCCTATAGCAAAAATTAAAATTCTAAATGCTTGAAATGAGATCCAAATGTAAATTAGTCACTGTCAATTGTTTTATTTTATTTTTATATAGTACCTATCTTTTTTTAACCAATGAAGTTATTTAATTCATAAAGACTGACTGTAACTCTAGTCGACATTGTTGTAACTTTTATCTTAATTTACTAGTATGAATAAAACTGTTTATAAATAATAAGGATTACACAAATAAAATTACTTTATTCTTCAAAAAACGAAAGAAATTCAGAAATACTCACTAAATAAAAAATCGAATGTAAACAGCTAATAAGGCACTTTACCGTTCAGAACGCAAGAAACTTATATAATCCTCCAATTTGCTGTACCTAAATATAAATGAATAAATGAAAATGATAACATTGATGACCTCAGGTTATTCCAAGATTTAATATGGCAATTAATTATATTTAGTTCTTGAGATTACTGTGTAAATCACGCACATTCAGTTTACAGTAAATGTATGGGATTGAAAACCTAGAAATCGAATGGGAATTCTAAACTTTCCAGGAAACTGAGGGAAGTTATACACGTTATTTGAGTAATAACTACATAACAAAACCAACATACAAACAATGCAAGAACTTGTTTCACACTTAATGCCACCAGGACCAGATTTAAGTTGGTGGGGGCACCAGGACACAAAACTGTTAGAGAAATACTTAA
This sequence comes from Octodonta nipae, assembly GCA_034190945.1. Classification (NCBI taxonomy): domain Eukaryota; kingdom Metazoa; phylum Arthropoda; class Insecta; order Coleoptera; family Chrysomelidae; genus Octodonta; species Octodonta nipae. Next base: position 67,468,531 of record CM067218.1, read on the forward strand.
GGGGTTCAAATGTGACAGTGATTTTTTTTATATTACATTTATTGTTTTTAATAAAACATTTCATATAAATGGATTTTTTTATACTTATACAAAATACGTCAAAATAAAGTTGAATCAAATTTATATACCATTTTAAAAAACAAAATTTTAAGTGTAACAAAAAAGATTTTTTTAACGAAAGATGCTCTTACTTTTTTGTAGCGAATTTTTTCATAATTTTATCTTTGGTACTATATCAATAATAGTGAGGCTATTCTTGAGTGGATGATAATCATAGACGAAGTAACTAGAAGCGTAAGCAGAAGGCTACGAGAAGTATGCGAACCGACCTGAGGAGGACAGAGGTGTTGATGTCATTTTACCATCGATCTCGGAAGGAATCAGTTATCAGACACGCGGATGAATTTCCGAAAACCACCTAACACAATTAGTGTCCCCGAAAACTTAAAAACATATATGTATATATATATATATATATATATATATATGAACTAAGCTAGGTTCCGGGTGAGAACCGCGTCTGAATTTATTGAATACTCGACGTTTCGACTCCTGCTTTGGAGCCATTATCAAGAGACAAAAGTGAAAAAGAGTTTCAGAGTCTAGATCGAACTCGGGGCCTCAATCTGCCTACTCCCCAAGAGTCACTAGGTAACTGAACTGAATTTGAGTCTGCTCTGCTTTTTTATTTATAGTTAGCGCTGGGGTAGAAGAAGATGTCACGTGATGAGGCTGTGTTGTGATTGGTTGGGTATTGGTGGGCGTGTCTGCTTTGTTTAATCTGGCAATTACGGAGGTCCAAGCTGTGGGAAGGCGAGTGCTGTCATCGCGTCTATTTAGACAGAGAGGACTTTTCTCTATTTCGATGGCTTCGCGAATTGTGGATGCCCTAAGAGAATTGAGAGATATGATAGTCCTACTGTCCTCGAAGTTGATAGAGTGTCCTGTTTGGATATGGTGATGCGCGAGAGCTGAAGTCGGATCTTTTTTACGAACTGACAGAGAGTGTTCATATACTCGATGGTTAACGCGCCTGTTGGTACGACCGATGTAGCTTTGTGGGCAATCGCGACATGAGATTTCGTAAACTCCTCGATCCTCGTTAGGTACTTTGTCTTTGGGGTTACCGGTTAAGTTGCCTATAGTTTGAGTGGTGTTGAAGATAGTCTTTATTTGATGTCTTTGTAAAATCCGTGCTATTTTGTCAGTGACTCCTCGAATGTATGGAAGTACGGCTTTTTGATGTTGTTGTTCTGTTTCTGACGAGGTTGGTGTGATTGGGGGTTGTTGAGATTGATGAATTATACGCGCAATGTGGTCCGGATGATAACCGTATTGTCGAAGGATTTGTTGAAGATTATTCCGTACTTCCATACATTCTAGGAGTCACTGACAAAATAGCACGGATTTTACAAAGACATCAAATAAAGACTATCTTCAACACCACTCAAACTATAGGCAACTTAACCGGTAACCCCAAAGAGAAAGTACCAAACGAGAATCGAGGAGTTTACGAAATCTCATGTCGCGACTGCCCACTAAGCTACATCGGTCGTACCAACAGGCGCGTTAACCATCGAGTATATGAACACCCTCTGTCAGTTCGTAAAAAAGATCCGACTTCAGCTCTCGCGCATCACCATATCCAAACAGGACACTCTATCAACTTCGAGGACAGTAGGATTATCATATCTCTCAATTCTCTTAGGGCATCCACAATTCGCGAAGCCATCGAAATAGAGAAAAGACCTCTCTGTCTAAATAGACGCGATGACAGCACTCGCCTTCCCACAGCTTGGACATCCGTAATTGCCAGATTAAACAAAGCAGACACGCCCACCAATACCCAACCAATCACAACACAGCCTCATCACGTGACATCTTCTTCTACCCCAGCGCTAACTATAAATAAAAGAAGCAGAGCAGACTCAAATTCAGTTCAGTTACCTAGTGACTCTTGGGGAGTAGGCAGATTGAGACCCCGAGTTCGATCTAGACTCTGAAACTCTTTTTCACTTTGGCTCTTGATAATGGCTCCAAAGCAGAAAGAATTTGTCCATTTGTTATGTTAACAGGAATTTTTGCTGTTTCGATAGTGAATGGTTCTATTCTGACAAAGAATAAAAGTTTTCCTTTTGCTTCATAGTGTGATAAAGGAATTTCTGCTGAAGGTGTTTTTATTTTATAATTTCTAAGATCAAGTTGAACTTTAAGATCTTTCAAAGTGTCGTACCTATTAGACCGTCGAAAAAATGGTGGTATTTGAAAAGATAAAACTTAATGTTTTGTTTGGTATTGAATTCTGAGAATGCTGGAATCTTTACAGAAAGGTTTCGAGTTGTTGTTTGGAAAATGGAAGAAATTGTGAAAGTTTCCTTTTGAATATAATCAGAAAAATATTTCTCACCAATATCTGGGTTGAGAAAAGATTTCGTTGCTCCAGTGTCAATCAATAATTTTAAGGGAGGATCAGCAATTTTAATATAAGGTAAATCTTTGCGATCGTAAATTGAATGCATTTCTATGAAATTTTCGAACTTTGGCTGGGATCGTCATTGGGTTCATTAACATTTTCAGAATTAGAAGTTTCATTTTGATGTGTTATGTTAGAGTCATGAACTGTTGGTGATGAATTTGAGTAAAATTCACTTTCATCATAGTTTTCGTCATAGTTCGGTTCATTAAAACAATATTGATTGTTATAATAAGATTGTTCAGGTATATTTGTTTCATTAGTGTTATTGTAAAAATATTGATTAGGATCATTGTAATCAAAATTATGTATTTCTCCAAATTTCTTCAGTTGGTAACGAGGATTTGGGATAACAGTGTTAGCAGTATGATTAGAAAAATTTTATACACCAGACATTGATACGGGTCGAGGTCTATTTGAATATTAGTATGACTATTTGAATTATTATTTGGCTTCCAAACATTAATTGGTGGTCTGGGTCTTCCAAAAACTTGACTATTCGTTGGTAGTCTTTGGTAGGGTACAGGACGTGGTTGAATATTTATTGGTCCGCGTGGGAATGGTGGTTGAATAGGGTTTACGAACTGAGGTACATTTTTGCCATAACTTATGCTAATGTTTTGAACACAACCGGCATTATTTGGGTTCGGATCCCAATATGTATTGATTATAGCATTTGCAGTTTCTAAAAATGAACTTAACTCTAAGGAATTTCCGTCAAATTGAGGAATTATTTGTAGAAGTTTTGTATCAAAAACTGGTATTTGAGATGTTTAAATTATTACTTGAATTATTATCTAAAGTCAAATTATTAAATAGTGAACTTAAATCTAAATCTGAACTTATATTTAACTCGCTATCAATATTTTCCTTACGTGGAGATAAGACTTGCGAGGAGATCGGCATATAAAGGGAAGAAATTAACAAAAGTTATTTGGAATTGAGTAACTTACAATATTTGTGTCTTCATGCCTGTAAAACGTTCCTTGGTGGAGGTTTTAGCAGATCCCTGGAACTTTCCTGGTAGTGGAGGTTCTTTGGAATTTTCTGGTTTCAGACGGGTTAATTTTGATAATTTCCCGTTCCAAAATCCCGTGTGACTGCGCCAGTGATGTTTTTGTGTTAATTAACAGTGTTTTTAAAAATATTTTATTTCACTTAAACTTAAAATTATAAATTCAAAATATATCTGATAATAACATGTAAAATATTAAATTATGAAAATACGTCTAATTACTACAACTGCTATGCCGATTCTAATTCAAGATCGGTTTGATATTCATCAGGCAGCCAAGTCGCTGAATCTGCGTCCTTGCACGTGCAATATTAATCTTGATGCGATTGCAGTTAGGGGTAAGATAAATCACGTGAGTAGTGTGTTTGCACCGGTTCTAGACCCACCCCCCACCACTTTCTACACCCCCCACTACTTAACCTTGACCTTAACAGTGTCATTGACCTCTATCCTTACCATTGACCCTGAGATTTGACCTTGACAGATGAATACTTGACCTTCAGTGCATTCAACCTTGAGACTTGTTCTTTACCTTGAGAATCTCTGACCTTGTGCACTATCCTTTGTTGATATTTCACTAACCTTGGGACTGACCCTGAGACTTGACCTTGATGTATACTTGACCTTGATAATTCACTGACCTTAGGCACTGTCCTTGAAATTTGTCCTTGACTTTGAAATTTATCCTTTGTTAATATTTACCACTAACCTTGGGACTAACCCTGAGATTTGACCTTGACAGGTGTATACTTGACCATGAGAATTCGTTGGCCTTGTGCACTGTCCTTGAAATTTATCCTGTGTTAATATTTACCACTAACCTTGGGACTGACCCTGAGATTTGGCCTTAACATATTTACCACTAACCTTGGGACTGACCCTGAGATTTGGCCTTGACAGTTATACACTTGACTTTGAGTGCATTCAACCTTGAGACTTATCCTTGACCTTGAGAATTCTTGTGTACTTTAAGACCTTCATATTTAGCCTTGAGATTTATCCTTTCGTCTTTAGTATTCACCTTGAGACTCATCCTCGTCCTTGAGAATCTTAAAAGTCTTATGGGATTTGATAGTAATAATATCCCCACAATGATACTGATTTTTAAGCTTGATACCCCCCACTTTGTGAACAAACTGTTATTTAAAGTTCAAAAAACATCAACATGTAGTTTAAAGCCTACAGAATTCACATTATTAGTTAACAATTTGAACATGTGGCGTGCTTACACACTAATGATAGAAGTGATGGATTTTAATAGTGCATTAAGATATATTTGTGCTGAGCTTTCAAAAAACATTTTTGAATACCATCACGAAGCAATTTATGGAATGGGAAAGTTTTTAACAGAAGATGAATGCTACAACAAGGCCGAGCAAAATGATAAAGCTCTAAAATTGACAAGAATGTTTATGAAAAATATAATTTGTGAAGAATGTTGGGCATCAGCGGTTAGCAAGCTCAATATTACAAAAATGTTTGAAGTGTTCTCATATCTACCGGAAAACGTTAAATTAAGACAAGCGTTTCCAAAAGACTTTTGTGAGGAAGACTGTGATCAAAAAATAGCTACTAAACTTAATCATGAAGGAGAAGATGATGATGATGACGATGATGATGATGATGATGATGTACAAAGTAAGTGCGATGTACAATCCACACCTCCCACTAATGTTTCAAACCCCACTTCTCTTTAAATGGAAATGTTAATAAAGGCAAAGCAAGAATCAACCAGCAGTAGATACATAAACATTGTGCGAATCACTAAACAGTAGATATCCAAAACCATGTTTCCAGTGTATCAATGTCTTTCAAGCTCTCATAGTGCCTTAGTGTCGAAAGATGAACCTACAAATCAAAACAGTAAGGATAGTGCAAAAAATAAAAATGAAACGGAGTTAGTGTCGTTAGGTGAAAGAAGATTTTATCTTAACAAATCCAAAAGTAAATTTGTAGCTGTGGGATTTGTTTATGAATATGGTTTTGCTCCTGGAATTAAACTCACAGGTAACAAAAATGATACCATAATGTTTACTGAACAAGAGTGGAACACTTTCTTAAAATACCAAGGAGTAATAACAAACTACTTCTACACAAACGAAAACTATGAAACCATATATCCAGGCAATTTTGCAATATATTTTGATGAAATTCATTCCACAAAAGTTATTCAGATATGCATGAATAACTCATATATATATATATATATATATATATATATATATATATATATATATATATGGCATATGAAACTTTAAGTAAATTATGGGACCTGATACCTCTTGTAAAACATGTTGAATTATATAAAAGACAACAATTCCCGAACTATTTTAAAGTATTGAAGGCAGAGCTTCAAAATCAAACTGGAAATTTATTTGCGAATTCCTTTAAAGTCCTTCATACAGCAGATAATTTTCCTTCTGAAAACATAGCGTTAGCTATAGAGTTATTGGATGTATATCCAGAAACATTTGAACGAGAAATTCTTTAAAAAACATGAAAAACGTAACTTTTAATGAAAACTTAAATCAAGTTTTAGTAATGGAGGAATGGAAATATGCTTATCAAGAATATAGAAGAAGGTACTGGGAAGTTGTTGCGGTAGATAGGGTGCGATTTGACAATCGAAGAGCAAAAATAGCTTACATTATTAACCCTGTTTTAGATTTCAATCATAGAAAGAACATATATCTAAATCGCTTTGAAGTATTTTAAATTTATACAATAATTTTGTAATTGTAAAATAAAAAACAAAGTTTAAAAATGCATTAATTGTATTTTAATATTATGTAATATCACATCATTTATTTGTAATGTTATAAAATAAAGAAATTATATCTTAAAATTGTTTTATTTTATTTCTCCTTACATCATATTACATCGCTTCGATTAATCCATGAATTATATTCTGAGTCTAGACCAAGCCACTTCACAAAAACTTTTTGTCCTTTATATCTAATAATTTTTTCTACTAAATACACATCTGGATGTTTCACTTTTTGAAGTTCTTCCGTGTAAAAACTTCCCAAAATTTCTTTACCATTTGAATCTTTCAATACTTATGTTATTGGATTTGTAGATTTAACGTTAACAATTTTAAATATTTCATTTGACCAGTTAGGTGTATAACCTTTGGAGAATTGTTCGCGATGCTTACTTATTCGAACAAAATCATTTTTATTAAATTTACTTTTTTTAATAATTGGATTTAGTTCTCTATAAACATTTTTAAGGAGTAGTGTTGCGTGTTTTGAATTTACTTCATTTGGTTTGAAACCTGTAGTAGAATGAATAGTATTGTTATACTGTTTCACTATTTTAGGAAGGAAGTCCAAATATTTATATGATCCTTGCAAACTGAAATTTCTCCACATAATTCCTTTAAGCGTTCGGTTTACTCTTTCCACTACACTTGCTTTCATATTCGAAAACGTACTGTAATGATTAATGTTGTTCTTTTTCATTAATTCTTTATTAAAAAACTCCCTACCATTATCAGTTTGAATATTTTTTGGTAGTGTTTTCATTTGAGATAAAATTTTTATCATTCCTTGCGTAACATCTTTGGATGTTTTTCTCTTGATTGGTTCAACCCAAACAAATTTGCTAAAAACATTTATTACCACTAGAATATACCTAAAATTTCTGTTAAATTTTGCGTATGGAATCATTTCTACCAAATCCGCTTGTAGTAGATCATTCAGTCCTCTCACAATAATTTTTCGTCGGTGAAAGTTTTTTCTGGCTGGCCTATGAAGTTCCTCTACTACTTGCCTTTTCAAATTACTCATTTTTACTCAAAGGACATTGAACGACTATATCAGCAAATAGACTTTTTGATGCTGTATTATATAGAAACACAATTTCATCACCCTTCACAATCTTTTGGTTTATAATACTTTTCTTATTAAATTTTGAATTATTTATACGAATAATGGTATCTACATTTAGATTGATGGCTTTTATTGTCCCAGAAACGGGAACAATATATGAAGGTGAATTATTCTCTAAGAAATAGAATGCTACACTTTCACCCATATTATATTCACCTCTTATTTGTAACACACAAGGCGCTGTAAAACTGGTCTGCTGACAAAAATAAAACTCATTATTATCCGTGGAATGTTGTTGAAATGCACTTAGCATATGCCGACCGAATTTATCGATTGGCATCTTAAGCAGGTAATTATTTTATAATATGTGCTTCTCGCAATTCTTCAATAATGGAATGAATTTCAATGGAGTGAGAATTATTTCCGCTTGCTGTTGATGCTAACAAAAGACGAAGCCTATCTACTAGTTCATTGGGGTTATCGTAAAATATATAGTCAATTGGATTATAGGACAAATTTAGCATACCTCCTTTAGTATATTTGAAAGACTGAGTTCTACGTAATCTGCCCGGTGGTTTTGGTTTATTAAAGGATATTGATTTACCTAATCCTCCATCTTTCAGCAAATTATGTTGGATTAAATACGGTCTATTTACTGTACGATATTTTACTGATTGTGTTCCCTGAATTTGAGCGTTTGAATCATAGTTTCTACGGTAGGCGTTGCTTCTATTTAATATGTCCATATACTCATTTAAGTCTTGTTGGTTATAGCCAACAGGTTCTTTTTTAAAAAGTAATTCATATAACCCGGGAGTTCCAATATACTTTACAGTATCCACAATAATATCAGGTCCTTCAATTTTTACAGGTGTTTTGGCCAGGGTAAATGATTCTTTTGCAATATCATGCGTTAACCCATAATACCGGTCGAAATCTTCTTCATTTCCTCGTATAGAGCTATCAACATATGCACGAGGTAAAGGATGAAACATTTCGAGGTAATCTCCATATGCTGGTGTGTCAACTAAACTCTCTATATCTTGTCGTAATTGCTGAGTACTTTCATTAATATTTTGCTCTTCCAGATTAGGATTAAGATCTTCAATAATGGTTTTATCCGGATGAATATTTGAATAAGTATCTTCCAGAAAACTGAGACCTGTGAGTGGAAGATACTGTTCATAAGGTTTCGCCTCTAGTTTGGTCTCTGATAAGTTCAGATCGGAATCTTTTTCAATCTTTGGTTCCGTTTTAACAGGTTCCATTTTAACCGGTTCAACTTTTCAAGTTTTTGGAGGGGTTCCGAAATTGGTCTCAGCCTTTGTTCTAGAAGGCTTTGACTTTGTGCTATATCCGATTTTAACGCCGTAAACTTCTGTTTAACAGCTTTTCTCGTTTTTATAAGCTCTTTGGCAAGTTTCGGATCCATGTTAGTTCAAAAAGTGTTACTGTTATACTATTATCCTATATCCATAAAATGTATGTTATATATATATATATATATATATATATATATATATATATATACATATTTAAGGATGAATATATTTATCAAATCCCTTTCGATACCTGCCGCTGTGTTTAGCACAATCTTTATCAATTACAACAAATCCATGTTGATCTTCCCAACAAGTAGAACAAAGTTCTCTGAACTGCTGGAATGTCATATCCAAATTAATGTGATCATCAAAGATATGCTTTAAATTAATCTTATCTTGTGGAAATATTATTAATAAATTCGCATTATCTCGTATTAATTGCTTAGGAATTGACGAATATGTCTGAGATAAATAAAAACAATCTGTATTTTTATGTCTTCCAAAACTGAAGTACGCTCTTATAATATCTTGATTACATGAACTCACATCATCAAATAAAATTACAGAATTTGGTTTCACTTCTTTGATTTGATTTCGTTTTCATTTTATATATATATATATATATATATATATATATATATATATATATATATATTCGCTCAAAAAAAATCAAACCATTCTAACAAGTGAACTAAAGGATATATAAATGACAACAAACAATTATAAGAAGAATAGTTATCCACCCACTCTTAAAGTGAAAGGTTCCGGATTCGTTAATAAACTAATAGACAATCTTCCTATAGAGCTACATATTCCTGGAGGATATAGGTTTTGTGGGCCGGGTACAAAGTTGAATAAGAGGTTAGTTAGAGGAGATATACCCAAAAACAAACTTGACAGTTTTTGTCGGGATCACGACATTAAATACCAACAGTATAAAGATTTGGAAACTCGAACTGAGGCAGATAAATCATTAGAAAGACAAGCTTTAGAACGTTTTAAGGCATCTGACTCATCGCTTGGTGAAAAAGTGTCAGCAGCAATTGTTGCATCAGTTATGAAAGCTAAAAGAAAACTGGGAATGGGTATGAAGAGAAAAGGTAAACCAAAGAAGGGAAGTGGAATGAAATCTAAACGCAGATCAAATGTTTCGCGAAGGATTATCAAAACTCCTAAAAAAGGAGGTTTTCTACCCCTTCTGCTACCCATATTGGGGGCGCTAGTTGCTTTAGGAGGGGGGGCAGCAGGAATAATAAAAGCCGTAAATGATGCGAAAGCTAACAAAGAGCAGTTAGCTGAAATAAAAAGACATAACCTCGCAATAGAAATTGGAAAAAAAAACGGGAATGGTTTAGGGAAAGGTTTGTATCTTGCCCCATACAGAAAAAGTTCAAAATGACACTACCACAACATGCATTAACCAACTTGGAACTGCAAGATTTTGCCAAAAGATTGAACATTGCAAATTTTCGTGGTGTATTCATGAGAGATCGACTACCAAAAAAAAATAAAGAAGCGTGAATGTGGAATAATAACTTTAGACAATTCCTTAGGCTCTGGCACCCATTGGACTGCATACGTAAGAAATAAAGATGTTGTAATTTATTATGATAGTTATGGTAATTTGAAACCACCACAAGAGTTGGTAAACTATTTCCAGAGTAATGGGATTTTAAAAAATATTAAGTATAACTGCCATTAAATAAATGTTCATAAATCATTTAGTAACAAAGAGAGCATCATGTCAATAACTTTTAACCTTTCTGGTAATTCATCAATTCTTTACGCTGATTTTAATCCACCAATTTATTTGGATAATGATGAATATGAAATTGGGCTATCTAACTTTGAATCTTTCAATACAGTACCAAATGTTGATGAAACAAATAATCAGTTCATTTATAGCAACAGTTCATTAACAATACCAACGGGAGCGTATGAAATAAATGATTTAATTGGTTTCTTGCAGAATAACTTACCTTCTTACATAACTGTTTCCATTGTTGCGAATATAAATACATCAACCGTTTCCATAGAATGTTCAGAACAAATTGACTTCAGTAAAGATAATACTATCGGTTCATTACTGGGATTTAAAAGACGAATATTGGAAGCAAACATAATGCATACTTCTGATTTTGCGGTACAAATTATTAAAATAAACGCCCTGTGTGTCGATTGTAGTATTGCAACTGGTTCGTTTTCGAATGGTAAACCCACTCATATAATACATCAGTTTTTTCCAACTGTTGCACCAGGCTATAAAATAGTTGAAGCACCCCTTAACATTCCGTATTTCCCTATAAGCGTTAAAACAATCAGTTCTCTAATAGTTAAAATCCTTGATCAGAACGGTGATATTGTTAACTTTAGAAACGAAACAATAACTCTTCGATTACACTTAAGAAAAGTTAAAAATGGTTATTAGGTATAATCGAGAAAAAACTTTGCCATATATAAATAGAAAAAAACTACGTTCCAAAAACAGTATTAAACCATCATTCAGAAGTAACACTAAGCTGACAAAAGAAAACCAAAAATTTCTGATATCTTTAGGTTTCCAACTGTTATAAAATGAATATTTTAAATGTTACCGAACAACCATTGGTAGACAATTCGATTACTGAATTTGAATATCACAAATATCAACCATTTGTGAACTCAAAATTTGATTATAATGATGAAATTCGAATAGCTATTCAAGAATTAGATGCAATAACACTTCCACCTCAAAGTTTCCTATATATAGAAGGGAATTTGACAAAAGAAGATGGTAAACCAATTGAAAGCTTAAAATTTATAAATAATGGAATAAACTTTTTATTTCGAGAGCTTCGTTATGAGATGAATGGTGTAGTGATTGATTCAGTGAGAAATGTTGGTCTCACCACAACCTTGAAAGGTTACTTATCCTATAATGAAAGCGAAAGTCGGAAATTGCAAAATGCCGGTTGGTTTCCTAAAGAATCAATTATAGCTGAGTCAGGAAAGTTTAACGTGTGCGTACCGTGTGGTATGGTAATGGGTTTCTTTGAAGATTATAAAAAAGTTGTTTTAAATATGAAACAAGAGTTAGTGTTAATAAGAAATAACAACGATAATGATTCTGTTACATCTGATGTCGAAGAAAAACCGAAAGTTACAATAGAAAAAATTTACTGGCGTGTTCCACACGTTTCCGTTGATATTCCACAACAGTTAGCTCTAACAAAAATCATAAATAAGAATGTAGATATTCCACTTTTTTTAGAACTTGGGAACTTGTTGAATATCCAACAGTGCCTGAAAATACAAGACACACCTGGCCAGTAAAAACGAGCACAAAGTTAGAATCGCCCCGTCATGTAATTGTTGCTTTCCAAACTGATAAAAAAAATAAACTAACATCAAATATGTCTAAATTTAATGACTGCAATCTTGTTAATATAAGAGTATTTTTAAACTCTGAACGATATCCATATAATGACTTATTTTTGGATTTTAAAAACAACAAGTTTGCTTCTTTGTATGAAATGTTTTCCAAATTTCGTTCACAATATTACGAAATGGAAAATGAACCAATATTTTCCCCTAAAGAATTTAAAACTATTGCACCAATTGTACATATTGACTGTTCGCGACAAAAAGAAACCGTACAATCTAGCGCAGTTGTTATGCGAATTGAATTTGAGACAAGCGAAAATGTTCCAAAAAATACTTCTGCATACTGCCTCATTTTGCATGATAGAATTTTTTATTATAATCCTCTAACAAAAATTGTGAGACAAAGATAGGTATTTAGTTGATATTTACCATCCAAAGAAGTCAGTATGAATCTCGTAGCAAAGTACGAAACCGCTCTTGAAAAGCATATAAATAAAATACAACAACTTTTAAAAGATATAGAATTATATTCAAAATACTCAAAAATTTTAAAAATATTCAACAATTTAAAAATATGAATCTTGTTCTTGACATGCAAGGATTCAAAATTGAAAAAGGAAGATTCATAGTTAAAGAATTGGCTGCTTATGATGGTAAACGAATTTGTCATTACGTGTTTAAACCACCTTTTCCATTCGAAATGCTGCAACCAGAATTTCAGAGAGAAGCCGAGTGGCTTACCAGGAATCATCATTACATTACGTGGTCGGATGGTTTCACACCTCTTCACAAATTTGCCAAAATAATTAATCATATAACATCCAAAACAAACTGTATATATGTTAAAGGTAAAGAAGAGTCGGTTTACCTTAAACAGTATACCAAGAAATTAATAATTGTGCTAGATGAACAAACATGTTTACAAAAGACAAAACCAAAATGTTTCTTTCATATAAGTAATAATTGTATTTGTGCTTTATCACATGTTTATCTTTTGTATGAAAATTTTATTATGGAAACCAAATGAAAAGTAAATAAATAATTTAATTTATACAGAGTTATTATTTCACAAAATCAGAAAACCTAGTACAATGTACTACAACCTATAAGTAATTCTCATTCTAAATATGAATTCATCAAAATAACAGTAGAAATATTTTCTTCTCTGGAACATCCTAATTAACTTTTGTATGTCTTTCAAAAATTTTGATAATAGTGCTTACACATAATATTATGTTAGTAATTATTTACTCTTTTACAATTACACCATATTAAAGCGTAAACAGTTCTCCACTCAACTTTTTTGTATTTCATTGTAAGATTCTATTATTTGATCTTTTTATTTAATGTTTTCTGTAGTGTTGGACGTTTCCATAGATATTTGGTTCATTTTAAATTCTTCTGGATTGTTAAAAAAAAGAAATAAATTTTAACAAAATTGTTTATTAACTAAACTACATTTAACTTTTATGACTAAACTAATTTTAAAACTATATTATAATTATAAACAAATTACTTTCAAATTAAACATTAGTTGCCATGAGCCGACGAAACTGACATTTACTTCGCCGAATCATGGCTTTCCCTCTTCTTCTGGTAATAATAATATTTTCTAAATCCTGTTCTTTTTTTGATGCTTTTTTTAGTTTTCGTCGCAATTCATTGGATTCTTCTCGGCATTTCGTTAGAGCCGCTTGAATTTCAGTATCCTATTATAAAAATATATCAGAAACACAATGACAATTTTTACAAAAAGTGAATCTTACCGACTCCTCCTCCTCCTCCTCCGCCTCCTCCGCCTCCTCCGCCTCCTCCACCTCCTCCTCACATTGATATTCTGTTTGTTCATTGTTTTGTTCCGGAACCGTTAACTGCAAAAATGAAAACAACCTTTACATTATTTCAAAATAGATCAATGCTAATTTTACCTCATTTAATATCTGTTCTGCGTCAACAGGCGATATCGGTTGCAGAATCTCGGTCCCTTCATGTCTTTCATCTTCCAACTAAAATACATCAGATATAAAAAATTGTTTGCTTTCATATTATATATTTACCAAAGCTACCATCTCATCGATATCCATCATCTCTTGTGAATCTGGTTCATACGGTGGCACCAATCTTATATTTTGTATGATATTAATTTTCTCATTTACCAATGCTTGTCTTAAAATTGACATGGTTTCATACAATATATAAACAACTTACAAGTGAAGTTTAGTTTGTTAGATCATGTGTCTTAAAGGGATTTTATATGCTCAACATCTCTCCCACTTTCCAGTAATCAGGATATTCACACAAGCAATCTTAAGTTGCTAACCTTGAAAAATGCAATGAATGGGTCTTTGAACACAACCCTATCCTTGAAAATTCTTGTATATCGTTTAAAGCATCATTCTGCGATAAATTTACCACCCTCTAGAGGATAACCTTGATCGCTTATTAATTCGAATAAACTCTGGATATGCGTATAACCTTGGCATCACAGAAGTGAATATTCTCTTAGTTGCATCTGACATGTAACTGGTTCATAAATTCGAGAATCAACTAACGCATGCAAATTAATTAATTGTGCATATTGCAAATGAATGTAATGTACAAGCTTCGAGAATGTAAACATATATTATCAATAAGTGTGCCTCTTGTTCATGAAATTACATATTTATTAGAGGATGACTGGTTAATAACATATAATGGATATTTGTGATTTTTTTTACATTCCACACAATATTTACATCATATGCTCGCGTTACTCATTGTTCTTGAAATAAATTTAATGTTATTACTCCTAATTAATGTACAAGAAGTGAAAAGAGAAAAATCTTTTATTTCTGCAGGTTATAGGAATACTTTCTGTAGGGTGTTTGAAATTTACATCAAAAATAATAAAGAGAAAACATTAGAATGGTGGAAGATATGTACATAGAAAGTTAGTAACTTGCTGAGAAAGAAATTATATTTTTTATGTGCTAGGTTTCCGAAAAACAAATATATTATTAGCTGCAAAAGTAATTATTAGCAATTGAGTCAATCCATCTTCAGCATACAACTGGGAAATATTATTTTACAAAAACATAATGCCCGAGTACGACTCCAAGATTTTACCGCCGCAGACCTTAGATTTGTAGTATTTGATATTCTTTACATTATTTGTTTAATACATGTAATTAAACGTGGAATAAATGTTTTTTGATAGATCGGTATGATCATCATAAAACAACTACTGCAAAGATTTTGCAATGCATTATTGTTGCTTATCTTGCATTTCAAAACCTTAAGGATTCATAATGACATTTTGGGATGGAATAAATACTGATTAATTTGATATAATTATATTTATGGTCTTTACACACTTATCGAAATTGGTCAGTATTTATAACGAGTATTTAGGAGTAAACTGGTGAAATAATTCAAAGATAAAGCCTGTTCTTTATATTTATTACATATCTTTACGTTGAAATAAATTGAGTACTTTCAGATATATAAACAGAAAAAAAGGTTTTTATAGGTTTGTAACAAAACCTCATAAATATTATGCATGTCCATTTCATTGCATAAAAGTATTGTTGTCATTAACGTCAGCTTCATTTTCAATGTTCAACTTGGACTGAATTTCGGGTATGAATTTATGACTCCAAGCCAAAGTTCTGTAAGTTCTCGGTATAACAGCTCCTTTGACATCTGGCGGAGACCATTATGATCTACTAAACTTCATATATTTACCTTTGCAGACCTTAGATTAGTGGTAATTTGATACTCTCTACACTGTCTGTTAAAAAATGCATGTTTTTGAATGATCATCAATTGCAAAGATTTTTAAATGAATTATTACTACTTGTATTTCATTTCCAAACCTTAAGGATTCATATTGGCACTGGTATAATTATATTTATGGTATTTATACACACTTATGAAAATTGGACAATTTTTATAACAACTATTTCTGGGTAAACTGGTGAAATAATTAAAAGATAAGCTCTGTTATTTATATTTATTATAGGATTTTTTTTTTAATTTTACAAGATTTACTAATACTATTATAAAATAACATTTTATACAATTCCTGAGGCAAACAGTATCTAGAACTACTCAAATTAATACATGTGGAACTTATATTTTATAAAAATTGTGATTTTTTTCCAGATATATAAACAGAATTAAAACAACAGTTTTTCATACACAGTTTGTAACAAATCCTCAGAAATATTATGCAATTTCATTTCATTGCAGAAAAGTTTTATTAATTCATTAACGTCAGCATCATTTTCAATGTTCAACATTTATTGAATTTTGGGTATGAATTTATGACCCCAAGCCAAAGTTCTGTATGTTCCCGGTATAACAAATCTTTTGTCATCTTGAGGAGAGGGGGCAACTTTGTTTTTGAGTTGAGTAAATATCTCATGTAAAACAGACCTAAATACATTCATTTTTCGAAAAACAACAACTGAACCTTCAACAACATCTTTATAATCTTGTTGAGTTATAGAATCGTTTATTACATATTTTTTTACACCTTTGGCTTTTTTATCAATTTTATTTCCTGCATCAATACAATAAGCCTTTGCTCCTGTACCCAAAAATTCAAAAAGGGGTTTTCCTGCATATTCATCTTTCATTCTTCCTAGTATTGATTCATTGATGACAATTCCATGTATGTTATTTTCATCATAATTTGAAGTGTCAAACTTTGAAATATTATTTTTAATAAGCTGATAGAAATTGTCAGTCTCAATAAACAAGATCAGAGAATCTGTATCTGTGTACAGTAACAAAGCTTTTTTGCCGAATTCTTTTTTGATAAATTCATAATAAAATTCATAGATTACAGTCTTCGATAACTCTAACACAGAAAACCCAATATAAACAGGTTTATTATAAAATATAGATAATCTATCCAATTGAATTGCTGCAAAATTTGGTTTGAAAATGGAACTGCTTTTAAAATTTGGTTTTGCTATGAGCCCTTCTGCACCCATTTTTTTCCCAACATTTTGCCAATGGGTCACTAACCGAATGTCACTTCGTTTGTCGATATTTTCTAACGACTTGCCATAGATTGCGTTAACGAATAATTTGTAACTGTTTTTTTCCAGTTTAGATTTTGCCTTATTTCTCATTTTAGTGTTTAAATCAATATATGGTTTTAACCAAGCAGATTGCTTGAATTTTATTCCTTTATGAATTTTAATCAATTCCAATCCATTATTCAGTGCTTGCTTCAAATTTTTATAATGTGTGACATACCTTTCTTTTTTATCAAAACTACAAATAAGTTTTTTGCCCTTTGAAAATGGTGGACATTTGTTTTCGGGTAAAAATGGTAATTCATTGTGCTCTTCATGTAACTGTTCAGGATAGTCTATGTCAACTTCAAAAACATAGCCATACTCACCGTCATCAGATATATTTAAGACATCAATATTTTTTATTTCTTCTTCAGTTAACCATTTGAAACCACCTGTTGGTAATAATTGACTCATACTATGGCCATATAAATTCGTTGCGTCAAGATACATAATATAACTGGAAGGTTTTTGTAGATTGAAGTTTTTGCAAAATTTGTTATTTGCTACAGCCTTTCTTACTGCACAATGGCAGATACCTCCTCTTATACTATTTTTAAAGAAATGTAACATATCTATGTCAGTCAAAAGTTCCAGTTCTACACCTGTGACCTTCAACATAGCATCCCAACATAGGCCAGGAGCTGTATAATAATGGGCTGGGTCTAATTGAAATAATTTTATGGCCACAAGTCTCAAAGAAATCTGCCAGAATTAAACAATCTGATATTAAATATATCACAGCATATTCTCCTAAGTTATTACAACTGAAAACATCCCACGCTTTTAAAGCTCGATTGTAATCATTAATTTCAATGTTTTTTCCCCTAAGGTTGTCATAAAAATCATTTATTGTTGGCAACTGTGTATCTTGAAGTTTATTCAATGAATCAACATATGAATATGGGAAAACCCCCTTTTGTCTTATAATATCAAATTTACTAGGTTCCGAAAAATATCGTTTAATTTCAATACATTGTGCGGATTCTAAATTCTCAGCCAATTTTTCTAAAGATTCGCTCACAAATCGGTATGAATCTAAAAATCTAAGTTTAATAAATTTTTTTTTGTCTTATTTTCAAAGTTAATTTTATCAACAAGGATACTTTTCGAAAAAGAAATATATTTCTCTTTAGTCTGTGCTATAACATCAATGTTATCCTCTTCACAACACAATTCTTTTATAAATAGATGACTGTCATACCCACTCAAATTATGAAAGAAAATAGGAACAAAGTTTGGAATCTTCTGATTTAAATTACAGGCATTATGACTTGGGCCAATATAATTCCCGACCAGATGATCGTGGTGGTGGATTTTTGTTGATGAATCATCAAAACTTTTACCGCAGATCTGACATGTCACTGAATTTTCAAAACTTTGTTTCTCATCTGTAGTCAGTGGTATCATCGGCTTTACATGTTTTAAATGATTCTGATATATTTCTTGAATATCTTTCTCTAATCTTTCACAGAAAATATTTGCTGCATTAGGTCCAATATTATGTTCCAATTTAGATAAAACATTATCGTAACTACATTTTATATAATAAGAAAAAGCATATGGTACATGTCTACAAGTATTTACCGTGAAAGATTTTGACATATCATTTGGTTCATCATAATCTAACTTTTCCAAATAACACTCAAAATCAGCATAAACAACAAAAGGAACTTTCATCTTTTTCTCAAAATTTTGAAACTGTAAGATGTTTCCAGGAACGAACTGTTCATATTTAGTTTTTTTAAGTTCTGTGTTTGGTAATTTTGTGAGTATGTGATTACAGTCATTTTGTTGATGAAATTTTAACTTTGAATCCGAACTAAAATACAAAAGACAACCATCACAAAAAAATCGCTTGTGAGCGTGTTTATTTATTTGAGATGATACTAATCTAGACATGTCCTTGATCCAACAATAATGAAAATTTTTGTTTTGTTCGTCACTTACAAATAATAAATTCACATGCAAAGGTTTTTTATGGTTAGTGTAATGCAATGGACCCACTATTTCTGTAATTGTTTTTTTGGTTTCTAACCCATACACGTTAACTGAAATATTGTTCATCTCCTCAAATTTCTTAATATCTTTTAATTTTACGGGTAAGTCTATGCTGTCAAAATTAAGTACAGTTGAAAAATGTGGATAAGAAGTAATTCTTTGGGCATGATGTTCGGCGGGGTATAAAGCACTTACTATACTCCAAGCAAAGCAACACTGGTCGTGGTTTTCAACATTTATCACTGCCTTTTTAGATGAAATCGATTTCGGTAGTTTGATATATGATGATGCTCGTACAGGATTGAACTTGTTGATATTAATTTCCAAATAATTGATCACCTCCAAAGCCCAACCTTCAACATAAAAATACATTACCAACCCAAAATATAAAAACAATTGTATACTTTACCTGATCCCTTAGCTTCAAATTCAGATGATCTAGTTGTAAGTTCACTTTTGAAATCCTCATAGTACTTAGAAAAGGATGTATTTAAAGTGAAAACTTTATTTTTTGTGTTGAATGCCTTTAGTTCTTGTATTTCTTGTGTTTGCAGGATATATAAAGCGCATAGGGTTATGTTTACTTTTACAGCACCATGTTTTTGAATGGAGGTGTTTATTAAACCTTCAACTTTACTTTTAATTTCTTCAAAGAAATCATTAAAATCTCGGTGAATGTTAACTGGAATTACTCTATATGTCACAATTCTATTTTTGAAGGCACATTCAATTATATGTACACCTTCTTGATCTGTGGGTTTGCAGACTGCATTTTTATGTTTTTGCGTTTTCAAATGCGAAGAGTAACGTCTATGTGGAATACTCTCATTACAGTCACTACAATAATCATGATCGTTACATACTTTTCGTACTTTTTTTGGTTTTGCACTCCCATCACTTTCATTCTTTCTTTTTAAACTATTATTTATTCCACAAACCTCTCTCTCATGTCTTTTTAAACTATCTTTTCTTGAAAATGATTTGTTACATTTCTTACACTTAATCATTATTCTAAACTTTGACCGAGATAATGCCAAATTTTGTTACAAACACCACATTTTTCTGGGAGGATGGTGGTCCATCAAATTGCGTTTTCTTAGGATGATTATGGTGTAGAAAACATGGTTACAATATTTGGATATAGTAATCCTGCGTACATGATGATGGTAACCTATGCCAGGAATCCAATAATTCTAATGCACGCACATTATTTTTGATATACTCCTTTAAAATGTCTGATGGTATTTCGGAAAGTTCTTTGTCACTTATATTTCTTAATCTCACGTCACCCGTTACTAACTCTACTAGCAACTGTATGTATTTTTCGTTTTTCGCTGCCGACATCATTAATACTATCATTTTCACGCATTTTGTTCCTTTAAATAACAACAGCATGGTGGAGGGGGTATCAAGATTAAATCTCAAGGACAACTTTCAATGACCCCAAAAGGCCAATGAATTCTCAAGGTCAAGTGTATATCTGTCAAGGTCAAATCTCAGGGTCAGGGTTAGTAGTAAATATTAACAAAGGATAAATTTCAAGGTCAAGGACAAATTTCAAGGAAAGGTGCACAAGGTCAACGAATTCTCAAGGTCAAGTATACATCTGTCAAGGTCAAATCTCAGGGTTAGTCCCAAGGTTAGTGGTAAATATTAACAAAGGATAAATTTCAAAGTCAAGGACAAATTTCAAGGTTGAATGCACACAAGGTCAAGTATAAATCAAGGTCAAATCTCAGGGTCAGTCCCAAGGTTAGTGGTAAATATCAACCAAGGATAGTGCACAAGGTCAGATATTCTCAAGGTCAAGAACAAGTCTCAAGGTTGAATGCACTCAAGGTCAAGTATACATCTGTCAAGGTCAAATTTCAGGGTCAATGGTAAGGATAGAGGTCAATGCACTCTTAAGGTCAAGGGCACTCTCAAGGCGAAGTAGTGGGGGGTGTAGAAAGTGGTGGGGGGTGGGTCTAGAACCGGCGCAAACACACTACTGAGTTGATAACATTGCAGTGATTATCCGTTCGGTATTAATCATCGTTGTTGATGTAAATATTTGGAACTCAAAAGTATTGTGATTTATTTGGGTGCACATAAAGATATTTATTTCCGGTGTAAAAATTGATTTTAACTTTGTAACAAATTGAGGTGATTGGAAATGGAAATAAGTTTAAAATCTCTATTGATTTCTTGCTACAATTAGAAGAAGAATGGACGAGACTTGCAAGAAAATATTCAAACAAGATAGTGATAAGTTGGACAAGAAAATAAATCACAGCCTGGAAAAACGTGACAAAAATTGGAAACAAATTCAAGAAGAAAACCTTCAAAGGTTAGTGCAATATTTTGATGAGAAACGTAAAATTGAATTAGAAAATCTTGTAACCTTAATAGATGAAAATCAACAAAACCTTGTCATTAAAATGAAAGATCAACAGCAAAACCTTGTCTCTACCATGAAAAGTGAACAACTAAATTTAATTAAAGGTTTATTTTCGAAATCTGAAGAAAAACTAGAACAAACTAAAAAAAATTGAACAACTAATGCAATTAGTAATACAAGGTAATAACGTAAAGACCTACCAGAGAATGTTAAAGACCAATTGACTACCCAAACTTTTATAAATTGTATTAAAGATGTCAATATTCAACTACATCTGAGACTTAGCGGTAGACGGAATAGTAATGAAGTCCTGCTGCTTGCTTTGGAAGTAGACGCTATCGTGAACGTGTCCAAATCAATGGTATGAGAAGTTTCCATCAGTCAGGAAGAATCAGAACGGACCCTTCAGGTAGAACTGTCCCGAATAAACAAAATAATTGTAACGTAACGTGACTGCAGAGTGAGGCTACCAGACAGATCACCAGTTAGAGTTAGCCAACGCAACTATACCAGGAACAGTCAACCAGTCACTATAAGTGGTCAAACCCGGTGTAACTCTCTACCAGGCCCCAGGACTATATCCATCCGGAAATTTTGCCGATATAGCAGCAGTTTAGTCATCACGGGCACTATCAATGGCCGAGCAATCATCATCACTTTTGTTATCTGCGCCATTGTTTCCATTACCAGGTCCAGACTTATGAGGTCATCGGAAATCCTACCAATTAACAACAACATTCAACTAATGACAGTCAATGGCTATTCCAGGTCAATACAAGACGAGGCAGATGTAGTGCTACAGATAGGGTAAAACAGAATTCGAAATAGGGTCCTAAGAGCGGATATTGAGGATGGTTTTATACTAGGTCTGGAAGTAATTAGCCATCATGGGTTCATGATCTACCCGAGATGCAATATACTTCGATTAGGAATTAGGAATTTGTATTGTCACGGCCCGTCAACAACTCGGGTACTTCCGTAAAAATTCTAGCGAAATTCTCAACCAGAATTCCCGGTTTCACGGAACAAATTATTTATGGGCAGCTAGAAAGAAATCTTGGGAGCTGAGCTGGCATAGTGGAGCCAATACAGTTAGTTCATTAATACTCCTGAATATGTCCAACAACAATACTCGCATTTCCGTTGGTGAATAAATAGTTTATTTCTAGCCAATAGACCAATAAACCATGATTAATTGTCGAAAAGCTTTCCAGGCCCCGACAAAGAAAACAGGTACCAGTAAAGAGTTTATAAAACTGGTTGCCGACCATTTGACACACCTTACACCAGAGGAATAGCAGACGGCAAAGCAATTTATCGTAAATTACTGGCAAATTTTTAATAGTTAAGCGGGTACTGCCGGTCTTACAAACACCATCAAGTACAGAATAGATACCGGAAAGGCTCTGCCCAAAAAAATACCACCTAGGCGATTATCATTATCATTATCAACAACATGCAGTTTAAGAAAATAAAATGTTATTGAGCCATCCATCAGCCCCTTGGCTACTCTCATCGTTTTAGTGAAAACGGATGGAACCAACCGGTTTTGCGTGAATTATAGGAAAAAATCAACGGCATGATGAAGAAAGACTATCCACTCCCCCTAATCGACGACACTCTGACCATACTAGCAGAGGAGTATGTATTGACCTATTTAACATGAAGGGCATGTATACCTTGGCGACATTCAGTGACTTAGACTGACTTACGTTTTCCTGTCGCCGGATAAACTCCTGTCCCTGCCTTCCGTTTTGTAGCATTGCGAACCGCAGTTCGAATTAGTTTTTCTACCGGCTTGGTTTCTTGTGTTATGTATTGATAGACTTTTTGATTTAATTTCTACCCATTATATGACATTACCTAGTTGTTTCATCAACAAAAACTAGTACTTAACAATTAAATAAAGCATAATATCGTTTTGCAATTATTCCTATTTAAAAATTCAATCGACACTCAATTAGCATAACATTTTTCAATTTTCTTATTTCATCTTCTCTTTGTTGGCCAGTTAGATAGGAGATTTCGATTTCTAATAATTTAACCTATATTTTTTAACATTGGTATAATAGCTTGACGTTTCTTGGACCACCCTCTGGAATTTAATTGATTTCACAATGTTTCCAGGGCTACCTTCATAAGGGGAATGATTTCGTAAATCCTCATACGTCACTATTTATATCCGAAAATGGTCATAGGTATTTTCACGACTGCTAATGCGTAGCGAATTTATTTGGACACTAGTATCTCTAATTTTGTTTTCCTTGGAACTTTCTCTTGAACAGTGCTCCTCCTTGTGGATGACTTTACCTGGTCCCAGTAACGTTATTCCGTTGGGTCCGTGTGTTGTCTGGATTTTGCTCCTAGGCCTCCTAAACGTCCTTCCCCATGCTGGATTTAAGTGGTGATTTATATGGTTGAGGAATCTTTGTGTTCTCGCTCTCCAAGCTACCGAATAATGATAGTGTCGTCGACATCCCAGAGTTTTAGGTTGTTTTCCTAGCTCTTTAGTGCATGTTCCTTAAATCATGCCATGTAAATGTTGACGATTGTTGGGGATAAAGGAGAGTCCATGAATAATCAATCTTCTTGCATGTCCTCCTGGAAATTACAGTTCTTATCGTTGTATTTTCGATGTCGAAATATTAAGTGATGGCTTGGCCCCAAATTCCCTGGATTAGATCATTTGGACAAAGTGTTTCGAATCTGTGATGTGGGAAGTTCTCCTACCCTCCAACATTATATGATTGGTAGAAGTAATTTTAAGAGTTCTGCTATCAGTGAATTACGTGAGCTGGTAATACGCCTGAGAGATATTTTATTATGTATCTTCCTGTGTAGGTGATTTTTCAGGGTGTTGTAGATTTTCTGTTCTATTTTGGCAATTGTGCTTTTATTTTCATTTTGCAAGTACTTACTCGATTTTCTTGTGTGCATTCATGTTCATGAAGTGGGTGACATTTTCGTTGTCAGAATGAATGATGATGGATTTATCATCGTTGTGTGTTTTGAAAATCCTCCTTTCGGATTCAGTGATGTTTTGTTTAAAGGGTTTATTATCTCTATTACGGACTTTTCATCGAAATTTCTACATTTGCGTTGTTTTCTTGTTTTGCATTGCCGTTTCCACGGAACAGATGTTGTTTAGTATTGGAAATGTTGTGGAACCCTCTATGTGTCACAAATGTAAAAACTGTGTTTTTACATTTGTCTACTATTAGCACCTATTTGGGAGCAACAGCCTAGTTTAGTCAGGCCGGGCACAGATCCACCGTTTCTGTTCTGTTCTTATAAGAATAGAACAGAAAAGAATTGTAACGGAAGGCTAGAACGCAATGCAAAGTAGAACACTCGTCACATACCTACGCGCGGTCGGCAAGCAACCGCCCAACGGCGCTGGTCAGAAGGTTCTCACCGGTAAGAAAGAGGCATGGATTACGTACTAGCTCCATATATCGGCACACACAGCCCGGTTACAACCCGGCGCTGGCGATTTTACCTCAGTTCTCCTACAACTGTGCGTTTGGTTAGTTGGTTATCGTCCATTACGAGTTATCATATATTAGATGTGTCTACCATAAGCGCTACATAACGACTGAGGGCAAAACAAGAAAGCTCGGCGACCGGCAAGTGTGTGGCGATGAACTCGGGTTCTCTTCTGTTTTATAAGAACAGAACAGAAACGGTAGATCTATGCCCGGCCTAAGAACAAACTAACAACAGAGTACACAGACAGATACACGTACTTCAATGATTTTTCGTCCACTATGCAATATTATTCTATTCTCGACTATGCAGAAGTACATAAAATGCTCCAAGCTATTAATACAAATATTGTGAGTTTAAATGTAGTTTTTATTATTTAGTAAAAGTATTAATAACTAATTCAGTGCATATTAAAAACATCATTGGTTTTTTTGCAAATTGTTGAGGGGTCCAATAAATTCCAATTAACACTGAACAATGTTTGTTTGTTACCGTTGTTCTATAGTTATGACTTCTCATTAAGCAGACGCTCAATCCGTATTATTATTTTTATACAAAATATACTTTACCTGTTTTAAGCCTTGTAAGATATTCGTGAGAGAAATTTTGAGTATACAGACATAAATATTCTGTCTGTTCATTGGGAATTGATTTCTGTATGTATCGGATTACTGTCTGTCTTTTATAGAAAGTGTCTTCCTCACTCAATGAATTAGTTATGCGGTATTTCTTGAATATTCACTGATATGTGTGTTTGTCAAAAAAATGTGGCTTTGGTAGTTTAAGATTTCGGTCACTATGTAAGATATAAGAAAATCTTTACATTTTAGGTAGTTCCTCTGCAAAATACAAAAAATATGCTCATGGAGATCCTGAAGTTTTGAAATTATATGATAAACTTTTTCTTATAAGAGAAAATAAAGGTAATAATAGCGGCGTAAATGTTCAACATTCATATTTGAAACCAACACTTAGACCTTACCAAGTAAAAGCTGTACAATGGATGATTCACCGTGAAAATGTAAATACGGTAGAAAACGGTAAGTATATAAGACTTCTCATATAATTTAGATAATGCTAGGTTGACATCGAATACTATGTCCTCATCTCTTATATAAGGGGAGGCAATAGTCTAATTGAATCATTCGGTTAAGGATGTTCGAAAGCAAAAGGCAAATGTTAAGAAAACTTTAAACACTGTTTAAAACGTATATATATATATATATATATATATATATATATATATGTGTGTATTAGATGGTTTCCGGGAATTCACCCGCGTAGTTGATAATTGGTCCCTGCCGGGATCGATGGTAAAATGACGACGTTTCGGCAAAGTCACATCTGCCCTCTTCAGG
Source organism: Octodonta nipae (assembly GCA_034190945.1). Lineage (NCBI taxonomy): Eukaryota > Metazoa > Arthropoda > Insecta > Coleoptera > Chrysomelidae > Octodonta > Octodonta nipae. Next base: position 67,494,828 of record CM067218.1, read on the forward strand.
TCGGTTCGCATAAATCTCGTAGCCTTCTGCTTTCGCTTCTAGTTACTCGAATACTGAGATTTTCAGGAGCGCGCACATATATATATATATATATATATATATATATAGACATATAAACGGTCATTGTGAAGCCCAACCAATATATCACTAGTACTCTGTGTAGCCCAAATTGACGTTGTTTAGCCCGCTCACGGGCTCCACAACGTTTTACGTGTATTTCATCGCTAGCCGATAAATCACATTTCAAGGAACCTTTCCTGAAAATTTTGCGAGGGCTGAACAACGAGTCGCTTAGCCATCCTTTCATACAAAATAGTTCAATCGAGCAGACTGTAGGTGGCCGCGCAGTAGTAAAGCTTTGTAACAAGGATATAGCTGACATTTTAAGCACGTTATGTAGCCCGAGATATTGCAACACCGCGAGGTCAGATCGGAGGAGAAATATTCATTGACTTTATACATTGGGGCATTTCACTTGAAGCGGACAGCGAAAATAATATCAGATTTTGAATTTTGTTTATCTTTGGTTTAATTGTACTTCTAAATGACTTGAATGAATATGTATCATAATTTTGATATAATCAGGTCTAATTGCCAGTTTATAATATAACCCTTTGAATAATTGAAAAACATTGAGCAATGGATTTTTGAAAGCTATTGCCACTATTATCTGAAAACCTGGAAATTAAAAGAGGTTGGGTTTTTTTGAGGAAATTGGATGTTAATTTCACTTAACCTTGGTATTTTTATTTTTATGTCAAAATGTAGCTTGTAGACTATAAATTATACGTGTAAATTTTTATGTCTATATAAAATGGGATCTGTATTCGTTTTGTTGATAGATGAACTAAAGTAGGAAGGTTTGCACTGATCTATTTCTTAAGTTCATCATTTTAGAGGCCAAAGATGCAGCGTCAATATAAATGAGTTTTATTTCATAACAATTCTTTTTAGTTGGTCAATACAAAAATATATAAAAGTTACTTGTTTAAAGTTGTAATGATCAAAATGAAACTTTATGTTTATGGCGAAAAGGAAAGGTTTTATTTTGAAATTTTTTACCAACTTCTAAAAAGGAGGAGGTTATCTACTCGTCGGAACATATTTTTATGTATGCTCAGTAGTTATCCAAAAGCGGCTTGGGCAATTTTGATGATTTAAACGGCATTGCATTAAGGAATGTTACAGAAAGGTACTATATAAATCGAAAAAAATAATAATAATAAGGGACTACACTTCAGTGAATTTCAATTAATCTGCACTGTTTTTTTTAAACGTCTCAATCAAATTGAATATTTTAAATTCTATTTTACAATTTCTATAACGTGAAATATACCGTTTTTCCGAAAATCGGAATAACATTTGCAAAAAACTGTACTAATCAATGTAAATAATATCTAAAAATATATAGCTTAAATGTCAATGCCATGAAACAATATCGTACAGGGTGTTTGTAACGGTTTTCAGTTTACGGGGTGAAACGTATCGAAAAGAAAGATTGTAATGTGAGCGATCTTTAATTTACGGTATATGGTGGTAGGTGTGTGTATGCGTGGATGGTAATTTAAGAAGCAAACAATGTGCGCAGTTGAAATATGGGGCAAAGTAAAATTACATTTTTACATGTGGGTTCAAAAAATCTTACAAATAAATGTGATTGATATTGGGTGGTACATTAATTTAATTAACTATAGCTCCACTTCGCCTTTTGTTAAAAAAATGTTATATAGTGTGGAACATATGCGTTTGCTTATGCTTTACGAATGAGGCAAAGTAAAACTTTAGGTATCCAGGGTGATTTAAATAATAAAAAAATGGAAACAGTCAAAAGGGTGGAGAGGATTAATACTACAGAGCGGTTGCAACATCCTGTGGAGTTGAATTATAGTTGTTCAGGGTGGTTCAGAAAATGATATTGGGTTACCAATACACAGAAACATATACAGGGTGGTTGCGATATAGAGTGAATTAGAGTTACACTTATAGAAAGTGATCCAAACAATAAATCGAATAAAAAAGTTAAAAAATATGTGTAAAATATACAAATTAGAGAGGGGGGAGGGAGAGAGATAGAGAGAGATAAGAATACCGAAAAATAATCAATAGATTTGTACCTTAAACGGTTTTTATTTTAAGCCAGTTGAAGTCGGTTCTGTTTTAAATATAAATTATTACAACTTTGCAATTCACACTATAACTTATTTGTTTAAAAATAAGGCTATCTAAAGGGTGATAGTTTTGGTACCAGTATTAGTCACAGCACAAACAAGTTGTTGCAGAATATTCTTTGTTTAGTATTGGAAGGTGACGCAAAGTTTTCTTGTCGGTGAATTGAAATTATAACCACTTTTCTGTTTGGATCTTTCAAAGGGAGAAAACAACTGCCTAACTGCACCTTCCTTACTATGATTCCGTTTTAAATGTCGAGGAAAGTGTTACTTGTCGAAAACAATATGGACATGATGACTTCTTAGTCCAAGGTCTAAAGTTTGTAAATGTTCTATTTTTCCAGACGAAGATAGAACAAATTCACCAAAAGGAGCTACTTTATTTTTTGGTTGTAAAGTTTTATTTTCTACAAAATACAATAAATAATTAATATTCTGATTTTTTTTTGTTTTTTCTTAAGCAGAGGTACTGAAAAGTTGATTCTTATCTATATTGAGACCTTATAAACGATGCAGACAATATCCACTTTTTTTTCATACGTATTTTCTTCCCAAACCCTGAAAAATTTAAACATGTTTATTTTTTGCACCTTAAAACTGACTATAATTCAGCAAGAGCTTTAACTGGCAGAATCGTACTCAGGGCCTCGAAATACGTCGAGATAAGCTAAAATTTTACAACACGAAAAAAAAAATCGTGATCAGACAGATTTACTGAACGACATCACAAAAATAAAAATATACCTGTCGATATTGAAGGTAATGCAGAACTTAGTAATAAGTTACTTTATTTTACAAAACTCGTTTGCTTAATTTCTGTAATAGCTGTCGAATTTGACGGAGTAGTTGAAATAACGAACGATTTTTTTTTGTTTTTTTTTATTTCTATATCTTCAATTTGTTCAATTTCCTCAAACTCATAGTCACCTGAATCAGGGACATAATCACTCCGTGAACAAGAAACTGATTCCTCGGAATCACTATATTCGAAAGGTATATATGATTCTTGGTCTTCATATCTTTCCTAAATGTTTTGATACTTTCATTGTTTTTGGGTTGAGGTTGTCTTTCTGATATATCAACAATGTTGGTATCATTTTGTTCTTCATTTAAAAGGTTTATCCGTTCTACAGCTCTCTGTCCATTATGTATTGATTTAATTATATATTTTTCTTGAATTTCTTGATTATTAAAAGCATTTATGGCTAAAATTTGGTCTTGTGTTATTGTGCCCTTAGTAGTTTCATATTTGGAAGGTCCAATAAATATTTGATACTGCTTGTTACCAAAGACAGAATTCTACTTGATTGATTCATAATTCACACTAAATTAAAATTATTTTAGAAAACTATGATATCATATAATGCAAGAACTGACCAGAAGTATTAATATAAGTGTATCAATAATTAATTAAAGTATTTGAAGTAATAAATACAACAATATTGCCTAATGGCGAAAATAATTGATTATAAAATATTTTTTAAGTACTGGTTTAGATGTTACTAAAGATATAATGCTAATATAGTACCGGAATAACTTACTAATAAGAATAGGGGAAATACAGGGTCAATCTATGCTGTTTAATTTTGTTTAATTTGCTACATAGTGAAATATACCAAATGCAGAAACTGCAAAACGGAATAATGAGAATAATCTTAGGATATATTAGGTTTACTTACACCTATATCTCTTATGTTGGAAACTGTGAGGTTTATTAGTGTGGACCGTTAATTACTAACTGCGCTTTGGTTTTTGGGTACAAGATAAAATTTGAAAGGGTTCTTTTTGTCTACCAAAAGGTGTAAAATATATTAGAAAGATACATAATTATTCAACCAAAAATAGAACAAATAATCATTTTTACATTGAAAAAAAATATAGCTTTGAAATTTAATAACGTTAGTACGTTAATTGTGTAATATTAAATATATTATATACGTACACACCCGCCTTATATTCCACGTCTTATATGATGTCTTTGGAAATAGGTGTTTATTTTTCAGGATGATTTATATTAATTCGGGTTCTCAACTAATTCTTGATGCTATAGTATTATGTTTTTTGAAAGAGTTCAGTGTTCAGTTGAGGTTTATTTTTAAGAGGCGTTAACATAAATTTGTTAGTGATCTTAATATTTATGTGATTTAAGGTAAATCAAATGAAAATTTTAGCGTATTCTTATCTCTCTCTCTCTCTTTTTCTCCCTCTTTCTTTCACCCTCTCTAAATTGTATTCTATTTCTATATTTTCCAAAAATGTTTTAACTTTTTTATTTGTTTTATTGTTTGGACCACTTTCGATAAGTGTAACTCTAATTCGTTCTATATTGCAATCACAATGTATATGCTTTTGTGTATTGGTCACAACGCAAATATCCCCTCTGTATAACTATTATTTTTCAACCATCCTATTACAATTGCTTATGTACCACCTAGTTAGTATCTGCACGCACACACCTACAACCCTATACCATATAGGTAGAAGAGATATCCGGCATAACAAATTGTCGTTTCGACAAACTACCAGAATATTTTCTGCCGTTTCACGCCAGTATAAGCGCCGTAACTTAACTTATTCTCTAAAAGAAACTTACTTCAAATGAATCAAAATGAAAACCATTACAAACGCCCTATATGATATACTTTCATGACATATCTTGACATTTAAACTAGATATTTATAATGAAAAATTGACATTTACATTGATGTTCACAGTTTTTTGCACATATTTTTCCGAATTTTCAGAAAAATGGTGTGATTTACGTTATAGAAAAATGTACGGAATCAAGCTGGAACATATCTTTTTATAATACAATTTATACTAAATATTCAAATTGCGTGAGCATTTTAAGAGAAAATAGTGAAGATTCATTGAAAATCGCAGAAATCTAGTTCCTTATTTACATTTTTTTCTGATTTACTAGAAAACCGTAAATCTCATGTTATAGACAATTATATGGGACCTTTCTGTAACATTCCTTAACATAATAAACCCATTTTAAATCATGAAAATTGCCCAAGATGCTAAATAAGGTCTCCTTCATATTTTATGGGCTGTACAGCGTATAATCAATATAAACAACCTTAAAACATATAATTTATTTACCCCTTTTAAAGTGCTCAAAATCAAACTAACTAATTAATTATTATGCAAACATATATACTTCTATGATATCAATCTACATGGTGGGTGGAACAACGCCCCGAGAATATATTGGGCTTAGTAACGTACTGATATATATATATATATATATATATATATATATATATATATATATATATATATATATATTGTAATACGTATCTTCTGTTAAAATTCAGAAGATACGTACACTTTATACTTGCGTCTCTTATGGGATAACGATGTCTATATTGGGTAAACATGTAATATTACATTTAAAAAATGTTAAGAAAAAACGGTAACTTACCGTCTGGTTTATTAGTTAATTAAAATAAACAGAATTTTATCAGATCTTAATGCCTATTCAAAGGAGACTGTGAAATATGGCAACAATGCATACGGTGAAGACATTATTACTTGCAATAGAATCTGGCCAACCGCGCGGAATTTAAATGTAACTTATATCTCAATTTTTGATTCGTATTCCAGAAGCAAGATTGAATTATGTATTAAAGTGATTTATTTCATTATTGCTATGACAGTAGTGAAATACGAAATAGTACATTTTATGCATTTAATATAAATGCTTCAGGGATTTATAATAACTTTTTTAGACCATATTTAATATTGCAGTAACAAATATTAAATCATTATTGATATTTTTTGTTTAATAACACATTTAGCGATTTTAATCAACTATGGTTATAAATATACAGGGTGTTCCTAAATTGGAGATACAAACGAAAAGGGGAGATTCCTTGAATAGTTTTAGGAAGAAAAAGTCCCATAAACATGGGTCCGCAAACGTTTCGTTTTCAAGATACAGAGTGTTAAAGTTTGAATTTTTTTCAAGTTTTTTTCTCATAGTATCTGCACTTCACAAGATATTCAAATGAAATTTGGCATAGATATTACAATTAAGAGTTTACACCTTGTGACATGCCAATTTCGATTGCAAATCTACAGGGTGATATTTTTTTGGGAACACTGTCCACTGTTGTCCTTCAGAACTTTCTTTTTTGGTGAGCCACTGGTACTTTCAAAAATTGTAAAGAAAAGCTTTGTTGTTATACCAAACTTTATGTTCTCTTGTAGTTTTGTCGTATCTACTACCGATTTCGAGAAAAAAAAATTGAATGATTCTCTTGAAATCCTCAGAAAATTCCGAATTGTCATAAAAATCTAGTTACCTACCTAGTAGGCTGTGGTGAATGAATAAATTTATTGTTAGTTTTGACACATCAAATTAAACACCTGTGTTTTGAAAATTAAAGATGGTTGCATTTTAATATCAAAACATGCCGAATTTTACGAATTCCGAAATGGCTGACATGCATTTCATGTATGGTCTTGCAAATGGTAATTCAAGAGAAGCTAAGCGTCTTTACATGGAACGCTATCCCAATAGAGTGATCCCTGGTCATCGGATGTTCTCTAATATTCACAGGCGTCTTTCAGAAACTGGATCTTTTTCTGCGAAAAATATTAATGCAGGTAGACCACGAAGTGTGAGAACACCACGACTCGAAGAGGCAGTGCTGAACGAAATAGAAGAACATCCAGGAACTAGTACAAGAAAAATTAGTGTTACCTTAAATACAAGTCATCAAGTTGTTTGGCGGACCTTGCGAGATTCTTTGCTCTATCCTTATCACATTCATAGGGTGCAGGCGCTCTTGCCTCGAGATTGTCATCCAAGAATTATTTTTTGTCAGTGGTACCTCAACAGACTATTGAACAATCCTCATTTTGATTGCCAAATCCTATTCACTGATGAAGCCTGTTTCTCAAGGACTTCAATCATAAATTTTCATAATGAACACATATAGGCTGAGGAGAATCCACATGAAATTGCAGAAGCTTATTTTCAAGAGGAATTTTCATTAAATGTGTGGGATGGTAATATTGGCGATTATTTGATTGGTCCTTTCTTATTGCCAGGGCGACTTATTGGTCAATCATACAGACATTTTTTAGAGAACGATTTGCCCTTGTTATTGGATGATATACCTCTTATGATGTGACGTGAAATGTGGTTCATGCACGACGGTGCTCCTGCTCATTTTTCACTTTTGGCTAGGGAGTATTTGAACGAAAATTATGTAAACAGGTGGATTGGACGAGGTGGACATCAGCCATGGCCCGCCAGATCCCCAGATTTAAATAGTTTAGATTTCTTTCTATGGGGTCATCTGAAATCTCTAGTGTACATAACGCCAGTGAATACCGTAGACGAACTGAAAAATCGTATAATAGGCGCGTTTGATACAATTAGGAATACTCCAGGAGTGTTTGAAAGAGTTCGATCGTCTATGAGAAGAAGAACAGAAGCTTGTATAAGGGTTGGAGGAGGACATTTTCAACAATTGCTGTAGTTTAGTTCCTTTGTTGTTATTTAGTTTTTTTATTATGATTAATTTTTGAGATGTACGTTTCTTGCAGTAATACTTTTTTTTGATGATTATACCAGTTTATCGAATCTTTAAGAATCATTACTAGTTTAATAATTCAAAATTTTTTTCTGGAAATCGGTAGTAGATACGACAAAACTACAAGAGAACATAAAGTTTGCTATAACAACAAAGCTTTTCTTTACAATTTTTGAAAGTATCTGTGGCTCACCAAAAAAAAGTTCTGAAGGACAACAGTAGCCAGTGTTCCCGAAAAAATATCACCCTGTAGATTTGCAATCGAAGTTGGCATGTCACAAGGTGTAAACTCTTAATTGTAATATCTATGCCAAATTTCATTTCAATATCTTGTGAAGTGCAGATACTATGAGAAAAAAACTTGAAAAAATTCAAACTTTAACACTCTGTATCTTGAAAACGAAACGTTTGCGGACCCATGTTTATGGGACTTTTTCTTCCTAAAACTATTCAAGGAATCTCCCCTTTTCATTTGTACCTCTAATTTAGGAACACCCTGTATAACTACGAGTATTTATTAAATTTTAAAATATCATGCCGAAAATGTGTTTTTTTCTCAAATTCTTCACAATACATTATTTTTTGATATTCTCCTCAAAGTCAACAATGCATGATATTTGTTTCAAAGCCACTGTAATCCTTTTTCTTGGCTTCTGTTAGTTTTTTATCATTTTCCAGTAATATATATTTTGACAATTCAATTTACTACCTTTATTCTGCGTAAGTAACTCATTTTAATAGTTTATATCTTACACTGTACAGTTACAATTCAAACATTCTTGGGGGGCTCTTTAAGCATTAATATATGTTTCGCGGCAGTTTGAAAGAAAAAAGACAGTCCACGACATTCTCAGATTGCACTTTCTTGTTTTAAAACATTCGTATAGGAAGTATTTCTTTTTGTTTTGAATGGGGGTTGGCATTTTTTAAGTTTTCCAAGTTGGTGCTGATTTGAAATTCTCATGTTTAAGTATGGTATGACGTTGTTTGTCATTTTCTCGAGAGCGCTTTCGAACATCCTTAAAACGCATTGAATTTTATCCGTTATATTAGATGGATTAAGTTACTTGAACTTATGGGAAAACAGAAATATGGTTCTCTTAATATGCATGGTTTACCTAAGTTTTTACCTTCGTATTTTTCGGAAACATTTATTTCTCACGACATCATTTTTCGAATTTTAGAACTGATAAAGTTTGGTTTTATTGATATGCAATTCCTCAAATATACATACTCATTTAATGAAAAATGTTTACTTTCATTTCATTGAGTTTATGAATATTCAATCGCTTTATTGATAATTGATAAGTTTTTAATCCATCCACTCACACTTCGGGTTCCACCACAGGTGTTGTTTCTAGATAACGTTAGAATTTCATCTAGATATAAATTGTTTTTCAAGCAAGTAATGTTTACTGGCATATCTGTTAAACACTAATATTATCCTTACTTATGACCTTGTTATAGTTTGACTTAATCGTACTTACTATGTTTATAAGGCAATTCTAAGTATCTAGTAAGTTGGTTTATTTTCTTGCATCTAATGATTCTGTTGGTGTGACTAAGCTTAATTTCTATTCAAGTCAACCTGCGTTCATAACTCGTGGCATCCTTGGAAGTTATTCCCCATTCGACTGAAATAACACTATCCCATCTAAAGCGGTTTTTCGAATTACCTTCAGTGCCATCGCTGCATTCATTTTCAAGCGCCTCTGTATTATCAAACCGATGTGCTTGAGAGGCACTTTCAATTTTGGAATGGCTAAAAGTGATTATCGACTTACTTTTTTTATTTGTGGTGACAGACAAATGACGACATTTTTTATTCTCAAGTCGCACACGCTCAGTGTTATTGTGCTCGAGAGTCTGCCAGAACGCTGGTCACTACCGGCGGACATGGGACTAGTTTAAACTGCTCGTACCACTCTTTTAGCTGTTTTGCCCATGCACTCCAAAGGCCTTATATATCACTGTAATCATTTCCGCACAACTCCTCGTGCTAACAACGTCCTCTCTCTATTAATTTTTGAATGGAACAAGATATCGATCACCACGTAAAATGTTGTCAAACATAGTTTTGATTTAAAACTGACATGTGCTACATTATCTAGTGCCAAATGTGCACTATAAAGTTTTTTTTTTCATATGGAAAAGGTGGTTTGTGATACTTTATTTGAAAGGTATTTGTATTCTCTATATAACGCTCGTGTTTGCTTAAATGAGTAATTACAGAGTTATAACCGGTTTATTTAATTTTGAAGATAGACGTCCATTGATAAAAAATTGCCAACCACTGTGAATGCAAAGTTAGATATGTTTTGAAGATTAAAAATAGAGACTATCAGTTTTATAGATATCACAAGTAAAAATTAACCAGCAGAAAAGTTTTTTTATATTATTTAGTTTGTGGTCGTTCATAACATAAGTTCGCTTAAAGGGGGGGGGGGTCTCAGTTAGTGTAACGGGATGTGACAAGTGGGGATGAGAGGTCAAAGCCAATGTGTGTGTTTTATTTGTTCTCTAGACTGTATTTGTTTTATGAATATATTTTAGTCACAATAGCTTATTATTGGGTATATTTAATTGTTTTTTTTTTTCGATATCGTCACAATCGATTCCTCTGTACATTCAATATCATAGAAAAAACCGCTTCCACGGATTCTGCGCTCTCTATTCTATAGCAAATGAAAGTAAAACTTTACACTGCCGATAATAAAATAAAGTTGCATATATAATAGTGTTATTATAGACATATAATTTCTCGTATACAGTAGAACCTGGTTAACTCGAATTTCAATGAAACTGCTAAAAATTTCGATTAAGTGACTTAACGTAGCACGTTTTTCTAAATATACACTGTTGTACTACTACAACAAATACCGACTCTAGCTTTCTTAATTGTATGCTTGTTACGTTAGTATTTCTTAGATCCAACATTTAAGATGAGAAGTTATACCCAAAATGGAAGAAAAAGATAAGGTGTTTCCTTGTTGAGCTTGAGATCTGCTATGCATATTGGGGGATGAAAGCAGAATTTATACATGAAGATGAAGTAAATGCTAATGTCGAAAACGAAGAAAATAACTGCAAGATCGTTATTATATATGCTAATATTATATTAATATTTGTGTAATATTAGTCGCAATGTATCATATACGGCGGGGATTCTAGCTTTTGTGACGTAATATTTATTGGGGGGGGTCGCAGAAAGTGTTACACAGCATGACGAAGGGGGAGGGAGGGGTCTGAAAAGGTAAAATTTAGCGTGACGTATTATATGAACGGCCCCTTTTGAATAGTTGGTTGTGCTTCAAATTAACATTTTGAGAATGGTTTCCGTTCGTCTATTCGAATAAAATAACTCGTAATTTTCACGAAGAAAAGCGAGTTTTTAATAATCGTTTTTCTAACATTCCCATGTGCAGAAATATCTTAAGAGAGTTGGTGGGAAATTTTCAATTTGAAAGTGTGTTACAATGTATGGGAGCAGGAATAGCATAAATTTCAGAAGAAAAACAGGTTGACATTATTGCGTTTGTTATTCGTACTTCTAAACAGACAATCAACTGCCAGAATTGCTTAGGATACTGTCAAAAACCGGGAAAAAATATTTGGAAAAACATAAGTTGCATCCTAAAAAATTAATAATAATGCGTCAACTAATAAAAGATTACTCTGAACGAAGGAGGCAGTTTTGCATTCTGCATTAGACTGCCTCTCAATCCAAGATCCGTTATACTTTGAGCCAGCATTGGTCTAATACAATTACAGATTTTTCTCGGGAAAGTCACTATTAAACTAATTCAAAAAAGTTCATGTATGTACAGGAAGACTGGGAAACCTCATTTTATTTACATCGAATATATACAACAGCTGATTCAAATATCACAACAACAATTTTACATATAAGCTCTTCGCTCCACTAACTGACTTGCGATCGTGGGATGCTTCCTTCTTAAAACCAGCATCGAAAAATCTCGTAAAATCAATCATCAATCCTACAGCTGCCGAGTCATTTCGAGAACCATTTTTTTCCTCAAAGCGATCGATGTCGTACTGAAATGAAACAGGGTCAGCTTTGGTAAATTTCGTAACACTGCCCTTCCTTTAATTCTGACCGTCCCGATCAGAAACACCCTCTCCACGGTAGGGAGCGAGTCGATCTAAATGGACCACCTTCAACTTAGCCTTGGGGTTTCGACGGATCCGGTAGACGACGTCATCCTCTTGACCACCTCGTATGGACCATCCCAGGCGGGTGTAAGCTTTGGGGATTTACCCTTGCTCCGTTGGGGGTTGTACAGCCAGACTTTGTCCCTCTCCTGGAACCCGGCTGAATTGGCCTTGAGGTCGTATCGCGTCTTCATCCGGTCACTGGTGGCCAACATCTGCGTTCGGGCTAAGTCGTGTATTGCCAGCATGTTATGTCGGAGCTGGTCGGCATAATCGTCGATGTCTTGGGGAGGTTCTTCGGGGGAGCCAAATGCCAAGTCGCATGGTAATCGCAGCTCCTTTCCGAATAAGACCCTGGCTGGGGTCAGGCCTGTACTATTATGTACAGCAGAGCGATATGACAACAGGAATAAGGGAATATGCTCATCCCAATCACGCTGGTTATTGCTGACGACCTTGGATAGGTGTTGTTTCAAGGTCCGGTTGAATCTTTCCACCATTCCGTCTGACTGTGGGTGTAATGGTGTTGTTCTCGTTTTCCTGATCCCCAACATCGTGGAGACCTTCTGGAATACATTCGATTCGAAGTTACACCCCTGGTCTGAATGTAATTCCATCGGTACGCCACACCTGCTGAATAGTTACTTGCACCGTCGCTACAGTGGTTGCCTCTTCGCAATCCATTGCGACCAGAATGTATTTGCTCCCCCTTTCAGACTCGGGAAACGGACCGGCGACATCGATGGCAATTCTCTCAAATGGGACGCCCACATTGTACAGGTGGCACATTTGCGGCACCAAGCTCTGACGTCTTCGAAGTAATTTACCCAGTACTAGCGCTGGCGAACTTTGTCGAGGCTTTTGTTCATGCCCAGATTGCCATCGGTCAGGATGGCTGGTACCTTCTTCTTCGGAAATACCAGCTGGGACTTGGTTTCTCGTCCATCAGCGTTTTCCCAAACTCGCTTGAGCATTCCATTGTCCACTCTCAGAGAGTCCCATTGAAACATGGAACACTTCTTCGGGTTGAGTATCAGGTTGGCATTATTAATTCTGGAGAATACGTCGTCCAGGTTCTCCAGATGGTCGTCAAATGTTAACCCGCTCAGTACATACTCCATTAGTCTCTCAAATGTAGCGGGGGCATTACATAACCCAAAGGGCATGACCGTGAACTGAAACAACCCTTTATTGGTGGAGAACGTGTAGACCAACCTGCCAATATCCACTTTTTAGGTCTAGTGTGGAGAACCAACGGGAGCCTGCTAGTGTGGTCAAAGTGTCATCGATTCTTCATTCAGCTTTCTGTAATCCACGCAAAATCGGGTGGTTCCATCCTTCTTTTTAACTTGCACGACGGGAGCAGACCATGGGCTGATGGATGGCTCAATAACTCCACTTTGTAACATGCACCCGGTGTTTTCCTCGACTGCCTGTTGTTGCCCCAATGGTAGTCGTCTAGGTGGTATTCTGATGGGTTGAGCTTTTCCGGTATCTATTCGATGCTGAATGATGTTGGTGCGACCGGTTCCATCTTGACTGTTAAAAAGTTGTCTGTGCTTTGTGATAAATTGCTTGGCTTTCTTCTGGTTCTCTGGCTAATTAGGTCCATATCCAGTATAAAATCGTCCTCAATATCCGCTACCAGGACTCTATGCCGGATTGGGTTATCCCCTATTTTTAGTATTATATCTACCTCGTCCTGTATTAATATGGATATTGATGGTGCCTCTGATGACTAGGCTGCTGCTATCTCTGCAAAATCCCCGGATGGATAACGTTTTGGGGGCTAGTGGAAAGTCAGTCAGAATTCGCCCCCTTATGCTGACTGGCAGAAGATCCCTGGATATGTGGCTGTTCTGTTGGTTACCCCTGGTCGGTGATCGTTCAGGTGGCCTCACTCGACAATTACGTTGGAAGTGCCCTGTCCGTCCGCAGCCGTAACATGCCCCTCTGGTGCCAGTTCTTGGTGACCGGTCTAATATTTTGTTCAGACCAGCCAGCAGCGCTTGAAATGGTGACTCTGTTGGTTACCCCTGGTAGGTGATCGTTCAGGTAGCCTCGACAATCACGTTGAAACTGCTCTGACCCTCGGATTAGACATGTTCATGACCGCCTCTACTTCCAAAGCCCGAAGTAGAGCTTCATTACTTTTCTTGACGCCAATTAGTCTTAGATTTCGTTGTATTTCCACATCTCTGATGCCGTTTATGAAACTCTGTGTGGCCAACTGGTCTTTCGTTTCCTCTGACAGGTCTGGGTAGGACAAGTGAACTAACCGTCTAATCTCGGCTTCGTATTCTTGGAATCTTTCACCGGATTTTTGCGTTTTTCCACTCAGTTGAACTTGGTATACCTGGCTCAAGGACTGATTGTCGTATCGTTTGTCTAGGATGCCGATGATCTTGTCGAAATTGCCTTGTTCATCGACTGGAATGTTTTGGAGGAGTTCTAGGGCCAGACCTCTTAACGAAATTACCAGAGACGTGGATTTTTCTTGGTTATGCCATCCATTAGCTGTAGCCACGGCTTCAAATTACCGTTTATACAAGGGCCAAGATGAGCTGCCATCACATGTGGGTGGTTTGCTGACGGAACCTCTGGTACTCGTAGTTTTCTGGTATTTTCCTCGCTGTAAGTCCTGTTGCATTTTTTAAATTTCTGTTTCTACCTTGTTTTGGATGGCACTGATTTTATTTAGAACTGTGTTTTGAATAGAACTGATTTCAAACTTTGCCTGGCTTTGGATGGAATCGAGGTCATCTACTTTGGTTTCAAGAGTGTCCACGGTATTTTTTATGGTCTTAATGTCATCATTTATCTCTTTTATGTCTGACTCAACTATTTGCATTCTGTCATTAACTGTTTCATTAACTTGTGCTACTATTTGCATTAATTGTTCAAATTGTAGTTGTCTTTTTTCTTCCGTTTTGCCTTGTTTCTCTTCAAATAATTTAAATTCATTTTGTCGTTTGAATTCAATTTGATCTTGTTTTTGTTCAAATATTTTAAAATCATTTTCTCGTTTTTCTTCAAATTTCGAGAATAATCCTTCAATTAAATTATGTTTTTCACTTTTCATCGTGGAAACTAGATTTTGTTGTTTTTCTTCCATCGTAGTGACAAGATTTTCTAACTCTATTTTACGTTTTTCATCAAAAGATTTTACTAACCTTTGTTGAATTTCTTCTTGATGTTGTTTCTCCTTCTTATCACGTTTTTCTAGAATCTGGTCTATTTTTTCGTCTACTCCCTCCGTAACCTGCTTGACAATTGTTTTTGTAGTTTCGTCCATTTTTTTCATGCTACGGGTTTCCATAAATCAAATTACTATTTTAACTGCACTTAATCCCACTTCTGACACCAAATTTGTTATATAGTCCGTGAGTTCAATTTAAAATTATACAACTAATATTCACTTTCACTTTTCTAGAACTTTTATTTACATCGAATATATACAACAGCTGATTCAAATATCACAACAACAATTTTACATATAAGCTCTTCGCTCCACTAACTGACTTGCGATCGTGGGCTGCTTCCTTCTTAAAATCAGCATCGAAAAATCTTGTAAAATCAAGCATCAATCCTACAGCTGCCGAGTCATTTCGAGAACCATTTTTTTTCTTCAAGCGATCGATGTCGTACTGAAATGAAACAGGGTCGGCTTTGGTAAATTTCGTAACAATACTAATGATGACTAGTTTAATATGCAGTCTCAACAATGTGGAGGAGCGCTGCGCATTTTTTTATACCAATTCGAGAGTGGCTAAACGAACTTGTAATATATGGATTGGTAGACGCGATCCTAACGAATGGCCAGCTTCCTAATCAGATTTGACGCCTATCGATTTATTGTGGGGATATAATTAAGTCGAGGGTATATTTAGTAGAACCGGAATCACTAGACGATCTAAAAAACAGAATAAAACAATTGTGCTAATATTCTTCCAGAAATCTTTTTGAAGGAGAAATTTGAATTGATTGTTAAGAGGCGCAAGGACAACATTTTGAGTAATTAATATATTAATTCAAATAGCATGTTAATTTTAATCATGACAACAGTGAACACATTAAATGAATCGGTTATAACTTTGTAACTCGGATTTTAGCAAACAAACGAGTGTTAAATAGAGAATAATAAATATGAAAAAACTTTTATTGATAACATTTTACGTGTTTGTTTTGTTCTAGATCGATATCTTGTTCTATTTAATAGTCAATGGAGAGGGTGGGGGCAATAAAAGTTCTCACTGTATACCCTGCGTGTGAACTAACCCAACAGTTCTGTAACTACGTCAGCCCGCATGTTCTCGAGAAATGACTGATTACGAGAGGGAGAGGAGATTTTCTGTAGATGTAAAATGCTACATATTAATCATGATTACAGTTTATTTCAGAAATGTTTATACATGTTCTTTTTAAAAATTAATGTTCATTTTAGGTGAATTACACCCACTCTATGGACCTGTGATTTTAAAATCGGGAATAACACTATATTATGACAAATTTAATGGGTATGTTGTTTTGGAGAAACCGCTGATAAATAATTTTACAAAGGGTGGTATTCTAGCAGATGAAACGGGTTTAGGCAAAACAGTAGAGGTTTTAGCTTGCATATTGACAAATTCAAATATTCAAGAAAATCCTATACATCATGGAAAGACACCAATTATACACACTCCTAAGAAAAATGTCGTTCCTTTGTATGAAGATAATGTTACCCAAATCAACAGAAATCCAGATGACACTTCCGAAGTCAAAATATCGGTAAAAAATAAGAAGTCATCAACCTATTTGGCTCTTGAAAAAATATATAAACAAGCACTTTTTCAAACTACTACTGTTGGACGTCGAAATATTAAGAAACAGCAATGTCCACCAATTCAATGTATTTGTGGTAGTAGTTACAATCAAGACATAATAACATGTTATTCTTGCAATAAAAAGCAACATCAATCCTGCTTGGGATTTAAAAAGTCACTGGGTTTATATTACTGCCCGCAATGTTGGATGAACCAACCACTTATTGATTGTGATGGTACGCTTATTGTTACTCCAGTAACATTGAAAACACAATGGTGTAAAGAAATTTGTAAGCATATTGAAGGCAAAATAAAAGTATTGGTATATGAAGGATATTCCTCTTCACCAGTTTATCCCACAAGTTTGTCGAAGTATGACATAGTTATAACTACATACTCTGTTTTACAGAATGAACTTAGATTAACTGAAGATCATCAGGTAAGTGCTTTATATACGTTTTTTCATTGCAAACGAGCCATTTTTAAATTTGTGTTTACTGATGTCCATTTGAATGCTCCTTTGTTAATTAGATTGTTATATTTGCCCAGATTTAATAAAATGTGTACGTTATAATTATCGTTATTTGCGAGATATTATTGTAATGTACATTTCAGAAAATAACAATCTAATACTAATCTTTTAGACAGTGAAATTTCGACGAGAGAGAAAGTATTCACCTCCGGGGTGTCCACTAGTCAGAATGAAATGGACGCGATTGTGTTTAGACGAAGCTCAAACAGTGGACGCACCAGGAAAGATGGTGTCAACAATGGCGAGTAAGATAAGTGCTTGCTTTCGATGGGCTGTAACAGGAACCCCAATATCCAAAAATATTTCAGGTAATAGAATAAATTTTAAAGAATAGTGAATTAAATACTAAATCAACAAAATCATTCCGAGTGACACCTAACATTCAGAACTTAGAACCAGAAACGGGACATTTCCTTGGAAAAAAACAGTAATAATAAGATATCTGGTCTGTGAAGAGGATCGGGCGCCAAGAAAGTCTTGTACACTTGCATATTGCATAATTAATTCGGATATAATTAAAAATTATCACATCTGCGTAGTTCGCTGGTTCATTTCTTTGCCACTTCTATCTAGTGCCTCATGACTCCAAGTTAGTTTGGCAAATCTCTGTATAACGTCCGTCAGTTGGATCTATTACCAAAATATGGTCTCCTTTTCAGGATTTTGCTGGTTTTAATAATTTAATTAATTTAGTAATCGAGTAACTATACTAACTTAGTAATCGAGTTACTCGAACCGTAAGCAGAATGCTACGAGAATTATGTGAACCTACCTGAAGAGGACAGATGTGACAATAAGCACAAGTTTAGGAAATCCCAAACCAAAAGTAAAACTTGAAACCAAGGGGTATATAGTATAACTTGCGGAACGTGCGATAAGGTATACGTCGGACAAACGAACAGGAGAATTTCAGCGCGTTTAGAGGAACAACCGACATCGGCCCTGTTCTTAAACACCGTACCGGCCCGGACCCGTCCTATAACAAGTCAACCGGAAATAACAAATTCGCAGGCGGGAGGCGTGCCCACTGAGCGCCAAGGGCCAATCACACGCAGATGTTGACGGTGCCAATCGATAGGCGCCGAGCCGCGACTATATAACAGCGCGCGCGCTCCTGAAAATGTTAGTATTCGAGTAACTAGAAGCGAAAGCAGAAGGCTACGAGAATTATGCGAACCGGCCTGAAGAGGGCAGATATGACTTTGCGGAAACGACGTCATTTTACTATCGATCCCGGCAGGGATCAGTTATCAACTACGAGGATGAATTCCCGGAAACCATCTAATACATTTAGTGCCCGCGAAAACTTAAAAACAAATATAGTGAACCTCTACGGGGAGAATATTTTTCATTTGTGTAAAACATTTGAGTAATTACGCTCGAAAAGAAGCAAACTTTTGTGCGATCTACATTTTTTACAACGATGCCGCGATGAAGGAGTTATTCCGAACAACATGACGGTAAAGTTCTGGAAGAAAAACAGAAAAACACAGAATATCTTATGGAAAGCTAGTTGTGCCCTACTTAGGGAAGCCATACGTGATGTCAGAAGAGATTTGGATGTTCTTAATACTAAACTATTAGATATCCACCTACAGGTAAGCAATACACTCCACCCAATAATATGGGATGAATTCGATGAAATTAGCGAATTTAGGGCCGAAATGAATGCAGAGTTGACAACAATGCAAGAACAGACAAAATTTAACAAATTGAAGCTCCAACAGAAGCCCAAAAACGATATTTTCTCGGAAAATAACGGTCACAGTCTAACCTCAAGGCAATTGGAATCGACTAGAACCGTTTATAACTTATCTTCGGTCCAATTGAATACTTCCTCGATTGGCGTGTTGGCTAAGGGATTCAATTACGCTATTGCTCCCTCACACATACCAACAGAGAGCATAATATGTGGCGTGGAAACAGCAGTTTCAAAATTAGATGCGAACACCGCTGAAATAATTAGACAAGATGTGTCACATGTTCTAAGAAAGTCTAAACCTCCCAAAAGGAACCTATCTATAGAAGAAAATGAGTCCTTGAAACAACTTCGCCTCAACAAGGACATTGTCATTCTACCTGCTGATAAAGGAAATGCGACTGTAATTTTAGATACAGCGGATTGTTCAAACAAAATTCAAACATTGCTACAAGATCCAGTATATAAACAAATTACTACTGACCCAACAACTTATCTGGAGAAAACAACCAAGACCAAAATCCAAGCAAGTAGGATAGACAAAAATCTCCAACTGCAACTCATTCCGCGTGAAAAGTCATCGAGATGTCCGAATTTCTATGGGTTGCCAAAAGTACATAAAGAAGGTGCACCTTTGAGGCCAATAGTAAGTTCAATTGGATCACCAACACAACAGCTAGCCAAAACCTAGCCCAACAACTTCAACCGTTTGCAGATGGGGCAGACTCATATGTCAAAAATGCGACACATTTCATCGAAATACTTGGAAAAACGGTTTTACAACCTGAGTGTCTTCTTGTTAGTTTTGACGTAGTGTCCCTTTTCACCAACATCCCTATCGACGAAGCCTTGGATATCATAATGGAAAAATACAAACCACCTCAACACCTTGTAGACTTAACAAGGCACTGCCTATTTTGTTTACGAGAACCAACGATGCAAGCAAGTGGAAGGAGCTCCAATGGGATCGCCACTCTCACCAGTTATAGCGAACCTTTTTATGGAGAACTTTGAGGAGTTGGCACTAAGAACAGCAACTCTGAACACTTCAACATATTTTTAGACCACCTTAATGGCATCCATCACAAAATAAGATTCACCATGGAGGTTGAAGCCAATAATAAACTGCCATTCCTTGATGTTCTCATAAATAGGAAGGAAGATGGAACCCTGGCCATACGGTATATAGGAAAGCAACTCACACCAACAGATACCTTCATGCTAATTCACATCACCACCCAGCCCAAGTACAAGCCATCGTCAAAACTTTAGTAACCAGATCACAAAGACTAGCTGACCAGGGCAACATCAAACAGCTCTGAGACAAAACGGATTTACAGATCGAAATATTCAAAGAGCCCTAAAGTCAAAACCGATACATTTAGTGCCCGCGAAAACGAAAAAAAGCAGAAGGCTACGAGAATTATGCGAACCGACCTGAAGAGGGCAGAAGTGACTCTGCCGAAACGTCGTCATTTTACCATCGATCCGGACAGGGATCAGTTATCAACTACACGGATGAATTCCCGGAAACCATCTAATACATTTAGTGCCCGCGAAAACTTAAAAACAAATATACAGGGTGTAAACAGTTTGAGTGCATATATTTTAGGTGCAGATAGTACACACCAAATAAAACAAAAAACTCTTATAACGCTATGGTCTATAGGCCTTAATAAGCAAGAAAATTCGAAATACATGTTAAGTAAATTATTGTCAATGTGGCAACGTCGCGCTAAAAATTCACTTGTAACGTGAATAATAAAGGAATGATTCACACAAAATAATTACATTTCTTACATGTAGTTCTTTTATGTGTTAAATTATTCGAAAAATAATTGTTACTCATAAAATTAATATTACTTATATTAGACAAATAAATACTCATGTACTTACAGGCTGTCATTATGATAGAGCTCTGGAGAACAAAGGATTCTTTATAGTAAATATTCAAAATTCAACATTGTTGCTATTACAAGTGTTTCCCCACAAATTAATAGCATGGCAGGTCTTTACCTAATTGTATAATTGCCACTATTTGTCACAAACTAATACACTCGAACTCACAATTGACTACAGATATTATTTATTTCTCAAATTTATTTTTTAAAACGAAAATCAAATCACGAACGCTACCTACAATGTCACGTAAATATCACTTTCACTTTCTGACAAGAACCGGTGCAGCAAAAAAGCATTCGTGGCAGTGGTCAGCTGTAGTACTGAATAAGGCATATTATATGCTATGTTGCCACATCTGTTCGGAGAAACATACGGCAAATTTTAACAGAATATTTAGAGTTTAAATATTAATTTTCTTTGTTAATACAGTTATTAAAGGTGTATAAGCTATTGAGTATTTACATATTTAGCTTTACAAGCATTTTGAAGCCGGAAATAGTCTATTATTCACTGTAATAAAGGCTATATAACTTCTAACTTTCTTATTTTTTTTTGGCAAAACTATAGTTTATTTCTGGAAATGCTATAAAGCTTTTTGATTTGTTTTGACCTGAAGTATTGATCCTCAAAATCTTTGCACTCAAACCGTTTACACCCTGTATATATATATATATATATATATATATATATATATATACAGGGTATTCCTAAATTGGAGGTACAAACGAAAAGGGAGATTCCTTGAATAGTTTTAGGAAGAAAAAGTTCCATAAACATGGGCCCGCAAACGTTTCGTTTTCAAGATACAGAGTGTTAAAGTTTCATTTTTTTTAAGTTTTTTTCTCATAGCATCTGCTCCTCACAAGATATTCAAATGAAATTTGGCATAGATATTACAATTAAGAGTTTACACCTTGTGACATGCCAATTTCGATTGCAAATCTACAGCGTGATATTTTTTCGGGAACACTGTCCACTGTTGTCCTCCAGAACTTTTTTTTGGTGAGCCACTGGTACTTTCAAAAATTGTAAAGAAAAGCTTTGTTGTTATAGCAAACTTTATGTTCTCTTGTAGTTTTGTCGTATCTACTACCGATTTCGAGAAAAAAATTTTGAATTATTAAACTAGCAATGATTCTTAAAGATTCAATAAACTGGTATAATCATCAAAAAATGTATTACTGCAAGAAACGTACAATAAAAAAAGTAATCATAATAAAAAAACTAAATAACTACAAAGGAACTAAACTACAGCAATTGTTGAAAATGTCCTCCCCCAACCCTTATACAAGCCTCTGTTCTTCTTCTCATAGACGATCGAACTCTTTCAAACATTCCTGGAGTATTCCTAATTGTATCAAACGCGCCTATTATACGATTTCTCAGTTCGTCTACGGTATTCACTGGCGTTATGTACACTAGAGATTTCAGATGGCTCCATAGAAAGAAATCTAAACTATTTAAATCTGGGGATCTGGCGGGCCATGGCTGATGTCCACCTCGTCCAATCCACCTGTTTACATAATTTTCGTTCAAATACTCCCTAGCCAAAAGTGAAAAATGAGCAGGAGCACCGTCGTGCATGAACCACATTTCACGTCGCATCATAAGAGGTATATCATCCAATAACAAGGGCAAATCGTACTCTAAAAAATGTCTGTATGATTGACCAGTAAGTCGCCCTGGCAAGAAGAAAGGACCAATCAAATAATCGCCAATATTACCACTCCACACATTTAATGAAAATTCCTCCTGAAAATAAGCTTCTGCAATTTCATGTGGATTCTCCTCAGCTCATATGGGTTCATTATGAAAATTTATGATTGAAGTCCTTAAGAAACAGGCTTCATCAGTGAATAGGATTTGGCAATCAAAATGAGGATTGTTCAATAGTCTGTTAAGGTACTACTGACAAAAAATAATTCTTGGATGACAATCTCGAGGCAAGAGAGCCTGCACCCTCTGAATGTGATAAGGATAGAGCAAAGAATCCCGCAAGATAACAACACTAATTTTTCTTGTACTGGTTCCTGGATGTTCTTCTATTTCGTTCAGCAGTGCCTCTTCGACCGTGGTGTTCTCACACTTCGTGGTCTACCTGCATTAATATTTTTCGCAGAAAAAGATCCAGTTTCTGAAAGACGTCTGTGAATATTAGAGAACATCCGATGACCAGGCATCACTCTATTGGGATAGCGTTTCATGTAAAGACGCTTAGCTTCTCTTGAATTACCATTTGCAAGACCATACATGAAATGCATGTCAGCCATTTCGGAAGTCGTAATATTCGGCATGTTTTGATATTAAAATGCAACCATCTTTAATTTTCAAAACACAGGAGTTTAATTTGATGTGTCAAAACTAACAATAAATTTATTCATTCACCACAGCCTACTAGGTAGGTAACTAGATTTCTATGACAATTCGGAATTTTCTGAGGATTTCAAGAGAATCATTCAATTTTTTTTTCTCGAAACCGGTAATAGATACGACAAAACTATATATATATATATATAAGTTCAAAATTTTCTTCTTTGGAGAGATAGTACAATATAGATAGTTTTTTGGGGACGTTTCGCTAGTATATTTTCCAGCTTCTTCAGCCTATCTACAATTATCAAATAAAGGACATACATTAGAAACAAGTTTTACAATCAAAAAAATTCAAACAACACTGGGTACAAAATTAACAGAACAAAACTAACAAAATTGTATATAGATATTTACTAAAAAATGATGATTACAATAACCGTAACATCTTGCCTGCAGTGCAAGGTGAACACATGAAAAGCCGAGGTAGCATGTTATTTTCAGACAGAAAACGTTTTACTATTTATTCACAGAACAAGAAAAAATTCAAAGAACTGCTAGTGGTCTCGGCTTCTTCATCGTTCTTAAACAATATATATATATATATATATATATATATATATATATATATATATATATATATATAACCACATATATACATGCACACATAGGCGCAAGTACATATGTACCCATATACAGATACCACTACATGTCAGATGAAAATAATACCTCTCAGAAAAAACAATGTAAAACCTAAAACATAAGTGGAAAACAGAGAAGTCCTTAAATCGTGAAATCAAAAACATGAACAATTTAAAAAAAGAACTGAAAAAACCAGGAAATCTAAAGTTAAACCACCCAAGGTTATTGTGTGATGGACAATATGTTACTGTACATCATGTTTAGGTTTTGTAGATCCGTTCTTTTGTTCATGCAGTTATCACACTGGAAAATGTACGCCATTTCTAGAAAGTTTCTTTTAAACAAATTAATGCTTGTGTCTAAAATTTCAACATCATCAAATGCCGGTAGATGTCCTTCTTCTATGTGGTGTTTAGCTAGAGCACACGAAGCTTTTTTATTCCTGATATCGCTTCTGTGGGAAACAAGGCGGTCTTTGAAATGTCTTTTCGTTTGCCCTACATATTGAAGTGGACAATTTGAGCAACTGATTTTATAAATGACATTTGATCTATTGTTTGATTCTACTTTATCTTTAATTTTGGAGAAAATATTACCAAGTCTTTTAACAGGCTTTACGGAAATCTTCAATCTGTTAATCGGTTGTAAAATTTTACATAGCTTTGGCGTAAGTTCTCGAATATATGGGAGTGAAGCAAACCTGAAAGTCTCCTGGGAATCAGAGTCAAAATTGCTTCCATTGATTACATTATTAGAGATAGTGTTATCTTTTAATTCTAAGTGAGTTGTGAACAACAGTTCATTAATTAATTTTTTTGGATAAGAATTAGTCAGTAGTTGTAAAGCTAAAATATTAAGATTCTTTACCCTAAGGGAAGGATGGCAAATATTAACTATTATATTTTTATAACTCAAAATTAGGTTTTTTTTAATATTGTAGTTGTAGTAACTATGAAAATTCATCAACCTATTGGAATTGGATGGTTTTTGATACCAATCTAGTAAAAGAACTTGGTTTTCCCCTCTGATAACCAAAGTGTCTAGAAAAGGAACACTATTATTGGTTTCCTTTTCTACTGTGAATTGGATGAAATTATTGTAACTATTAAAGATATGAAGTACAGAGTCTTCAGTGTTAGATGGAACAAATATGTCATCTACATATTTGTATAAAAAGGGTGGTTGGAATCCTAATTGAGATGTACAACATTCCAACAGGTCATCCATAACAAACTGTGCTATAATAGGTAAAATTTTCGACCCCATAGGGGTGCCAAAGCATTGTCTGTAAAACTGATTATTGAAAACAAAATAGGTGTTGTTAAAGACGTATTTTACAATTTCTAGGAACTTTTCTAATGGGAATTTACAGAAATCTTTTATAGTAGACCACCTCTTTTGTATGCTCTCTAAGGCAAGCTCTATTGGGCTGTTGGAGAATAAAGATATCACATCTAAGCTTATAATAACATAGCCATCAGGGCTTTTCAAGTTATTAGTCCTCTTCGCAAAATCGAAAGAATCAGCAATATAGTATTGGTTATTCTTGTTGAAGGCCTTTGTGACGATGTCTGTGAAAAAGGCAGTTAGATTAAAAATAGGGCTATCATAAGTAGCTATGATTGGTCTTAAGGACAATATTGGTTTATGAATTTTGGATAATCCATAAAAACGAGGAGCTAAAGAGTTATATGTGGTTAGTTTGGAGGCAGTTTGATCATCAATAATCAGATCTTTTTTAAGTTAAGTACCATTTTATTGTTTTTTTTTGTTCTATAGTAGATGTGGGATCTTGTCTAATTTTTTTGTACAAGTTAGTGTCAGCTAGAATAGCATCTGCAAGTTTTGTATATTCTTGACGTTTGATGGCAACAGTCACATTGCTCTTATCTGCTTTGGTAATGTAAATATCTCTGTTATTACCTAAAAACCTTTTTGCTTCCTTATACCAAGAGTTAAGAAAGTTATAGGGGTGTTTAAAATCATGTTGCATGTAATTGGTAATAGTGTTAGTGATCTTAGCAGTTAAAATGTTTTTTAAGATAGAAGTATCACAAAATTGTAGAGAATATTCTACATCAGCAAGCAAATGATTAATGGAAATATCTTTCCTACTAGGGGGAAGTACAAATTTTGGCCCAAGGGCAAGAATATTTTTAACATTTAACATCAGGAAATTCAATACTACTTAAGTTTTTAAACCACCCTTCTGGTACTTTAAACTTAGATTTCCTGGTTTCAATGAGACAGTCATTTTTTTTCCTATTTCTATGTTTGATTTTTTGAAAATTTTTGTTATAAATACAATGTTGTTTTCTTTTAAATTCTATCCACGTATCAGCAGGTAAAAACAATAAAATATTCTGCTCTAATTGATTTTTATGTTGTAATAAATAACTAAGGTGTTTGTGTGTACCTTCAATTTCAAGGTTGAGGATCTTGTGTTGCAGATTTTCAGTAAAGTTGTGGATCCTGTATGTTACCGTCGTTTCAATTGTTACACTGAACGGTTTTTTTAGTTGTTTGCTGCTATTAGGGATGTGTTTGGGAACTACATTGATACTCCTGCACCTCAGCAAGAATATCTTTCTGTTGTGGTACGAAGCTAACTTGTGATTAGTTCTTGTCCATGCTTTAATCAATTGGACTGCATCTGCTCCATGTACATTCTTCAGATTGTCGAAAAAACCCATGTCTGATATATTTAAGTTCAAAATTTTCTTCTTTGGAGAGATAGTAAAAAAAACAGTAAAAAAACACACTGGGTACAAAATTAACAGAACAAAACTAACAATATATATATATATATATATATATATATATATATATATATATATTTCAAATCTCGCCTTTCTATTTTTAGTGAATGTTTGTACATTTCAGATAGAAGGCTATTCGGTCTACAGTTTTCTTTATCAATAATATCAAATTCTCATTATTTCAATGGAAAATAAAATATTTTTTTTATACCACCTCTTCCATTTCTTGATCATGTGTATCAATTATTTCGTCATCTCCTGATGTTCTACCGTTTTTATTGCCTTTGAAATTCATTCTGAGTGTACATTGATTATTTTTGCTTCCTTGATTTATGATTCAATTTCTTATTGAATTTTTGTGTCTTATAGCCCTATATAGAATTTTTTGAAGTCTCTAACCTCGTTTCCGTTTCCGTGTGTTTATGTAGTAATATGTTGACTACCAGTTCATCTAAAACATTATATTCTCTTAAAATGTGTAGAAGTTTTTAGTTATTTTGATAGAATCTTTCTATTTTCTTTGCGATTTAACTAAATTCCACGTTTTTACCGTAATAAATAATTACATTTTTTCTATTTTATTTTTATTTTGTTGGATCAGTTATTATTAGAACAGTTCGATTTAATGACTTTTGTCGCTTACTTCATCACATTTTTAATTTTATAGTTCATGTCATCTCACTTGATTTGAACTCCTATTGTTTGTTTAGCTCGTAGGTTTTCAACGTGGACGATAACACACCTTTTTTGGCGCTGGAGGCAGTAGTACAGTACAAGACTCAGAGCATACGTGAGGGCGATACTAACTTTTCGAGATTTTTCAATCCATTGAACGCATTGAATTCTTTCTAGTCGAGAAACTTCATCAGTTGCGCTCTCCTCAACTGATTGAATTCTCGAATAATTATTTATGTATATTGTACATATAACTGAATTTAATATTTTATCTCGAAATGAATTCCGACTTCCAAGAGTTTCAAGAAAATCTAGTTCACAGAGACTTCCGATTTTCCTAAAACTCCTGGATGTCGGAAACTAACACTGTGGTATGGTCACAAAAAACGAATTTACGTTTTCAAATATAATACAAATACATGAGAAATGATATGAAGTATATTTCAGATCTCTATGGATTAATGTGCTATTTACAAATAACTCCCTACAGTGATTACACAACCTGGGAAAATATATTATATAAACCCTATTTCAATGGAATCCATCAACCTATGACCAAGTTTTTATCTGAAGTTTTGTGGAGAACAGCAAAAAAGCACGTTATAGACCAGGTAAATACTCTTTAAAAATACTTGATTAGATAGAAATATGTGTAGAAGCGCTCATAATTTCTCAGTCTAATTCTTAGGACTGATACTCATATTTATTTCAGCAATACTAGTCCGTACTTTTGGTTTTGTTGTTGTTTGTTTCTTCACCCCTTTAAATTTTTGTTGCTGGTGGTTTGTTCTGCATTCAAACTGCATGGGGAAGATTCCATAGTCGTGGTTCTTTAGAAATGATGAGTGTTTCGTTTTTTTTTCTAGCTTATTAATCCAAATTTATGGAGAATTCTTTGTAAGTCCTTCTCATTGTCTGATAAGCTATATACTATTTTTATCCTTTTTCCACCCATTGAATACCCATCACCAGGAGTTTTAACCTTTGTTATTATTTCGTCCATGACAGAATTGAACTGCTTAGTTTTACTCGCGACTGGTATTTCTTCTTTATTTGATTGCCGAGTCTTATTGAGGTTGTATTATTTGTTTGAGCTCTTTGATCGCAGTAATAATTATTTTATTAATGGCACGATTCCTCACATCTCTCAGTATTATTCTGTCAAGCTCCTTCGTAAGATCTATAAAAGAAGTGCAGGCAGTCGTATGAACCACATAGATTTCTCTAATATTTGGCATAGGATGAATATTGCATAGACGGTTGATCTGTTGTGGCGAAAGCCTTGTTGTTTTTCTCTTTCCTGTATTTGCTATTTCTTCTTCAAAATCTTATTATTTTATTTCAGTTTCATTACGTAAGAAGTTCATATACATGTTAGATCGTTCACTCAAATTTTTACTTTTTAAAAAAACTTTATTTCAAAAAACTGAGTCACAAAATTTACTTGAACTAGATATACGAAAAGTTTATACAATAATGTTCGTTGAAAACATGAGTGTCCTGTATTTATAATATTACTGCAGACGCTTTGTCAGCAGTGAAACAATGTTAGAGTCTTATCCCAAGAATACTTTGTTTCAATGCTGACGATTTGGATTTCTGAGAAAAACATGATATCTGCAGGTGTGGTCTGTAATATAATATTAGTATTGTGTTAAAGTTTCATATAACAACTTTCCCCTTATCGAAAAAGTTGGTGCTTTGCAGCAGCTTTTTGTAAATTAAAATTATACATAAAAATAATAAAACAAAATAAAATACAATATAAAAGTCATGATCATAAATAAATAAAAGTGAAACTAAAGTGTATATAAAAATATATAAAATGAGGTATAATAAAATAAAATAATTGATAAAATATTTACAGTTCGATATCTTCGCCTTCGTGTCGGAGGGTTGGTCTGCGTCGAGGGAAGATTCTCGGCATAGAAAATCTTTTGCAGCAGTATGGTGGATTCGGAGGGTCTCCTGGGTAGTTCCGAGTCTCGATGCTAAGTCTGGTTGGGTTTCTTTTTCTGCATTTACAGAAAAGGTAAA
The DNA here is from genome assembly GCA_034190945.1 of Octodonta nipae. Lineage (NCBI taxonomy): Eukaryota > Metazoa > Arthropoda > Insecta > Coleoptera > Chrysomelidae > Octodonta > Octodonta nipae. The sequence goes on from CM067218.1 coordinate 67,524,079, forward strand.
GGGCCACGAGCAGGATAATGATGGTAATTGTCACATAAACGAACCAAGAAATGTGTTTCGTGACAAAGGGTCGTTTTATCATTTTATCAAGTTCGTCTGAGTACTGGCTGAGCTTGTACTGGGCGACGTTTAGGTCTTCTGTATCCAGCTTATTTAACTTCAGTGGCTTTAGGTCGAGTAAATGTTTTCTGTTTGGAACATTTTCACAACACTCATAAGGAATGTCAATTGGTTGATTCCTATAGGTGATGTTCTTTTTGTCACTTAAAATGGACTTCGAATGAATTCTAATGTCTCCGACAAAAGAGCTGCACTTCGGTTGTAACTTGAATAATGAATTATTTCTTATGATAATAGACACTAGGTCTTGGTTAACGCATTTGATCGTTACTGGAACCAATTTTGATGTCGAGATTAACCAGAGGTTTGTTGCTATTTCCTGGATATTATAACCCTCTGCTAGGATTATTGACGATTGGCAGGATTCAGGCAGTTCTACGGAGTGGCGAAGAAGCCGTGCTTCGCAAATGGCGCTGCTATCCAGTGGGAAAGGTAGCATGTTTGTACAAATTTTGGTTGAAGGTTCAATGTTTTTGCAGGAGTCAAGGTTTTTAAGTGAGACGTATAATAGTGAGTCGTCGTCTTTAGCTATATATTTTTGGGAGGTTAAGAGAATGTGGTGAAGTCCCGTTCTCGCATTAGGTATTGGAATCGGAAAAAGACGATACAGGGTATAAATCTCGGGGTCTATCAGAGGGATTTTCAAAATGAAAACTATTCTTGATTCTGTTTGGTAAGCTTCGAGGTCCATAATATCTAAGTACTGGGCAACAGTACTGAGTGAAGCTTGTAATGGAAGGTTACTTTTAGATAATGTATGTGAAATTTCCTGAAGGGAGTTCACAAGGTCTTTAGGAGTTATTATGGAAGTATGAATTATGTGAAGTCTTGCGAAGGTAATCGAATTTAAAATATCATTTAAACTGGTCTGTAGGAATAGGTAACTTTCCGTTAATAATTCACAAACTTCTAGGGCTTTTGCTTTAGCGTCTAGATAGGAAGTTGTGTCTGAAATATCATAAAGGACGGTTTCGATTTTTTGAATATCTTTGTTAAAAGTTTCTTCATCCATTTGAAGATTTTGGATGGTCGTATTGAAGTTCTTTATGACAGACGTCGTAACACAAATTTGATTTTTTATTAGTGTTTCTAATTCAATTTCGTCATGAGAGATTTTATTAATGCAATCATTGAAATAGTCACCGTCTGATGAGTCCAGATTTCCAGTGATTGCTTTCCAAAATGTATCGACTCCGTTAAATAATCCTCTCTTAATTCTATTAATTTTTGTGTCTGCAAATATTTCTTGATATTTTAAGTTTAAGTCTCGCGATATTTGATTTAAGAGACTGTAATGAGTTCTGATTTCTGTGTTAAAAGCTACCATGCGTGGTGTGTTTTGCCTCAAAGTATCGACCAGATTAGAAAGTATTTTATCATTTTTGTCTAGAACGATTTTAATTGGTTCTAAGTCCTTGTATACAAGTAGTGTCCATTTATCATTGGATATTCGTAAAAGAGATTCTTCATGATAAAATATGCCGATGGTGTTATTGATTGGTTGGACCGAGTATTGAGCACAGGCGGTTGCGACAACCAAGAGGAGCCTGCAATGAAATTTTGTTTTAAGTCTCAAAGTATGGTTTTAACTTGTCAAAGTTTACTTTTGTTTTTTGTCTGGTTTTCCAGTTCACTAACATAGCCGAATTGTCGTAAACTTCTAAGATTTCGTAAGGTCCGTTGAATTTGTTTTGTAATTTTTCAGTAATTTGTGTTTCGCGGACGTATACTTTGTCACCGGGTTTGTATTCGGGTCGTTTGGTGTGTATGTTTTGGTCAAATCGGGTTTTAGCTTTTTCCTTTTGTGCTTGTGTTTTTTCTCTAGCAATTTTGTAGTAATATGAGATTCTGTTGTTTAAATCTCTAAAGTATTTAGTCATGAGAGTTTTCTTGTTGTACAGTTTTTCTGGTACGCGACAAGCCGTATGTCCGAACAGGAGTTCATACGGGGTAAACCCGTGTGTTTTGTTTATTATTATTATAGCAGATGATAGCATACGGTAGTATGTTGAAGGGATGTTCTTCCGGGTTTTCGGCTAGATGGGCACGAATCATTTCTGCTAGGGTGGCATGAAATCTCTCTAGGGAGCCATTAGATTGCGGGTGGCTCACGCTCGAAAAGGTAAGTTTGATGTCGAACATTAAATTATTTTCAAATTCCTTTCCTAAATCGCAATGAATACGTAACGGTGTGCCGTAGTGTTGGAAAAATAACAAAAGTGTTGCTACCACTGATTTCGCAGTCTTGTCACTAAGGGCATAAGCTTGTGTAAACTTTGTTAGTTCGTCACGTATTGTCAAGGCGTAGTTTCTTGTCGGTGTTTCAAATATATCGATATTAATGCGCTCGAAAGGAGCCTTTGGGGTTTCTGTGATTACTAGGGGCGTACTGAGATTTTTCCGGCAAATTTTCACCTTTCGGCAAATTTCGCAATTCTTTATAAAGGTTTCGACATCTTTTATGATCCCAGTCCAGTTAAAGTTTTGTCGGATTCTTCTGAGGGTTTCATTAACACCTCGGTGTAAATTGGCTTTTCCACAATGGTTCTGTTCTATTATTAGTGGAATTTGGTCAGTAGTCGTTATTTGGACTAAGTTTTGACAGACTCTAAGTTTAATATCTTTTTCTGAGAAAATGAAAGAGAAAATTTCTAAGATCGGGAGTTCGAGATTGTTTTCAATACAGTATGTTGTGTGAAGGTCTAATTCATGTTGATTTTTGAAAATGACATAGAAAAGATATTCTGCTACCGCTTCTGGGTCATAAGGAAGGGCAATTATAAAATACTTCCTGTCTTTAACGGATTTGCTTGCGAATTTGTTGATTTTGTCGGGTTCAAAGTCGATGTTTTCCTTGAAAATGTCATCCATTATAAATTCGTGAAAGTCTTCTAGTTTATTTTGCCAAAAGAAGGTAATAATGTTTTTGTTAGTTTTGTCGAGTAGTTGTCCGTTAGTGAATTCAATTTTTCAATAGTCTATGATGGATTTTGTTTTGTAAAGGTTCACGAAGGTTTTAAATTCTTCATGGATTCGTTCGGCTTCGTTTTGGTCGTTGTCTGGCGCTCCATGTTCTTCATCCTCAATTTTCACCGAAGATGGTCCTGTTTCCATGGGATCGTCTTCGTTACCGCAAAGAATTCTCCTTTGGAAGTTTGAATACTCTTGGAAGTGGTTTATTTTTATCCTAGAGAGTGCGTCGGCGTTCTTGTTGGCTTTTCCTGGTTTGTACAGAATTTCGTAATCATATTCTTCCAATTTCAGGCGCCATCGGGCGAGTCGACTTCCTGGGTCTATGATAGAGAACAGCCAGGTTAACGGGCGGTGATCCGTCAGAAGTTTGAACTTTCTGGCGTACAAATAAGGTCTAAAGTGCTTGACCGCCCATACAATGGCTAAAAGTTCCCTTTCTATGGTCGAATATTTCACTTCCGCATTACACAAAGTTCGGGATGCGTAAGCGATCGGGAGGTCTTTACCGACTGGCCCTTGAGACAGAATTGCTCCTATAGCGAATGCGCTTGCGTCCGTGGTTAACACGAACGGCTCTTCAAAGTTCGGGTAAATTAGCACGGGTGATGTGATCAAAGTTTGTTTCAAAGTTTTGAAAGATTCTTCACATTCTTTATCGAAATGAAATTTGACGTTCTTTTGTAGTAATCGGGTAAGTGGTTTTGCGATCTTAGCGAAGTTTGCTATAAATGTTCGGTAATAACCGCAGAGGCCTAGGAACGATTTAATGTCTTTGGCAGTTTTTGGTTCGGGGTAATCTCTGACACTCTATTTTAGACGGGTTGGGCTTCACGCCTTCAGGTGTTATTACATGCCCGAGGTATGCGACTTCCTTTCGAAGGAACTCACATTTATCCGGTTGGATCTTCAAGTGAGCTTTCCTTAATCTTTTGAATACTTCAGTTAACCGGTTGATGTGTTCATGGACTGAGGGGCTAAATACAATTATATCATCCATATATACCAAGCATCTTTTCGTTCGTTCTGAATGCCCACTAAGATGTTATCCATCACGCGTTGGAAAGTAGATGGAGCGTTCTTCAGTCCAAATGGCATGCGCACAAACTCGTAATGCCCGTTCTCCACCGTAAATGCTGTTTTCTGGACGTCCTGGGGGTCTATCTCAATTTGGTGAAATCCGGATGCCAAGTCTAGGGTTGTGAAGTATTGACACTTCCCTAGCTGATCCAATAAGTCCGAGATATTTGGTAGTGGGTATTTATCGTCCACTGTCAACTCGTTAAGCTTACGGTAGTCGATAACCACTCGCCATTTCGGTTTCCCGGAGGCATCCATTTTTTTTGGCACGACCCATACTGGGGATGACCAGGGTGAAGTCGATGGTTGGATGATTCCTTGCTTGAGCATTTTTGACATCTGATTTTTCACCTCTTCTTTATGAGTGTGTGGGTATCGGTAGGATTTGGTGAAAATTGGTTTGCTTTCTTTAGTGTTTATTTGATGCTTGATTTCATTAGTAAATGTTAGGTTGTCTCCTTCTATGTAAAAAATATCTGAGTATTCCATGCATAGGTTTGTAATGAGTTCACTTTCTTCTTCGTTCAGATGTTCGAGACGTAGTTGTTCTCTGATTTTTTCGTATTTATTAGAGTTTTCGTTGTAAGTGTTTAAGTTGTTAATAGTAAATTCTTAAATTGGTTCGAATAAAAGTTCAGGGAGAGTCACAGTCTTGGGTATGGCGTTAACGTTTACAACGGTTGTTAAAAAGTCGCCGTTTTTGTCTATCCGGACTTGTGCGTTGGGTAGTTTCACTTTTTCAGTCTCACACGCGAGAAGAATTGCTTCCGTGTTTATTAATGGGCTTTTTAATTTTACGACTTGTTCTACCCTTGGTTCGAGAGAAATTTTATTAATGACATGTTCTTGTGCTATTTCGGTCAAGTTTTTGTCGTTATTTTAAATAGTGGAATCGTTTTGAAGTTAGTGACAAGCATTTTGTTTTTAATATCAATAACGCATTCATAGTGGTCTAGGAAGTCAGATCCGAGTAAACCATCAAAGTCTATTTCTAAGTCGTGAATATAAACTTTGTGTGGATCTTCATCGGTAAATGGTATTAGTACCGATTCAGTAATTAAAATTTTTTCGTTCGTTATGCCCTGAATAGTTACATTTTCTGGTTGTCTGTTTCTGTAGTTTTTACAAGTAGATGGTTTAAAGACTGAAAGACTGGCACCAGTGTCGATCAGGATTTTAAATACATCAGTGGCGTCCTTAATGTAATAGAGATTTTTCGAATTTATTGATAGGAGAGGTTTCATAGGAACCTTTGTTCCGGATAGTTTATTGTTGGATCGAAATTGTCCAGGTTTAGGGCTTGAATTTGTGATTCGAGCTGCGTCATTGTTTGGTCGTGTTGGTTGTTGAAAGGGGGTTTCGCTTCTAATGGGGTTTGAAGAAAATCCTGATATTGATCAGGGTGCGATTGAGGTATTTCTTCATAAAATTCGTATTCAGGTGGATTGTAACATTGATAATCTGAATAGTGATTTTCAAATTGCCATTTTTGGTCAGAGCTATCGTTGGTCACGAAAACATCACTTGTAGAAGGGTTACAATAGTAGTCATTGTTAGGCATTGAGTTAAAATGTTGAGTTCTAGCAGTATTGAAATTATTGTTCGAAGTGTTCGGAGCATTTGATGAGTTTCTTGTAAAGTTTGGAGGCCTCTGAAATTCGGGTCTTTGGTAGTTGGGGTTTGGTCTGATTACAGACGCCTGATTGTTAGGGAATCTTTGCGTCGGAGGTGTTTGTCGAGCAGGGGCGTTTGTATTTTGATAATTCCTTGGTTGAAAGTTTTGAGAATTTTGGACATATTGTCGTGCTCGACATTCGTTAAAAACATGCCCTGGTTTACGGCAGTAATTACAAGTTTTAGGGATGACACCTTGATTTGGTTTTCGTGTGACGGGTACTGGATTTCTTTGGCCTGAGAATTTTTGGTCTTGAAAATAAGTCAGTTGAAGCTCTCGTTTGATTCGAGTGACTGCTGTTAAGATATCTGAAGGGTTATTGGCTCTTATTATCTGTCCGATTTTCGGTTCTAGTCCTGCTAATAGCGAGTTCAATGTCATGGTCTCGATTAGTTGGGACTGTGCTGTTTTTTGTTCAAATGTCATACGCTGTTGGTTAATAGCGGAATGCATTTTTGCATTATAACTTTGTAGGCGAGAAACAAAAGTTAACGGGTATTCGTTAGGCAATTGTCGTATACGTTGAAGATCAGCAATTAAAGAGGATAAATCTCGAAGGTCTCCAAAATGAGTTCCTAACAAATTTCTAATTTCTCCCCATGTCACGGGATTTCTAGAATTAATCAATTCCGCGGCGCGTCCTCGCAATTTATTTTTAAAATGTAGGGTTACTAAAATTTTTTGTTCACCTGTTGCCATTCGGAAAGCAGTATCACAAGAATTTATGAAGTTCGATAGCATAATCGGGTTGCCATCGTACTCCGGGACTACGGAAAATATTTCGGAAAGTTTGTACGGTTCAATTTGTTCTACCGGATCCTCAGTAGGATCGGCTGATTGAGTGCGATCAAAATTTCTGTCACTTTCGTTTGGCATGTTTGATGGGTAAAATATAAACGTGTGTATATATTTGGAACAAATGGGGTATTGATAATAATATCAAAAAATAAAATGGTATTATGCGAGATATAAAAATTAATAATAATAATAATAATAATAATAATTGGAACACAATGAAATAAAACAATTTGTACAGACTCAATATTATCGTACTTACAGTTTGGGAAGGATCATTAGAACTAGTCTTGTTCTTGACTTCTTCAAGTGAGGACTGCCCTTGTTTGGTTCTTCCGCTTTTAAGGATTAGGACCCTCCGTTGTGTGTTAGAATACTCTTGTTCACACGACGTTGACGGATGAATCCCACTTCTGACACCAATTTTGTTAGATCGTTCACTCAAATTTTTACTTTTTAAAAAAACTTTATTTCAAAAAACTGAGTTACAAAATTTACTTGAACTAGATATACGAAAAGTTGATACAATAATGTTCGTTGAAAACATGAGTGTCCTGTATTTATAATATTACTGCAGACGCTTTGTCAGCAGTGAAACAATTGTTAGAGTCTTATCCCAAGAATACTTTGTTTCAATGCTGACGATTTGGATTTCTGAGAAAAACATGATATCTGCAGGTGTGGTCTGTAATATAATATTAGTATTGTGTTAAAGTTTCATATAACATACATAAAACCACTAATTTGTAATAATTGAAGTAAACTAAATAATGAAAATCGTGAGTTTAATAACGAAGTCAGCCTTTATAAAAAAAATAATTTACTGAATTACTCCAGAAATATTAATTGTTTTTTGACTAGATATTTGTTCTTGAAATTAGGATTGAATACTAAAAAAATAGGTGAAATTATGGTGTTATTTATGATTTAGGTGCTAACGTGCCAGTTACAAAAACGGTTTGTTCCCAAGAATTTATTTGTATATTTTTACGAATTATTAGAACGACTTAAAAACTAATTTGGAAGTTAATTAAAACTCACATTTTAGTTCAGGTACGTAGCAATGGAATGGATTTTTTGCGATTTATGCATAAAATAAATTTCATCCATACCTATTCAACTACTTCAAATTTGTGTTGCAACATAATCGACCACTGGCTCGTGTTTCCGAGGGGGGAGGGGGGTTGAATTACCCCTCTTAATTATGGCCATTATGCTGCGATTTTTGAATTTTTGAAGTGATTAACTAACTAAGCCTATCTTCAGGTTTTTGGAGACAATGGGATTATGCATGACAATGTCCCATTCATGTTTTTTAATGTCTGATTTAAAGAAGCCTGATTAAAAAGAGGGTCGCCTATTGACCATATCAGCTGAGTTAACAAACATAAATTTAGAAAAAATTATAACCGAAATATTATTTCTTATTATTTTCTAATAGATAAATCAAATAACACGGTAATAATAACTGGGACAACATTTAACATCAATATCAGTATGAATTATAAATAAAACTATAGCGGTTGTCCATGCAACAATACACAAAACAAAATTAAGAACGTTCTACTTACTATATTGTTAATTTTTTGTAGGTTCTAAACAAATTTTTCCAGCAAATACAATTGTCTCTATTCTCAGCGAACTGTATCACAATACATTCCACGAAAAAAATATTTACTTCAACAGTCGACGAACTCACTCGATCAGATGTTCGATATATTGCTATCTACTGAACTGTTTCTTGTACATTAGCCGTTTTGAACTATTTCTACCCTCCAACGTTCCCGTCACGATCCTAGCCAGCTAACGTAGATAAATTTGCTTCTTTCTAACAGGATAGACGATTTCCAATACTTTTTTTTATCGTGTGTTCATAAAATTGGTTCTACTACCAGATTATTTATTCGCAAAATTAGTTTCTATTGGGGATGATTAATTTCTAGAAGGGTTCCTATTTGGGTAGCGTAAAATACAATGTTAAAACTCTGCCACGTTTAATTTTGATCGTCCCTATCGAAATCAGCCTCTCCATGATAGGGTGTCAATCCAAATTCTATCGGATTCCGATGAATGCGACAGATGACGTCATTGATCCTCTTGAACAATTCGTACGGACTATCTTAGGCAGGTGTGAGCTTTGGAGACTTGTCTTTACTTCTCTGGGGGTTGAATAACCAAATTGTCTGTATTGGAACCCGACCGAATATGCCTACAAATCATAACGTATTTTCATCAGATCTGGATTTGGGCTTAAAAGCATGCTTTGCCGGAATTGCCATAACGTTAACTTCATGGGGCAGTTCTCTGGCTGGAGGCACTTCTGTGGTGTTTTGGACGGCTTATTCCAAAAATACTGGTTATTATCTTGTATAGATTTGTTCCAAGATACTGCTGAATCTTTCCACCATTCCGTTAGATGGGGATGTAAGGGTGTGGTTCTCGTTTTCTTGAAACCCAAATTCGCACAGACCTTCTGAAATACATTGGATTCAAAGTTCCGCCCTTGGTCTGAGTGTAACTCCAACAGGACATCACATAACTGTTCTATCAGCACTGTCGCCACAGTAGTTGCCTCCTGATTGGGTATAGCATATGCCTCACACCATTTGTTGAAATAATCCATTGCGACCAGAATGTATTTGTTCCCTCTCTCAGACTCGGCAAATGAACCGGCGACATCAATAGAAATTGTCTCAAATGGGACGCCTACATTGCATTGCTGCATTGTGCGCTTTGTCCGGGTCTTCGAGCCCTTACTGGCGCACAGGTATCACATTTCCGACACTAAACTCTGACATCTTCAAAGTAATTTACCCAGTAGTACCGTTGGCGAATTGTATCCAAGGCTCAGATGACCTCCGGTAATCCTATTATGTAGTTCGGTCAATAGGCGTGTACGTTTTTCTATGGGACTATCAGTTGGGACTTCTTGACCGTCATTGCTGTTAAACATTCCATTCTCTACTCTTGGAGTGTCCAATTGGATTTCAAGACGCCCGAGTATCTAACTACTTCATCCTATCTTGGCCTGGGTGCCCCTCTTGAGTGACAGGATTGGTTCAATGTCTGGGTCACCCATTTGGTCCTGGATACATTGCTTTGTTGTCCAGTTCATTCATCTGCCCACGAATCTGTCGGATGGAGATACTCTCCCGCTGTTCTGTCTTCAGGCATGGTCCGCGTTCTGCTCTACAGGTCGTCCAGCACGGTGATTAATTTTGAAATCGTCTTGCTGTATTTAAGTACTCTTTGGGAAATAAAACCAAAAAAAAAACAACAACAATTGCTGTATTTCAAAACGTTTCGGGGTCTAGGTCAGACCCCGTTGTCAGTAATTAAGAAACTATGAAAAAAAAGCACAATTCTAATGTAAAATTAAAACGTTTGACAATATCTATTATTTGACTTTTGACGTAACTAAGAAAATTTTATTTGATAATATGCAGGGAAGCACAAAAACTTCTAAAGATCATATAATAATAAAGTTCGTTTCAAATTGGAAGAATTTGAAAGGGGTGATCTTCAAAATTTAATGTGGCGCTCCTAGGTGCGACTTTGTTATAAGGTAGAGCATTCGCCAAAAATGCGATCAAAGAATTTTGTTGATTCAGTGATCCCATTAAAATCATAAGGAAAAACCTTATGAACTACCCCGATATTTTGTTGTTCACAAGGACATGACCATTAGCAATTTCTTCCTTAATCATTGGCAACCAGGAATGATAGAATTCTACGGAGATAGTAGCGATACAATTGTTTTCATTTAACAAAATTAAAGCAGACTCTTTTAGTTTTCTTTTGGTGTTGTGTTCTTCTTTGTGTATTATAACTGAATTTTATGACAGAGCTCTCACGCATGTTCACAAAATTTGTAATTTTTATGTAATTTTTGTGTTCGTTTATTCGAACATTTAGAAGTCTAGAAGTTTGTCCAATATATAATTTATTACATTCACAAGGGATTTTATAAATGCAATTTTTTCTATTTCGAGTTGTGTTTTTTGGTTTTGTTTTTTGTATAAGAAGCTTGCACGAACTAAGAATAGCTTGACATTGACATAGATAGGCGGAAGGATTCATAGCATATTGAAACGAACAAGCTTCGCAGCTATTAGAGATCGCATACAATTTTATCGGTATAAGTTAGAAAAATATATTGGGTATGTACAGAACTTTTTTGCATATCGAATACCAGTGAATGAGTTTAACAGAATTAAAAATAGTCCTCTTATTAGTTACAACAGTGAATTCAAGTCTCAAAAACAAACACATTTACGTAAATTCAATTAACTTCTTTCAGATAAAAATATGCCGAAATATTATGTAAAAAAACAACATTTTGATGTGACAAAAACTGTCATTAATTTTTCAGACAAACAGTTAAATGGTTCTGAAACCTGACTTCTACAAAATTTTGCAATTTCCCTCAAAACTATTCCAACATTTGATATAATCAGTTCTATAGAACAAATTGCAAACAAAATAAACAATAGTGAAGCTCAAGAGTATCGAATAAGAGCAAAAATTGAACTAAAAAAACCTTTCGAAAAATGTATTATTTCAATTAGTTTTAACAAATGACAGCACTATTAAGATTTTACCTGCATATAAAGGCAACGCTACAGTTGTTTTAAATAAAATTGACTACGATTCCAAAATTCAAAATATACTAAACCAATATACAAAATTAAACAAAGATCCAACAACTTCTAATGAAAACAAAATATACCGCTTACTTTACAATCACAAACATGAATGAATTTATGTAAAGCCGAGTCTAAATGTATATTCTATTGATCTCACATAGTATTGTGTAGAGCAGGACATTGAAATATGTGGAATTTCTTGTCAATTAAGCATAGGAAATACTTTAATACTATGCGGCTATCGTTCCCCATCAGGAAATTTAAGTGTGTTTTTAAATAATTTTCTTATGTGGAGATTTTAATGCAGATTCTTATGGTAAGTTCAGTTCAGCTTTTAACAAAATATGTGACATATCAGACTGTTTCAATCTAAAGCATATAGTAAAATGGCCTACAAGAGTCACAACATGTAGTGCAACAACAATTGATCAAATATTTACTAATTTTTATGATAAAACAACTGTTTGTGTAGTTAATAATAACATGTCTGATCATAGCTTAGTTTTATGTGATATACAATTGAGTGAAAACACAATACTAACTGAAAAACAATACATTAGGCGTTTCACAAAAGAAAAAATTAATAAATTTAAAAATGAAATTGGACAAGAAAAGTGGGAGAATGTTTTAAAACTATCAGATATAAATCTTGCATTTCAAGAATTTTGGTTAACATTCTATTATTATTTTGACAAGAATTTTGAAAAAGTACCCACTCCACTAAAACACCAAAATAAAAATAGATGGGTCACATCGCAGATTAAACAATCAAGTCAAAACCTAAAAGATCTCTTTAATCTTAAAAATACATTTCCAGGTCTAATAGACGTCTATAAAGTCAAAAAGAGAATTCATGACAACTTGGTGACCAAAACAAAAAAAAGAATATTATCAAAATAAAATAGACAACTCTGACAATTTCTCTAAGTCTGCATGGCGCGTAGTATCGGAGTTATCAAATAAATCGAAGGCCGATATACCAAGAATATCTATAAATATCAATAACAACATTATAGACGAACCTACACAAATAGCCAATCTCTTTAATGATTTTTATATAAACATACCAAAAAAGATATTAAACAATATTACTCCTTGTATAAAGGACTATCATCTATTTATGAGTAATATTTCACCACCAACTGAATCCTTTTTTCTTAAGCCATATCATGATCATGAAATGTTTTATTTACTTAAAGAAAAACTTAAAAACAAATTTTCGTCCGGATCAGATGAAGTACCAACTGCTCTATTAAAACAAAGTTTATTTGAACTTCTTCAACCTCTAACATTTTTAGTGAATTTATCATTTTCTACAGGAACGTTTCCAGATATGTTAAAATGCAGTAAAGTTAAACCTATATATAAAAAACATTCCCGCCTCTCTCTTGAAAATTATAGACCAGTATCAGTACCATCATCTTTTTCTAAAATATTCGAGTATTGTTTCTTAAATAGGTTGATGTCATTCGCTCAGAAAACTAATTTATTTTCAAAAAATCAACACGGTTATTTAAACCGCAGATCCACAAATAGTGCTGTATTTGCATATTGCAAGAAAATAATTGAGTATTTGGAAGCAGGGGAGTGCCCTGTTGGGATCTTTTGTGATCTTAGCAGGGCTTTCGACTGTGTCAATCATCACATACTTGTGGAAAAATTGTATACCTATGGAATACGAGGCTATCCACTATCGTGGATACAATCTTTTTTGTTTAAGAGAACACAATTTGTTGACATTAATAATCATTACTCCCATACAGCTTAAATAGATATAGGAGTTCCTCAAGGGTCAATATTAGGACCAATTTTATTTTTAATCTATATCAACGACCTAGATCTACTTCCGATATCGGCAAGCTTCACGATGTATGCTGATGATACCTCATTAGTCGTATCTGATACATCAGACACGTTATTACAAAATAAATGTAATGAATCGTTATTTTCTTTAAATGAATGGTTTTCAGCTAATCATTTATATCTTAACCCTTCAAAAACACAAGCTTTGAGATTTCATCATAATCAACGAGAATGTAATGTGTTGTCATTTCAAGTTAATAATCTATCTCCTATAATTTCAACTAATTTAGATGAAACTATCTTTCTTGGATGGCATATAGATCACAATCTAAATTGGAAATCTCACTGTAAATATTTGATTTCAAAGTTAAATTCGATTTCCTATCAGCTAAGAAATCTAAGATATGTACTAGAGACTGATCAATTGCTGAAGCTCTATTATGCACAGGTTGAAAGCAGACTCCGATACGGTGTTATTTTCTGGGGATTATCATCGTCGGCTAATGATGTTTTTATAGCCCAAAAACGAGTTTTAAGATCAATGAAAGGTCTTTCAAAATTTGATTCTTGTAGAGACGTTTTCAAGAAACTAAGAGTATTAACATTTCCGTCATTACTCATATTAGAATTATGTTTACAAGTATTTACAAACAACGATTGCGTGTATGTAAAAAACAAACAGCAATATAGTTTTAATACAAGACGACAAAATGATTTTTTTATTCCATTTGGAAAACTTCAAATTACAAAGCGTTTTCCCAGTCACATGGCCCCTAGAATGTATAATGCTCTTCCCGTGGAACTAAAAATGATTCCTACTAGACATTTATTTAAACGCAAGTTGAAATTATTTTTAACTGAAAAGTGCTTTTATAAAATAAGTGACTTTATTAACATATGAGTCTGCATTAAAATCACTGTTTTCTGTTTTATATCTTTATTTTATTTATATGTTTAGAATTTTACACAAATGTATGTACTTTTATTTTCATGTATCCATGTAAAAAACTGATTTTTTCCATTTGGTTTATAACTGTCAAAAGGAAATAAATATATTATTATTAATATACAGAAAAAGAACGTAAAAATCTTACTCCACACTTTTACCGCCACATTTTTATGGGTTACCTAAAATGCCTAAAACCCACTAGCAAGTTTTGACATTGTAAATTAATTCAATGTCACGAAAACACTTCCCATATTAAAAGAACGATTAGAACAAGTTTACAGAAAACACACTCACGCCAACAGCTATATCAACTTTAACTCTAATCATCCAAATTCAATAATAATTAAAAGAGGTATCATCAAATCTTTATATGACAGAGCAAAAAAAAACCTTTATAAAAAATTCAATCAATCAATGCCAATCATTACCCAACAAAATGTATTTATAAAGAGTTAAACAAAATCGAATACCAAACAATTCCTAACAACCAACACCAAACTTCACCAAGCAACACTGACTCCCAAGATCATTATTATTGTATTAATGTGATTACATTAATACAATAACTATAACATACATACAGGGTCTCTCAGAAAGACCAAAAAGAGTGGGAAACAGATATAATATTAAAACATTAATTATAACAAGAAATACACTAAAGTCAATTATATCAAAAACAAAACCAAAAAACACAACTCAAAATACAAAAAATTGCATTTATAAAATCCCTTGTGAATGTAATAAATTCTATATTGGAGAAACCTCTAGACCTCTAAATGTTTTCTGTTGACACAATAATTCCTCCCCGATTTCGAGAATCCACGATTAATAGCCGACGAAAGGTCTCTTTTTGAGTAGTCTGCCTATATACAGGGGCGGCAATGGTGGCAAATCCCTCAATAAATCGTGCTTGTTTCTCGGTACCGGCCAATCACGAATGGCTTCTGTCTTGTCTTCGTTTGTGCAGACTGCTGAGTCACAAATGACGTGGCCCAAAAACTCTTACTTCCTTTTGGAACAAGGAACACTTCTTCGGGTTAAGTTTCAGGTTGGCGGTCTTAATTCTCGAAAATTCTTCGACGAGGTTCTTCAGAGGATTGTTAATTGTGTGACCCATGACCAGAATGTCGTCGACGTATACTAAACATGTCCACCATTTTAACCCGCCCAATACATACTGCACTAACCTCTCAAAGACCGTGAACTGAAACAGCCCTTTACTGGTAGAGAACGCAGTCTTTGTCGTTTGTATGTAATGTAATCTACCAATATCCACTCTTTAGGTCTAGTGTGGAGAACCAAATGGACCCTATTAGTGTGGTCAGTGTATCATCGATTCGGCAGAGTGGATAAGCCATCTTTCTTTGTAACATCATTCAATTTTCTGTAATCAACGCAACATCGGTTGGCTCCATCATTCTTTTTCACTAAAACAACTGGAGCAGACCATGGGCTGATAGATGGCTCAATAACTCCATTTTGTAACATGGACTGGATGTTTTCCTCGACTGCCTGTTGTTACCCCAATGCTAGTCGCCTTTGTGGTATTCTTATTAGTTGAGCCTGCCCGGTATCTATTGTGTGCTGGATGATGTTTGTACGATCGGTAGTACCATCCTGGCTATTAAAAATTTACCAGTGTTTCGCGATAAATTGCTTGGCTTCCTGCTGTTCCTCTAGTGTAGGGTGTATCAAATGGTCGGCAAACTGTTCTAGAAACTCTTTACAGGGCCCTGTCTCCTTTACAGATGCCTGGTACGCTTCTTCCTAATTGATGGCAGGTGTCTACTGGCTCGAAACAAGCTATTTCTTGGCCATTGCCAATTTGGATGTCGTTGTTATGAGCTGAGTGTACGGGCTCCACCATTCCAACGCAGCTCCGAGGATTTCCTTCTAACTTGCCCATGAATAATATGTTCCGTTCGACAGGGAATTTTGGTCTCGGGTCGAACATGAACCCATGTTGGCTAATTAGGTCCATACCCAGTATAAAATCGTCCTCAGTATCCGCTTCCGGGAGCCTATGCCGGATTCTGATGTCCTCTATCTGCAGTACTACATCTGCCTCACCCTGTATTGACATGGACTCGCCTGTGACTGATGTTAGCTGGATAATCTTGTTATCTGACCGGATTTCTGATGACCTCAAAACTCTGGACCTGGCAATGAACACAGCGACGCCGATGTCAAAAGTGATGGTGATTGCTCAGCCATTGTTGGAGCCCTGATGACTAGGCTGCTGCTATCTCGGCAACATCCCCGGATGGATACTGTTCTGGGGGCTGGTGGAGGATTAGTCGCTAATTTATGCTGACTGATTTACGGTTCGTGGACATGCGGTTGTTTTGTTGGTTACCCCTGGTTGGTGATCATTCAGTCTGCAGTCGCGTTAAAAATGTTCTGTCCGTCCACAATTGAAACGGGCACCTCTCGTTCCAGTTCTTTGTGTGAAATTTCTTTGAACTTCAACGTCTCTGATACCATTTATAAAACTCGGTGTGGCCAATTGATCTTTAGTTTCCTCTGGTAAATCTGGGTAGGACAGGTGTACTAATCGTCTAATTTCTGCTTCGAATTCATGTAGACTCTCTCCAGATTTTTGCGTTTTTCAAACTTAGTTGCATCTAATATAATTGGCTGAAGGATTGATTGTCGTATCTTTTGTCTAAGATTGCGATGATCTTATCGAAATTATCTTGTTCATCTACAGGAATCCTTCGCAGAAGTTCTTATGATGGGTCTCTTAAAGAAATTACCAGGGAGGTAGATTTTTCTTGACTGCCCCATTCATTAGCTGTAGCCACGCTTCAAATTTCCGTTTGTACAGCCTGATATTTTCCTCTCTGTAAGTCCTGTTGCATTCTTGTTATTTTCATTTGTACACTTTAGACGGAGTTTTGAATTGAACTCATTTCAACTTTTACCTGACTTTGCATGGAATCCATATGATCTACTTTTTTTATTTTTTAGGACCTTTATGTCATCGTTTATCTCTTTTATGACTGATTCCATAATAGTCATTATTTTCTGTTTAACTGCTTGATTACCTTTCATTACTAATTGCATTAATTGCTCCAATTGTTCCTTTTGCATCTTAGAATCATCTTGCCTTTTTTCTTCTAATATTTTAAATTCATTTTGTCTTGTCAATTCAAATTTCGAAAATAACCCCTCAATTAAATTTTGTTGTTACTTTTTATTGTTATTTTGTTGTAGAGACAATTCAATTTTATGTTTTCCATCAAAAGATTTCACTGGATTTTATCAGTTTATCAGTAACCTGTTTCAATATTTTTTGCTAGTCTCGTCCATTTCTGCCATACTTCGAATTGTAGTCATAAATCAATTTAAGATGTTTACATTTCACTTAATGCCAGTTGCAATAGGTTCTGTGGGTTAAAAAATTTACAAATATTCACTTTCACTGTCTTTTTTCACTATTTACAAACACAATGAGTAATACTATAGCTGAATAGATTTGGCGGCGTTAAATGAATTTTCCAACAATATCTTTACTATTAAAAAATTGTAGTTGTCTGTTTGTTTGTTTGTTCGGGCATCACGTAAGAACTACTGAACTGATTTTGCTGAATCTTTTTTTTTTGTTGCAAAGCCTATAGTTTGACTTAAAATCTGGTATACATTGTATCTCCCACATTGACAGAGACTGTAGATATAGCGAAAAAACTTCTACGATGTAGGGTTACACACTCTATTGGAATATGCCAATGTAACTAACAATTTTACAGGGTGTTCAATATATAGGATAACTGAAACATATTGCACAGTAGAATTACATGGGTTAAAAATCTTTAAAAAAATTATATTAGGTGGTCCGTAACCAGCTGCATATCGCCAATGTGTTTTGAAATAAGGGGGAGTGGAGTTAGTTATACGGGGTGGTGCAAAAAAGTTATATTGGGTGAATAACAAAATGTTATATTGTTTGGCTCATAAGTTGTTGCATGTACAATGTGGTTGAAATACAGTATACAATTAATTATACAGGGTGGGTGAAAAACCTGTAAAAAATGTGTTATTTAAGCAGTTTGGATATTTGAATTGTTATGAATTGGGTTGAAAAAATGTTAGAAGCAGTTGTTTATACAGGGTGGTTGAAATATAAGATGGAGTGGAATAGTTTATAGGGTGGTTAAAAATTATTTTATATACACAAGTAGTTGGATATATAAGATGGTTGAAATATGTAGCGGAGTATAATTACAGTTATACAGGCGGGTTTAAAAAAGGTTATAAATATTGTAATCTATGAGCTGTTCCAGATTCAGAATGGTTGAACTTTAGGGTGGAGTAGAGTTCTAAGTATACAGGGTGGTACAAAAACATTATATTGAGTGGCCCATAAATAGTTGCATATACAAGGTTGTTGAAATAGAGAGTGTAGTACAATTATAATTATACAGGATGGTTAAAAAAGCAATTCCATATACGGAGTACATGAAATAGTAATAATAAAGTTAAAGTGTGATTCAAATAGTATTAAAAAAAGTTGCATATGAAGGGTGGTTTAAATGAAGTGTGGAGAGAAATTATACTTTATACTGTGGTTCAATTGTGAAAAAGCGTAGCTCATAATCAGTTTGGCCCATAAGTAGTTGTATATACAAGGTGGTTGAAATCGAGGACGGAGGAGAATTATAGTTTTACAGGATAGAAAAATTTTAAAAAATGGTATATAAGGTAGACTATGAACAGCTCCATCCTGCTTTATGGAATACCTGAACTATGGGGAGAAACAAAATTATAGTTATACACTATGTTTAACACAATGTGGTTAAAATATAGGCAGTTGCATAGCTGAAAATATAAGGCAGGGTAACGTTTTAATTAGGTGTTTAAAAATGTTATATTTTATATTGGTTAACAAATAAACGGCAGCATATACAGGGTGGCTGCACTATAGGGTGAAGTAGAGTTACATTTATGCAGGTTGGTTAAAAAAAAGTTGATTTAAACTGTTATATATTATGGTGGCCCATAAGCACTTGCTGTTTGAGTGTATGTATATATATATATATATATATATATATATATATATATATATATGTTTTTAAGTTTTCGCGGGCACTAAATGTCACATCTGCCCTCTTCAGGTCGGTGCGCATAATTCTCGTAGCCTTCTGCTTTCGCTTCTAGTTACTCGAGTAAATTATGCGAACCGACCTGAAGAGGGCAGATGTGACTCTGCCGAAACGTCGTCATTTTACATCGATCCCGGCAGGGATCAGTTGTCAACTACGCGGATGAGTTCCCGGAAATCACCTGAAACATATATATATATATATATATATATATATATATATATATATATATATATATATTCTATCAAAAGTACTAAAATTATTTATTACAATCTTAATTTATCCGGAATCTTTTGCGGATACACTCATAATTTATTATATGTCGAAGATAATTTGTGATGATATATACCCAAAATTCTGTATATGTTAATATTACCTTTTTATTTTCAGATTAATATTCCAAAACAAACATTCAGAGAACACATTTTAGAATTTTCAGCAGTGAAGAAATATTTTTATAAGCGTGAACATGAGTTAAGTTCTTCTGATTTCTTATCAAAAGTTAGTGAATACACTCCGTCA
The DNA here is from genome assembly GCA_034190945.1 of Octodonta nipae. Lineage (NCBI taxonomy): Eukaryota > Metazoa > Arthropoda > Insecta > Coleoptera > Chrysomelidae > Octodonta > Octodonta nipae. Next base: position 67,543,741 of record CM067218.1, read on the forward strand.
GTGCCTCTGCAGAATTTAGACAGAAGTTCTTTAAAAAAAGTAATTAAAAAAATTTCTAATTGCAAATTTATTTGTAACTTACTTCCAGATATTGGCCCCATTATCTTCTTTAAGACACACCTGTACTCAGCCTAACACATTATCTGGAAGATATCTAGCTACAAGAAAACAAGTGTTGTCAATGAAAGATCTTCTAGATGCTTTAATTTTGAAAAACCGTACTGATAGTGAGGAAGCTCTACGGTTAATTGTATCATCTTTAAATGGTAACAAAAAACAAAATTGCGTTTGGGAATGTTATGAAATAATTTTTTAGGTTTAGCTGGTATTCACATCTTACTTAGTGAACCCCAACAGGCTATTGATTTCTATAGGGAAGTATTGCAACTTGCTACTCGTTTCTCAGGAGAACATTCCGAAGCTAAAATTGCTGTTGACAAGTTATTAGTAATACATGCTATGTATAATTTGGCGGAAGTTCTTAATAGGCATGTCCCGGATCACCCAACACTCCGAGATAACACTTTGAAGAGTGACTGCCTAACATTAGAAAAAGAGTATGTGGACAGGTTTATTGCAGAGGTAATTTTTATTTCATATTTAGATGCCAGCTAATAATAATTTCAACTTTATTCTTATATTTTGTGCAAACATAATTTGCAAATGTCTCAAATATGTTTATGTAGGGTGTTCCGTATATTAACGTCATGCTAGAACCGAGTAACGACAGTCATAATATTTATCAGAAAAAAAAAGCATCTAAAGTTACGTGTTTAAAAATAGTAAGAATTTAGAAAAAAATCGAAATAATCTACACCATGTGACGGACTTTTCACTCCTGTTGATGCAAATTTTTACATTTTTTTTGTTGTTGTTGTTATGATGTAGTACTTAATAATGCTTCTGAAAACAGTTGTCTAAAATTCATAGCCATCTGCTCATGCTTATAGGAAAGTGTCTTTTTTGACCAAACCAAGTTTGCAAAATCAATACTTCGCCCAGTTTTAATTAAGTGACTATTGGGATAAAAAGTACTAAGCAAGGTTGACTAAACTAACTAAAACAGTGGCGCATTTAAAAAGTATTCCAAAATCGTAGGACACTTTCTAGATTATTTCTTAAATTGTGGAAAATATTATTTTTTGTAATGAAACCCAGTAGTTTTGAATCTTTTTTCTTATTTACTTGAAAATAATTCTAGTGTACCCAAGGATTTTCTTAACCCTGTAACTTCAAGATTCTACTTTGAAATGGCGGAATCATTTCACGAACTGACAGTGACAGAGATGGACAGAGTCGTTTTACGAAGTGTCAGTGAAACAGAGAATGGTGCCAATTATTCTCTACGGCTAACAAAATAATAGACCTTCTTTTACTGCACATACATATTTTCGTGTTCGTTCATGTTGATTTCGTAGTTACCACTTATTACTTCATTTATTGGACTTGATTGCTTGTGATTTATATTTTGACTGTTTAGTTTATCTTTAAGGCCTCATGTAGTTTCCCCTGAACCATCGTAGACCGTGTGCGTGTGTACTGCCACCTTGTCGGTGTGCACCACACTAGAATATGCCAACATACACCTTATTTACAGAGAATGCAAATGTAATGCCAGTGCTACAGCTGGATTACCGTGACAGGTATCTAAACGCTGCTCATCATCCGGATCATCGAGTTTTTTCAAATGCACCGTTTATTCCTCTCAGATGGTCGCATCCCAAATCAATCACAATATAGTGTAGAGAGACATTTTGTTTCTTACGAGGATGTCGTACTAGAACCTGTCGAAGAACTCCCGGGAATTACAGTACATGCAGTAGAATTAAGTACAGGAGTTCCAAAAAGTGCCGCCCACCGAATATGACGAAAACAAATGACATGAGTTTTGACTTTACTACATACAGCAAGTCCAAACTTAGGAACCCCGGGATTATCAACACCGGATTAATTAAATGACCCGTCTCACTCAAAGTAGAAGCTTGAAGTTGCGGAGTTAAGGAAAGTTTAGGTAAACTAAAATTCTTTTTAAGTAAATAAGAGAAAAATTCAAAACTGGGTTTAATTACAAATATATATATATATATATATATATATATATATATATATATATATCCCGTCGGGATCGATGGTAAAATGACGACGTTTCGGCAGTCACATCTGCCCTCTTCAGGTCGGTTCGCATAATTCTCGTAGCATTTTCATAAGGCTTTTCCTCTTCTTCTAATACGAAGGGTGGCTGCAGGTTCGGACCTTTCCGGACTACTTCGTATCCGAGATCGTCGGCTAGGTCGTTCTCCGCTTGGTCTGCTCTCCGTGGCGTCTGAAGTGGAAGCCTTATGAAAATGCCAAGTGAGATTTTGGCGAAACGTCAGGCGACCGTTCCTTTTCAGGGACAAAACTTTCAACGGACGAACACCCGGACCTTCAAAAGAGCTACACATAGTTCCGTCCGTGCCAACTTGTTTTCAAATATATATATATATTTGTTTTTAAGTTTTCACGGACACTAAATGTTGCAGGTGGTTTCCGGGAATTCATCCGCGTAGTTGATAACTGATCCCTGCCCGGATCGATGGTAAAATGGCGACGTTTCGGCAGAGTCACATCTGCGCCTTCTTCAGGTCGGTTCGCATTATTCTCGTAGCCTTTTGCTTTCGCTTCTAGTTACTCGAGTAACCATCGATCCCGGCAGGGATCAGTTATCAACTATGGGGATGAATTCCCGGAAACCACCTTCAATTTATATACAGGGTGAGTTTTTTTTATGATCAGTATGGGGATCTCGGAAACTAGCGGAGATAGAGCAATGGTTAAATTGGGAAAGATTTGCAGTTTTACTGGCCCAATTTAATGACATTTTCGGATTTTTGTAAAAAGTCATGGCTTACTAGAAATTTGAAAAAACGAAATTCAGTCGATTTAGTCAAATCCCTCTAGCTCCTTTGTTTTTGATTTTATAAAAAAAGTGTAAATTTAAAAGTTGAAGGGAATTGTATCCCGAATATGATGGAAACCATAGTTAGCTATGAGCTCAAAAAAAACGGACATTTTTAGAGCTTTCAACGATATAATACTCGATATAGTTATTCATAAAAATAACGGAGTTATGGATGCTTTTCTTTCTTATTTTCACTTTTAACGTAGGTAGCCATGAAAAAGACTGTTTTCACTTTGACGTTTCCTCATTTGAGAGTAGTGCCATTAGTAGTACTGAACTGACAGTCGATATTGACAAGTTTTCGTGATAAAATGGAATATTCTAATGAAGAAAAACTGAATATGGTGGAATGTTATATCATATGCCATCAAAATTCAGTTCGTGCAGCTGAGGAATACTTTCATAGATATTTTAATCGTCGTCAACCTGCTCTATGTACATTTAAGAGGCTTTACGATAGTTTACAGAGATATGGATCTTTTACTAAACCACCAAAGGAACGTAATCAAATTAACGAAGCAACACAAATAAATGTTTTGGCAATGGTAAATCAAAATCCATCTACAACAACTCGTGAGATTGCGGCAGAAGCTGGCACATTTCAACGAACTGTAGTTAAGGTACTGAAAGCGCACAAGTTCCCCCGTACAAACTTTCAGTTTCTCAAACTTTGCATGCTGGTGACGAACATCGACGTATTTTGTTTTGTACAAGGTTTAGAGACATGTGGCTTAACAATCCACAGTTTCCATTAAAGGTGTTATGGTCAGATGAAACTAGATTTACTAACTGCGGTATGTTCAATAGACACAATGAGCATATCTGGGCTAAAGAAAACCTTTTCCATGTAGAACAAAGACGACCCCAGATAAAATTAGGATTTAATGTTTGGTGTGGTATCATAGGGTCTACTATTCTGGGGTTTTTTATCTATGACGAATCACTTACTGGGGAGCGCTACTTGCATTTCTTGCAATACACTTTTCAAGACATGTTGCATAATTTGAATTTGAAAACTCGTTTAGAAATTGAGTGGTTCCAACATGATGGAGCACCTGCTCATAACTCGTTATTAGTAAGACAACACTTAGATAATATCTATCCAAACTCTTGAATAGGAAGAAATGGCCCACGCGAATGGCCACCCCGGTCTCCCGATTTGGCAGTTATAGACTTCTATTTATGGGGTGCGATAAAAAACAAAGTATACAAAAGAAAATATGAGACAGTTGGTGACCTAAGGGAGGCGGTATTACAAGCAATTGAAGAAATTGATAGGCGGTTTGTGAGGAAAGCGGTAATGTCAATCTTAAAAAGATGCAATTTTTGTCTAAATCACAATGGTGGACTTTTCGAACATAAATTGTAACCATTATTATGCACTTTAATTTCTTAAGTTTTTACTAAGTACCTACTTATTTGGTTTTTTCGTTATATCTGATACACCTAATAAAAAATCGTTCAATGTTTTTTGGAATAGTTAATAATAAATGAATCTATTTCATGGCTAACTACGTTAAAAGTGAAAATAAGAAAAAATTTTTTGAGGTCATAGCCAAATATGGTTTCCATTCAAAAAAAAGATAAGTTTGTGTCATATGTCGAAAACGAGAAAAAATTATGTACCGATTATTATCGATTGTCAATAACGTCAGCATCCAGATGGATTTGCCATATATATATATGTATACATATATATATATTATATATATATATATATATATATATATATATGATATATATATGTATATGTATATATATATATATATATATATATATATATATATATATATATATATATATAATAATACGGAACTATGTGTAGCTCTCTTGATGGTCCGGGTGTTCGTCCGTTGAAAGTTTTATCCCTGTAAAGGATCGGTCGTCTGACTTTTCTCACTTGGCATAAGGCTTCCACTTCAGACGCCACGGAGTGCAGAACAAGCGGAGAACGACCTAGCCGACGATCTCGGATACGAAGTAGTCCGGAAAGGTCCGATCCTACAGCCACCCTTCGTGTTGGAAGACGAGGAAAAGCCTTATGAAAATGCCAAGTGAGATTTTGGCGAAACGTCAGGTGACCGTTCCTTTACAGGGGCAAAACTTTCAACGGACGAACACCCGGATCATCAAGAGAGCTACATATATATATATATATATATATATATATATATATATATATATATATATTATTTTTTCCTTAACTCCGTAACTTCAAGCTTCTACTTTGAGTGAGACGGGTCATTTAATTAATCCGGTGTTGATAATCCTGGGGTTCCTAAGTTTGGACTTGCTGTACGTAGTAAAGTCAAAACTCATGTCATTTGTTTTCGTCATATTCGGTGGGCGGCACTTTTTGGAACTCCTGTACTTAATTCTACTGCATGTACTGTAATTCCCGGGAGTTCTTCGACAGGTTCTAGTACGACATCCAAGTAAAAAACAAAATGTCTCTCTACACTATATTGTGATTGATTTGGGATGCGACCATCTGAGAGGAATAAACGGTGCATTTGAAAAAACTCGATGATCCGGATGATGAGCAGCGTTTAGATACCTGTCACGGTAATCCAGCTGTAGCACTGGCATTACATTTGCATTCTCTGTAAATAAGGTGTATGTTGGCATATTCTAGTGTGGTGCACACCGACAAGGTGGCAGTACACACGCACACGGTCTACGATGGTTCAGGGGAAACTACATGAGGCCTTCAAGATAAACTAAACAGTCAATCAACATGAACGAACACGAAAATATGTATGTGCAGTAAAAGAAGGTCTATTATTTTGTTAGCCGTAGAGAATAATTGGCACCATTCTCTGTTTCACTGACACTTCGTAAAACGACTCTGTCCATCTCTGTCACTGTCAGTTCGTGAAATGATTCCGCCATTTCAAAGTAGAATCTTGAAGTTACAGGGTTAAGAACATCCTTGGGTACACTAGAATTATTTTCAAGTAAATAAGAAAAAAAGATTCAAAACTACTGGGTTTCATTACAAAAAATAATATTTTCCACAATTTAAGAATATATATATGTCTAGTCGTAGGCTTTCACGGATGGAACAATATGAAGAAATATTTATCCGGGAATACATCCGTTCGTTCTATTGATTCATATTTGAATCCTGCAGACTTTTCCGCCAAGGTCTCACTTGGCATTCTCAATGCGTTGTTGCTGTTTATTTTATATGTCTCCGTCGGAGGTCGTATCGTGTCTGATTGGTCGGTGTTGACTCCTCCCACTTCGCTGCCGTGTCGGGTGTTTTGCTTGTTGACGGGTTAGTATTTTGCGTAGCTAATTGTGTTTTATTTTGATGTTTGATAATTGTCTTCCATGTGTCAGAGAGGTGCAGGGCGTCGTCTCTTTTGTTTAGTTGTCCAGTTTTCTCAATTTCAATAGCTTCTCGTATTAGTCTGGTTTTGTAGTGAGGAGTTTGTGAGATCTGTTTACAACTATTGAAATTGATTTTATGGCCCGATTGTTGCTGGTGTTGGAACAGGGCCGATGTCGTTTGTTTATTCTTGACAGCTAATTTGTGTTCCTCTAAACGGGCTGAAATTCTCCTGTTCGTTTGTCCGACGTATACCTTATCGCACGTTCCGCAAGTTATACTATATACCCCTTGGTTTTCAAGTTTTACTTTTGGTTTGGGATTTCCTAAACTGGTGCCTATAGTTTGGTGCGGTTTATATGCTGTCGCTATGTCATGCCTTCGAAGAATTCCTCGAATTCTGTCCGTTGTCCCTTTGATGTATGGTAAGAGTACTTTTGGTTTTTCGGTGAGGTCATCTTTTGGTTTTGGCTCACGGTCTGGTTGTGCTATTGCTTTTTTGATAGTGTGGTTTGTGTATCCGTTTTATCGTAGAGCGGTAGTTATCTGTTTTAATTCGTGTGTTTTGTTATTGTCGTATGGATCTGGAAATTAGCGTGTTGACAACTCCCTGTATTTGAGATGGGTGGTGATGAGATTTGTAGTTTAAATATCTGTTCGTGTGTGTCGGCTTTCTATATACGGTGTGATCGAAATGTCCATTTTAGGGGTTTTTTCTTACGAGAACGTCGAGGAAAGGCAGCTGGTTGTTTTCTTCAAGTTCTAATGTAAACTGAATCCTGGGGTGTATAGAGTTTAGGTGCTCCAGGAACTTGAGGATTTCTTGTTTACCAAAAGGCCATATGACAAATACGTCATCGACGTATCTTAGCCATAACTTTGGTTTCAGGTTTGCTGTTTGTAGTGCCTTTTTCTCGAAATAGGTCATAAAGAGATTTGCCACCGCTGGAGATAGTGGGGACCCCATTGCGGTTTGTTTATATTGTCATACATAAAATAGGCCCTTTTTATATTATTATATTACGAATTGTGGGAGGTCTTCATTTTCAGATATTTGTTGAAGTGCTTCTTCTACCGGTATGCTTGGATATAAGGACTTGACATCGAAACTAGCTATGATATCTTCTGGTTCTATGGAAATGCTGTTGAGAAGGCGTGTGAAATGTTCCGAGTTTTTAATGTATGAATCTGCTTTTTCCACAATTGGTTGTAGGGTACTGCTGGCTAGTTGAAAGCACTAACTATAGGTCGAAGTGGTACTCCGTCTTTATGGATTTTGGGCAAACCGTAGTGCTTTGGGCATCGACTTGACTTTTCTCTGGGGATCAGTTTTTTCTGTAGTTCTTCTTCTATGGGTGAATCTTTCATTTTGGATTTCGTTGTTTTTTCTAGGTAGGTGGTCGGGTCTCTGCGCGATGGTTTGTAACTTAAGTCATTGTCGAGAAGTTGCTTTATTTTGTCCTGGTAGTCTATAGTGTTCATTACGACGGTGGAGTTTCCTTTGTCGGCAGGTAGTATGGTGATGTCGTCGGATTCTTTGAGAAAAAGCAATAGCACAACAAGACCATGAGCCAAAACCAAAAGATGACCTCACCGAAAAACCAAAAGTACTCTTACCATACATCAAAGGGACAACGGACAGAATTGAACGAATTCTTCGAAGGCATGACATAGCGACAGCATACAAACCGCACCAAACTATAGGCAGCAGTTTAGGAAATCCCAAACCAAAAGTAAAACTTGAAAACCAAGGGGTATATAGTATAACATGCGGAACGTGCGATAAGGTATACGTCGGACAAACGAACAGGAGAATTTCAGCCCGTTTAGAGGAACACAAATTAGCTGTCAAGAATAAACAAACGACATGAATAAAATTATTATATAGGGTGGCCCATAAATACTTGCAATTTGTGTTAAATAATTCGGGGGATTGGTGGATTTATAGTTATGTAGGGTGGTTAAAAAACAATTGTTATATGAGATAGCCCATATCTTTCATTATGTCTTTTTGCAAAGAATTGTACATTCCATAAGCGGGTGAAACGGCGGGTAACGGCTAGCCGATTATAAAATTTAAGGGGTGATTCGTTGGAGAGTTATCGGAGGCGTTGCAAGTTTTGCATTAGCGATTTCAAATCTCTGGAATCGCCAAATAGCAAATTAAATCGTTGTTTTAATTCCAAAAATGACAGGGGGTTACGAGAATTTATTAATTGCTCGCTCTACCTTCTAGTTTGTTCTTAATGTGAATGAGCAAAAGGTATCGTTGATCACCGGTCGACGTATTGTATGCACATTCGCACGCATTAGTAAATGTTACCAGAGATATCTGATCTCCTTGGATCTCTGGGACGATGGACAATATTTCCGAAACCTATAAGTCTCACGTTCGGAACGGTCAGATTCTTGTGTTGCCATTATTTAAATTTATGAAATGCGGGAAAAGCAAAAGTTGTTTGAAAAATGCAAAAAAAAACTTGTTGAAATGGATATGTATAAAATTATATAAAATATAATAAAATTTTCGAAGCGTTACTTAAAAACAAAATTAAATGTTTAATAGAAAAATAGGGTACAAAAATGAAATAGAGAAATCGAAAAAATATAAGGTTCTAAATAAAATCGTCAATTAGAAAAATTGGTTCGGGATTTTGAGCGTTCGAACACTAAAATAATATCAATTTTTTACTGATAAAATAAAAAATTGCCAGATGACTCTTTTGTGTACTTAATACATTTGACGTGTTCTATAGGCTAAGTACATTGGAATTCACCACAAATTTAGGATGTTTCTAAATAAAGTGTCTGAACATCCTCCTGTCTACACCACTTTTAATGTTTCTATTTTTAAATTTTACTTAAAAAATGTTTTATTCAATAACACTAATAATTACTTTCGTGATAAAAAAATTACAAAATAAATGTGAGTATAATAATGTGGTTTAGAATCAGCTGCAAGACTGAAGGTCGTTCTCAATAAATTATAAAGAATAATAAGCTGACTCTATATAAACCTAAACGATGAGAAGGAAATTCTGTGGATGTTAAAATAACAAATTTGCAGTTTTTAGCTATATGAGATGAATGTAATATAATATGTAATGAGAAATTTAAATGAAGAGCATAATAGTACAACATTGTTTGATAAAAATGTTATGAATAATGTTAGAACGTATTATTATTTTATAAAGTATTTTAAATACCTATATAACATATATATTATTGTGTTATTTATTTTAGAGGTTTTTTTATTGTAAAATTTGTATTTGATAATTTATTAAATAATATTTAAAAGTTTGTTACCTTACATTTTTTACGACTCTTTATTTTCAGAACTTGGGTTCTGGGCTTAATATATCAATCAAATTCAACTAATTTAATTTTCTCAAGCTACTAAGCTGTTATTAGTTAAGGTTTCTCAATCTATTGATTTTGTCACTATAAATTTATTTTCATATTAGTTGTCAAAACTATTTTTCTGATTTATATTTATTAAAGAATAAGTGAAATTAACATCATAAATTAATTTATGGCTACAACTCGAAGCATGGCAGAAATAGATGAGACTACCAAATAATATTCAAACAGGTTACGGATAAACTAGACAAAAAAGTAACTCAGATCCTGGAAAAACGTGACAAAAAAGAGAAACAACATCAAGAGAAAATCTACAAAGGTTAATGAAATATTTTGATGAAAAACGGTAAATTGAATTAGAGAACCTTGTAACTAATATAGATGAAAACAACAAAATCTTCTTACTACGAAGAAAAGCGAACAACACAATTTAATTGAGGGGTTATTTTCAAAATTTTAAGAAAAACAAGAACAAACCGAATTGATCAGACAAAATGAATTTAAAATTTTAGATGAAAAATGACAACAGCAACTTGAACAACTAATGCAATTAGTCATTCAATGTAACGAAGCTGTTAACCAGAAAATAGTGATTATGGAATTAGACATAAAAGAGATAAACGATGACATAAAGATTTTGAGATTGGAGCTCCTCCAAAGTATTCCAGTAGATGAACAAGGTAATTGCAACAAGATCATCTCAATCCTAGACAAAAGATACGACAATCAATCCTCGAGCCAAGTATACCAGGTGCAACTAAATGGTAAAACACAAAAATATGGAGAGAGATTTCGAAGCAGAAATTAGACGATTAGTACACCTGTCCTACCCAGACCTGCCAGAGGAAACTAAAGATCAATTGGACGGTATAAGAGATGTAGAAGTACAAAGAAATCTAAGACTTAGTGGCGTCAAGAAAAGTAATGAAGCTTTGCTTTTCGGGCTTTGGAAGTAGAGGCAGTCATAAACATGTCCAAACCAAGGGTGCGAGCCGTTTCCTTCAGCCAGGAAGAACCAAAACCATCCCTCCAGGCAGTGTTGTCCGGAATACATAAATTACTAGAACTGTCACAAAGAACTGACAACAGGAGAGCATGTTACCGGTGTGGACTTTCCACGTGACTGCAGAGTAAGGTTACTGGACCGATCACCAACCAGGGGTAACAAAACAACCACATGTCCAGGGACCGTAAGCCAGTCAGCATAAGGGAGCGAATGCTGACTAACCCTCCACCAGCCTCCAAAACATCCATCCGGGGATTTTGCCGAGATAGCAGCAGTCTAGTAATCAGGGGCACTATCAATGGCCGAGCAATCACCATCACTTTGACACCGGCGCCTCTGTGTCCATTGCCAGGTCCAGAGTTTTGAGGTCATCGGAAATCCGGCCAGCTAACAACAACATCCAGCTAAAAACAGTCACCGGCGGGTCCATATCAATAAAGGACGAGGCAGATATAGTACTGCAAATAGGGGACAACCGAATCCGGCATAGGGTCCTGGTTGCGGATATTCACGATTTTATACTGTGGATGGACCTAATCAGCCAGCATGGGTTCATGTTCGACCCGAGATATGATGTTCTTCGATTCTTAAATGAGGAATTTGTATTGACACGGCCCGACAACAGCTCAGCGACTCCCATAAAATTTGTTGCAAAATCCTCAACCACAATTTCCGGTCGAACGGAGCAGATTATTCATGGGCAGCTAAAAAGTCATCCTGGGAGCTGCGTTGGAATGGTGGAGCCCGTACATTCAGCTCAAGACTACTTACTTGGATGGGCTGTAGTTAAAACTGGACAAGACATTAGAGTCCTGAATATGTCCAACAACGAGATCCGAATTGCTAACGGTCAAGAAATAGTTTGTTTCGAGCCAGCAATTGCGAAGAAGTGTACCAGACACCGGTGTGAAGAAGACAGGGCCCATTAAAGAGTTTCTACAACGGTTTGCTGACCATTTGACACACCTTACACCAAAGGAATAGAAGAAAGCCAATCAATTTATCGCAAATTACTGGCCAATTTTTAATAGTCAAGATGGAACCACCCGTTGTACAAAAATCATCCAGCACCGAATAGATACCAGGAAGGCTCAACCCATCAGAATACCACCTCGGTGACTACATTAGGGCAACAACAGGCAGTCGAGGAAAACATCGAGTCCGTATTACAAAATGAAGTTATTGAGCCATCCATTAGCCCAAGTGGTGCTCCTTTATTTTTAGTTAAAGAAAAATTATGGAACCACTCGATTTTTCGTGGATGAAAGACAGCTGTCCACTCCCGGAATTTATGACACTCTGACCACACTTGCAGGCTCCCGTTGGTTCTCCACACTAGACCTAAAGAGTGGATATTGGCAGGTTGGTCTACAAGAAAACGGCGGAGAGAAGACAGATTTTCCGCCAGTAAAGGGCTATTTCAGTTCACGGTCATGCCTTTTGGGTTATGTAATCCTCCCGCTACATTTGAGAGACTAATGGAGTTTTTGGATCACGTTCAGGAATCCGCACCAACGAAGACAAGATAGAAGTTATTCGTGATTAACCAGTCCCAAGAGACAAGCATGAACTAAGAAGCTTCTTGGCTCTCTGTTCGTACTACAGGCGATTTGTTGAGGGATTTGCCACCATTGCCGCACCTCTGCATCGGCAGACCCTAAAAAAGAGACCTTCCATTGGAATCAGGACTGTAAAACATCGTTCAGACGACTGAAGGCGGTACTATGTTCCAGCCCAATCCTAGCAGTTCCTACCCAGTCCGGCAAGTTCATCTTAGACACCGACGCCAGGTTTGGGGGCCGTCCTATCTCAGGTGCAAGATGGTGAAGAGAGGGTGATAGAGTACTACAGCCGTGGGTTCTCGAAACTGGAAAGGAATTATTGTGTCACCAGAAAAGAATTTCTTGCAGTGGTGGAACACCGTGCCGGCCGTTTGCACAATAATGCCGATGCCCTATCCAGAAGACCCTGTAGAGCGGAATGCGGACATTGTGTGAAGACGGAACAGCGAGACGGTATCTCCATCCGATAGATCCGAGTGCAGGCCAATGAAAACTGGACAACGGAACAATCCATTCAGGTGCAAATTGCTAATCCAGACATTGAACCAATCCTGTAACTTAAAAAGATTGGGGCACCCAGGCCACGATGGGACGAGATAGCTAGATACTCGGGCGTCCTAAATCGTTATGGGCCCAATGGGACTCACTAAGAGTAGAGAATCTAATGTTTAAGAAAATTTGGGAAAGCACTGACGGCCTACTGATAATCTCAAAGAAAAAGGTTGCTGCCATCCTGACCAAAGTACATAATGGGATTACCGGAGATCATCTGGATATGAATAAAACCTTGGATAAAATTCGACAACGGTTCTACTGGGTAAATTATTTCGAAGACGTCAGATTTGGTGCCGGAAATGTAACACCTGTGCAGCCAGTAAGGGCCCAAAGACCCGGACCAAAGGCAGAATGCAGCAATACAATGTGGGCGTCCCATACAACGAATTGCCATTGATGTCCTTCCCTCTGAGAGGGGGAACAAATATATTTTGGTCGCAACGGATTACTTCAGCAAATGGCCTGAGGCATATGCGATACCCAATCAAGAGGCAACAACGGTAACGACGGTGCTGGTAGAACAGCTATTCAGCAGGTTGGAGTTACATCACCAGTCATAGGGAATGTTATAAAGATTCAACAGGACCTTGGAACAACATCTGTCCAAGATCATCAGCAATAACCAGCGTGATTGGGATGAGCACATCCCTCTTTTCCTGTTGGCCTATCGCTCAGCTGTCCATAACAGCACCGGACTGACTCCCGCACGGGTACTCTTCGGGAAGGAGCTGAGATTACCTTGTGAACTGGCTTTTGGCTCACCAGAAAAGCCACCGCAAGAAGTCAGTGATTGTGCCGACCAACTCTGACAGAACATGCTGGCAATACACGAACTAGCCCGAACACAGATGTTGGCCACCAGCGATCGGATTAAGACACCATATGACCTCAAGGCCAATTCAATCGGTTTCCAAGAGAGGGACAAGTTCTGGCTGTACAATCCCCAGAGGAGCAAAGGTAAATCTCTAAAGCTTACACCCGCCATACAAGGTGGTCAAGAGGATCAATGACGTCTATCGTATCCGTCGGAATCCAAGAACTAAAATGAAGGTGGTTCATTTGGATCGACTAGTTCCGTACCAGGGAGAGAATGTTTCCGATGGGGACAATCAGAATTAAAGGGGGTTAGTGTTATAAAATTCATTTTACGCCGCCCCTGGAAAAATTAACGAACGTTCATTCCAACTAAAGCAACGTAAACATTTAAGCCGGCTGAAGTAATAAAAAAGGGGATCCTGCGCAAGGTCGACTGGAAATTTCGGTAAGACTCCGGCAAAACGCTACGTGAACTACGAGGTAACCTCGAGGAATACTAGAGAATTCCATGTTAATTATAAAAGAACATTGTACATTTTGTGTAGTTAGTTTTAGTTACTACTGCGTGTGAATTTTATCGAAAGATCAGCTGTAGTAAATAAATAGTGGATAATTTTTGGGGCAAATAAAGTCATCGAAAGTAAATATGAATATCGGTGTGTTAATTTGATTATTAACCCAAGAAATTTATAGTGTAACATATCTTAAGGGATATTGGCCACAAATGCTTTAGTTCACCGTAACAACGCATTGAGAATGACAAGTGAGACCTTGGCGAAACGTCTGCAGGATTCAAACATGAATCAATATAACGAACGGATGTATTCCCGGAAAAATATTTCTTTATTCTTTATAAACTAGTGGAAAAAATTAAAAGATCAAAAAAAAATCCAAATTTTTTGACGTTTTTCAAGTAGCTTTATTTCCCTTGAAAATGGTCGCCCTGGAGTTTAAAAAAAGTATTTTAAAGCTTGAAGTTTCAAGTTTTGAGAAATTTTCAAGCAAGGTGTATCGCTCAATCCTAACAAATCCCATAACAAAAAAAATCATTTTTTTGTTTTCTTTTTTGGTCTACGAACTTGATTTTTTTTCTTTTCAATCAACCACTAGATGAATCGGATAATTAGTTCATTTAAATTTCTCTTTTGCAAAGTTCAATACGACCACTTCTCGCTGAGATATCGAACTTTGAGTGGAAAAGGATCTTTTTGTCTTTAACCATCAATACCTCAGCAACCCCCGATCGCACAAGATAATTAAGAAAGGTGTTGTAATCTTGAATAAATTTCCCACAGAAATCAGCTACGGTTATTTGAAAAAAAAAATTCTTTATATTATTTTGAGAAATCAAGGTAAAAAGCACTTTTGATGGCTTTTGGGATCACCAGCCGCTAAATTGAAATTATCGAGAAAACCAGTAATGTTAAGTGTGCCTTTTACAGTTCAATATGCCAACAAAAACCCCAGAAAGTTTCGTTTAAATCCATAGAGCCGTTTTTTGTGGTCTTCGATCGAATTTTTGAAAAACCTGAAAGGTTGTCGATTTTGATTTTAAATGATCATAACTTTAACAGAATGCAAAAAATTATATTTTTTCTGTTTTTGATACAATATCATTGATAAATCTGTTTAAAATTATGGGAAAACAAAAGAAAAAAATTCTTTTTGTGGAAAATTAAAAAAAATATTTAACAAATTTGGAAATCTTTTTTTAATGACCTAAAGCGTACCACGTGAAGGTTGCCCCATCGGATTTACGCTTCTTTTGTGTGCGTTTGTGTGTTTGTGTGTTTTTTTTTATCCGAAGAGGGGGGAAATACATTGCGTACTTAGCTAGCACGTGCTGGCCGTCGTGCGGGACTCCCGATGTAATGACTTCAAAGCATGAGTAAATCGTTGCATTGAAACCAGTACACCGTATACCCGCTAAAACCCTAACCTCTTTCTCCTACAACCATGGTCCCCTGCGGCACTCTTACTCAATACTACTTCGCAAGGGTGGTTCATTGCAGATGTTTACTGCCCTTCCATTGAAAGCTTTTAAAGCCTACTCCTCGAACGTATCGCGGAGTTCTTTGAGGATAGTCTCCGCGTAATCTGATACCAAGTTCCAGGCTTGGGGGCCCTTCAGCATGGCTTCTACTAATTGTTCTGGGACGATATTAGTCTCCAGAATCCTCTCCACTTCAGCACGTTGATCCTGAAACCGGGGGCAGGAGAAGAACACGTGTTCCGCGTCCTCTATCACGTCCGTACAGTGTGGGCAGTTTGGGGAGTTTGCCCTCCTGAACCTGTGCAGGTATGCTCGAAAGCATCCATGTCCAGTCAGGAGTTGAGTGATGTAGAACCCAACCTCCCCATGCTGGCGGTTGACCCAACGACTGATGTTAGGTATCAATCGATATGTCCAACGGCCTTTAGTAGAGCTGTCCCACCTCTCCTGCCATTGCCCTAGACTCATGGCTCTTTCATCGCTGTTTCCTGTCGGTTGGTCTTTTTCTAACTTTCTGCGATAAAGCCGTCCCCTTTCTGCAGCCAGGATGTCGATTGGCAGGGTAGAGGCAATCACACTCACCGCCTCGTAAGACACAGTGCGGTAGGATGATGCCACTCGAATCGCTGAGAGCCGCTGGACTGATTTCATTTTCCGGCGGTACGATGGTAGCTCGAGCGATTTCTCCCATACCGGTGCCCCGTACAACAAAACAGAAGTAGTTACTGTTGCCAGTAGCTGTCTTCTCATCTGTCTAGGGCCTCCGACATTAGGCATTATTCTAGATAATGCCCCCTGTACCCCAGCTGCTTTCTTGCTGGCCGCGATTATGTGGTCTTTGAAGTTGAGCCGTGTGTCCAGGAGCACCCCCAAATAGCTGATGAAGGGCTGCGACTGTATGTAGGTGTCGCCCATTTTGAGGGTGATGGTTTCCCTTGCCTTTCGACTGCTAACAAGAAGTGTTTCGGTCTTTTGTTCTGCTAAACTCAAGTCCGCTGCGAGCATCCAATGCTGAATTGTGGCTATAGCGAATGAGAAGGTTGTTTGTATCTCCTCTATGTGCTTGCGCACTATGATCAAAGCCACATCATCGGCGAATGCCACTAGCCTGACGCCCTCAGGCAGACCGAGCAGGAGCAGGTCGTTGTACATTACGTTCCATAAGAGGGGGCCAGAACAGAGCCCTGAGGTACACCTCCTGTGATCTTATAGTCTACTTGCCCATTTTCAGTTTGGTACAACAAGATGCGGTCCTTGAAATACGCTGAAACCATTCTCCGCAAGTACTGAGGAACTTCCATCCTGGCAAGAGCCTCCAAAAAAAGGTCCCAGCGGGCCGAGTTAAAGGCGTTCTTGATGTCCAGGGTGGCTATTAGACAGTACTTTTTTCCACCTCTTCTCCATCTCTTTCCCGAGATAGCCTCTCTGGCGATGCTGGTAACGAGTGTCACGGCATCGATGGTTGATTTCCCCTTTCTGAACTCGAATTGGTTGGTGGAAAGTTTTGGCTCAACGTAGTTCAACATACAGAGGGGACGATATGATGACGGTTCGTCTGGAGGTTTCTTTCCCCCTTTAGGTAGGAGCACAAGCCTCTGCTTTTTCCACTTAGTCGGGAAAACCCCCTGCTTTAGGCAGGTCTCATACATGTGTAGAAACATTTCAGGCCTATTGGCTATGGCGCATTTTAGCGCGATGTTAGGTATGCCATCTGGACCGGGAGCCTTGCCGTTTTGGAGCCGGTTGCACGCGCCCATCAGCTCATTCATAGTCACTGATGGTATATCTTCGTCCCTCACCTGCCACAAAGGATAAGCGGGTAGCTCAGGCTTCGCAGGAAACAAGTGAGTGACAATGCGGTGCAATGATTCGGGGCAGTTCGTTGATGTCATGGGAGGGGCCTTAATTTTATGCATCACGATTTTATACGGTTTTCCCCATGGATCTTGATTAACTTCGTCACACAACTCCTTCCAGTAGGATCTCTTGCTTGAGAGAATGGCTCTTCGTAGTTGTTGTTTTTTAATCTCATAGTCGAGCCTTAGTTCTTCTGTTGTGACCCTGTCGCGTCTTCGTGCTCATTGATGCAGCCTTCGTGCTTTGAGACACTCTCGTCGGTGTTGTGAGATTGTGTCGTTCCACCAGTAAACTGTTGGGCGGCTGTTGTTCTGCCGTCTCCTTGGCATGGAAGCATCGCAGGACTTGACAACGCTTGTTATTACCTCTTTGGCAGTGGCTTCTGCGCTTGTTGCTATTGACAATGGTTCCTGCTCCATAACCAAGGCGAATGAATCAGCATCGAAAGCATTTTTGTTCCAACCGACTGGCTGTGGCCTCGCACGACTGACACACAATCTTCGTTTGGGAGTGGTGATGATTTCCCATATAATAGCTTGGTGGTCGCTATTAGTAAACTCCTCATCGACCCGCCACTCACAGCCCCCTTTAATTAGGTTGCTGTTAACGAATGTCACATCGATAATGGAGCTGGCTGTGCCTTTGCGATATGTGCTTACGGCTCCTGTGTTGAGGAGTACCAGGTTGAGCGAAAACATGGTCTCAAGGAGAGCTCGTCCTCTCGCGCTCGTTTCCCGGCAGCCCCAGTCAATTGCCCAGGCGTTGAAATCTCCTGCGATGGCGACCGATTCACGCTTCCGTACATCCTCCGCCAAGGTGTCCAAGAATAACTCGAACTCCTCGATCTGTGCACTAGGAGGTGCATAGCAGCTATAGAAGTGAACCCCTCCCACTTTGGCTCTCACAAGCCATGGTTCGGGAGTATTTGGGAGTTGTTGGAACGGAAGTTTACCGCAAGCCCATATCGCTGCTCTGTCCGTTGTGTCATTTACCCAGGACAGGGTGTCGAAGTTTTTGTACTGCTCGCAGATTATGGCTACGTCGCAATCCAATTCCCGCACCCGCTGTACCAGTAGGTCTTGGGCTGCTTCGCAATGGTTGAGGTTGAGTTGCAGTACTTTCATTTACGGGCTTGTGCTGCTCTCATCGCCTGTTGGTAGATCGGACATTTCCAACTACCCGCAACGTGCCGGCAGTCTGACCTACTATCTTTCTCTTTGCAGAGTAAGCACTTGGCGGGTTGTTGACAAGCCGAGGCATTGTGACCAGCGCCTCCGCATCTGTGACAACAACTGCTTCGGTCAGTCTTGCCTCTGCACGCCTGGGCGTTGTGCCCAAAGTGCCAGCATTTGAAGCACCGTCGAAGGCTGATCCTCTCGCGAACACGTACTGTGCCCCACGCAAGTTTCAGCTTTCCAAGTGCGATGGCTTTCTTGGCCTGGACCTCTGGGAGACAAACAACTGCCGTTTGTGTTGATCTATATGCCCGTCGAAGTGATTTCACTGCCTCCTCAGTGATCTCTTCCAGGCCGTCGATATTATCTTTGAGCAGGTTTACTACGTCTTCCTTGGTACTGATCTCTTCCAAGTCTTTAATTTCAATCTCGATTTGTGGTTTTCGAGATTGTACAGTGGCCCCGCTTGGGAGCTTATTCTTGATGGCGTTACAATAGCGCTCCATCTCCTGAGCGTCTGCCTTGGCGAATAACAAAAGTAGATCTCCCTTAGCTGTTCGTCGGATCTTATTGACTTTTTTGCCTATATACCTCGCAAGATATCTGCATGGGAGCTCTTCTCGCCTTTCTTTATAAGCAGCGTACAATGTGGCGCTGGTTTTTGCTTATTGGTCCTCGGGGCCTTTTTCCTCTTTACCACTTGCCAGTCAGTCGACTGGTTTGCAGGTTGGTTTTTGGTCTGCGGTTTAAACTTGGATTTTATTCCATTGTTTCTCTCCGCTTCTGAATTGACCACCCTACTTGTTGTTCCCTGGGTGGTTTGCCCGATGTTCTGGCGACCTTCCTTACCGGGCTTTAGCTTGCTAGCTAGCACCGGTTTAAGAGTTTTAAGTGGTGGTGCCTTACTTGATGAGGCTACTGAAGGCGAGACCTTCGGTGGCGAGGTCCTTGCTACAAAGGCTACTTTTATTGAAGCCGCCTGCTTTGGGGCCGCCGGTGTTGATGCAGCCGGTTTTGAGTTAGCTGCTTTTGAAGCAGCCGCTTTTGGGACCTCCTTTTGCTGTCCACCTTGTGTCTGAGTGTTTGACACCTTTACCTTTGACACTGTCTGTGTTGTAGCAGGTTTCGCTACAGGAGGTGACCGCGTCGTTGACGTCTGATATTTGTTATATTCTGACTTAATGGCGTGTGCCAGTTTCTTGATCTCATGATGTACATTGTGCCTAGGCCCAATGAACTTCAAGAGCTCATCGATCTTTGCTCCTAATTTGTTTGGAGCGCCACTCTCATTTGTTGCCCTTTGTTGGACGTCAACTCCACTATTCGCCTTTTGGAGGACTTGGCTGGATAGTGTCTTGCTGCCAGCTCTAGGTGTAATGGTCGATGTTGTACCATTACTAGTGTTCTTCTTCTTGTCACTATGTGACGGAACCAGTGATAATTCGCCCCCCCCAGAATCCGTGGAGCGTGCACCGGCCACCGAGGCTTTCACTCGATCGGAACCGGTGGCGGGATTATCCTCTGCAGAGGTACCCACCTGGGGTATTAAGTTCACCTTATCACCCATATCCATAAATGGTTTATTTTCGGGGTCCCTTCCCCTATCTGATTTTGGTCCGCCCTGAGGAAATCCTCTGTACTCCCCATTGCTGTAGAGCGTTCCCCTATCCGCCACCTGGGGAGGCGCCCGGTAGTGGACCAACAACCACCCCGGGTGTGTTTGTGTTTGTGTGTGTGTGTGTGTGTGTGTATGTGTGTTCGTCAGGTATTTTAATTACGGCTACTGCCACCCCTGTTCTCAATAACGGCTATTGCCACCCCTGTTCTCAATAACGGCTGCTAAGCGTTCAGCCATATTGATGCAGCAGGCAATCTGAGGTTGCGGGATGGTGTTCCAAATTTGCAGTAGTGCACGCTCTAATGCGACCAAGTTCTGCACATTTAGATACTCACTGCGCAAACGACGACCCATTATCTCCCAAACATGCTCGATGGGATTGAGGTCTGGACTCATTGGTGGGTGCCGCAGCAAAGTGATGTCATGTCGTTCCAAAAAGCGTCTGGTTGGTTGTGTGTAGGCGTGCGTTATCTTGCATTAGAATAAACTCCCTCTGATGTTGCCGTCTACGCAGTACAATTGGTCTCAAAATTTGGTCAATATAGCCCTGAGCTGTTAAGTTTTCGCGCATAATCATCAGAGGTGTTCTCCAATCTCGCGAAACGCCACCCCAGACCATGACCACCGTAGGCGACAGTCGAAGGAGCAAAGTCCTGGCGAAAACGTTCTCCACGACGACGCCAAACAAGGGGACGTCGGTCGCTCCCATGAAAGTTGAACCGGGATTCGTCTTTGAATAAAACATTTCCCCATTGTCTCAATGTCCAAGCCCGATGTGCGTTAGCATACGCTAAACGTTCTTGGCGATGTCTCTCCGTCAACATGGGTACACCATTAGGATGTCGTGCATTTAACACAGTTTCGCGAAGACGGTTGATGACTGTTCGATATGAAATGTTTCGTACTTGGTGTCGCTGTCGCTGTCTTTGTTGCTGTTGTACCCGATTTGCAAAATTTCTCGCTACGATGTTCGCACTGATGAAAGGCTCACGTCGAACTTGTCGGACAACTGCCGATCATCTCGAGCAGTCGTGACACGATGGCGTCCAGTACGACGAATGTATTGGTTCGTCTCCCGGTATCGTGCATACGTTCGAGATACGACGGATTGACTAACACCCATCCGGATGACAACATCATGTTCACTGCAACCTTCTTCGAGCAGAGTAATCAAACGAGCAACTCCGGCTCTGATATATGCCGTCTAACCATGATCGGAAAGCAACTTGATTTTTTGGTTTTTGCAAATTTATGATTTTTTTTGTAATGCAGGAGTAGTTTTGAAAAAACCTGTTTTTTAGCTTTGTAAGAGTTCACGAAAACTAACGATAAGAAATTTCTGAAAAGCGTCTAGATCGAGTTCAAAATTCGATTGGATATATCAACTTTGTTTTAAATTTAATTAAAATTTTAATTCAATCGAAGTTTAAAAATCAAGAAAATCAATGGAATGCAATAACAGAATCTTGTAAAAAATGGCAAATATCCTTCCTTTAAATTTTTTGGAGTCATTAAAAAAAATTTCAAAATTTTTATTTATTTTTTTATTTTCCTTTTTTTTGTATTCCCCATAATTTTAGAAAATGAAATTGCATAAAAAAACTGAAAAAATATATTTTTTGCATTTTGTTAAAGCTTATCATCATTTAAAGTCAAAATCATGATCCTTTAAATTTTTTCATAAATTCGACCGAAGAAAACAAAAAACGGCTGGATGGATTGAAACGAAACTTTGTGCGGTTTTTGTGAGCATATTGAACTGTAAAATGCGCACTTAACATTGCTGGTTTTCTCAATATCTCCAATTTAGCGCCTGATGATCCCAAAAGCCACCAAAAGTGATTTTTTTCTTGATTTTTCAAATTAATGTAAAGAATTTTTTTTTTTTGAAAAAACCGTAGCTGATTTCTATGGAAGCTTTATTCAAGATTTCAGAACCTCCCTTAGTTTTCTTGTGCGATCAACGATTGCTGAGATATTGATGGTTAAACACAAAAAGATCCTTTTCTATTCAAAGTTCGATATCTTAGCGACAAGTGGTCGTATTGAACTTTTCAAAAGAGCAATTTAAAGCTGAATAAACAGCTTATATAGTTGTTTATTTAGAAAAAATGTTACACGTTCGTAGACCAAAAAAAAACAGAAAAAATTTTGAAACAAAAATTTCTTATAGTATTCGTTAGGATTGAGCGGTACACATTTGTTTGAAAAATTTTTTCAGCATAAGGTCTCAAAACCAGAAATTTCAAGCTTTAAAATACTTTTTTTTAAAGTCCCGGACGACCATTTTCAAGCGAAATACAGCCACTTGGAAAACGTCAAAAAATTTGGAACTTCTTATGATCCTTTAATTTTTTCCACTAGTGTATATATTAGGTGGTTTCCGGGAATTCATCCGCGTAGTTGATACCTGATCCCTGCCGGGATCGATAGTAAAATGACGATGTTTCGGCAGAGTCACATCTGCCCTCTTCAGGTCGGTTCGCAGCCTTCTGCTACATTTTTTACAACGATGCGGCGATGAAGGAGTTATTTCGAAAAACATGACTGTAAAGTTCTGGAAGAACAACAAAAAAACACAGAATATCTTATGGAAAGCTAGTTGTGCCCTACGTAATGTCAGGGAAGCCGCGAAAACTTATAAACGCATAATTCCCGTAGCCTTCTGCTTTCGCTTCTAGTCACTCTAATACTAAGATTTTCAGAAGCACTCGCGCTGTTGTATAGCGCGGTTCGGCGCCTATTGGTTGGCACCGTGAACGGCTGCGTGTGATTGGCCCTGGGCGCTCAGTGGGCACGCCTCTCTCCTGCTGATTTGGAACCGGAAATAACAATTGTTGGAGTTTGAAATCTCTAATACCGCTGATAAAACTTTGTGTATCCCACTGGTCTTTAACACCCTCTGGGTCTAGAGACGTCAAGTGTGTTAAATGGCTAACGCCGGCTTCAAACTCTTGTAAACTCTCCAGGTTTTTGTGTTTTCCCTCTCAGTTGTACTTGCGTGTACTTGACTCAGTTGTCGTATCTCTTATCTAATACTGAAATCGTCTTATCCAGTTCACCCACTGGAATGCACTGAAGAAGTTCTACCGAAGGACCTCTTAAAGAAATTATAAAAATGTAGACTTTTTTTTGGCTTTCCCAACCGTTAATTTCGGCCACTGCTTCAAACTGGCGATTGTACATACATCAAAAGTGGGTGAAATTATGAAGGTGATGTGCTGATATCGTCGTCTTTGTAAGTCTTGTTAAATGTTTTTAATCACCCTTTCCACTTGATTTTGGATAGTACTAAATTCACATTGTACTTTGCTTTAAATGGAATTCATGTCATATTTGACCTTATTTTTGAACTTTTTAGAACCTCTATTTCATCATTTATTGTCTTTCTGTCTACTTCCATAACCTGTATTGTCTAATTACTACTAATTGCAGTAGTCGTTCAAGTTGTTCTTTTTGCCGAAATTCTCAGTAATTTTTTTTATACCAGCAATCTTACTTTCGGGAAATACCTTTTTTTTTCGACGAGCAGTAGTTCAGTTAGTGAAGAGTAAAGACATGAATCATCGAGTGTATATAGCTTGCGAAAATTTTAATCAGATATTGTGAATTTATGAGAAAATAAACATTTATTTTTCGTCTCAATCAATTATTTTGAACCGATGAAGTTGTCAGCAATATATATTACAATTTTTACATAGTTTTTGTCAATTAATAACTGTGACTACAATTTATGTCGAAAATTTTCTCTGTTTCAGACATCGTCGGCATATGAAAGCTTTTGTGTCATCTCTAGAGAATATCATAATCTTCAAAATAAATACTATTTGTTAGAAGGAAAATGGTACTCTGATGGCTTAGATTGGATTTTCCTAAACAATCATTACGACACTTTATTAGAAAAAATATTAACTGCTAGTGACAATGCAAATGTGAAATTTAATGAAAGGTAAAGAATAAAGTGTTGAACTTTTATTAAATATATGCATTAAAACAAGCTTTTGATACAAATAACTAATAATACATGAATATATTTTTAATTTTAAGGTCCGAATCCCAAAAAACACTGCTCAGAAAAATATATTTATGGTTTGATGAAGTTATTGATCTGAGAGAAAAATCATTTGAGACAGAGCAACAATTATATGAAGAAAATGGTTCTCACACCACCAGAATATTACTTAAAGAAACTATTGTTAAAAAAGCGACGGGTTGTCATCTTAGACCTAATAAAAAAAACGATACCAAAAAATGTCCATTATGCCTTTCAAATTCTAGATTAAAAAAATATGAGGGTAAACTATTTAACATGGAGCAAAGGACCAAAAATTTTGAAGAAATGTCTTTGCGAGGTAGCTGGAAACCAACTTTAGAGGAGTTAATATTTAAGTGTAAGTATTTTATCAAACTGAATCTGTTACATTGATACCCTGAAATCGATTTTACCTTTTAGCAATATTAAGTCTTTTGAAATCAAAATGTCCCAGTTCTCCTTATATAGCTGACGGGGAGCTACATGTAAAAATAATAGATACACTGAAAAAAGAGTTTAAGGTGAGTACTAAAAAATTGTATGAATAATAACATCACAATGTTCAATTTTTAGGAACTACGTAAATTTTGGACATACCTACATCAGCAGATTTGCGCTCAAGATGAGCTAGATATTTGTAAAATAAGATTACAAATAAAGGAGGCAGGCACTTCAAACAACGCTAAGGGTTTAAAATCAGAAAGAGTCATTAAACATCTCAACTATGCATTGGAAAATAAATTTGAAACTGTTCATTTATTAACTGTACATGAGGTAATTATTTGATTAACCAAACGTTGTTTTATATATAGAATCGAAATAGGATATAAGACATAATTGTTTTAGCTTGATTATCAAGAATCGTTTTTAAGAAATGAAAATAAATATGGATAAATTAGATAAACTCCTGGGTACTCAAAATTATCTTGAGACTTTGCGTAAACAACAGTATGAAGGCCAACAACCAGATCCCTGTCCTATTTGTAAAAATTCCTTAGAAGAACATTGGAGTATTTTATTATGTGGCCACAGTTACTGCTTGGACTGTGTTCATATATTTTTAGAAAATGTATGTAGTATTAACTGTTGAAAATGTTGTCAGTTAAAATGTTGTTGTTTTCAGAGTTTTGGGCAATATATACAGTGTTCAATTTGTAGGAACAAACAAAAATTACAGGAAATATCTTATATAAAAGCGGGAAATTCCGAAACTCAAGAACTCTAAGGAAATTAAAGGGAATTTTTCTACAAAAGTAGAGGCTTTTGTTAAATTAATACTTGAATTGATTTCGAAAGATCCTCATGTGAAAATTCTATTATTTTCTACCTGGGTATCTATACTAAAATGTTTGAAAGAAGCTTTAATCAAAAATAATATTGAAAACAGCCTTCTAATTACATATTCCCTGGAAAAGAAAATTGAAGATTTCAAGGTGAGTAATACATATTGTCAACACTAATTTGCCAGAAGTGTAATGATGACAAGGTTTCTCTTTATTTATAATATAAAGCATGTCTGAAATACATATATGAACCGGACATAATCAAGTTACAAAATGAAAAAGAAAATGATGAAGATCAGGTTCTAGATCGAACTTGGGGTCTCAATCTGCCTACTTACAGTAAAGGTTTTCGATCAAACTCGGAGTCTCAATCTTTCTACTCTACACTAAAAGACTGATTTAAGAAAGTTTCAAAGTCTAGATCGAACTCGAGGTATCAATCTGCGTACTTCCCAAGTCTCACTAGATAATTGAACTAAGTATGAATCACTCGTCTTCGTTTAATTATAATTGTCCGTCGATTAGGAGGAGATGCGTCGGTTAAGGGGCATAAAAAATATTTCTATAGTTTTGAGAATGGTAGATGCCCTAAGGGCTTTGAGGGATATCTTAGTTCTGCGCTACTCGAATTTGATAAGAGTGTCCTGTGTGGATGTGATGATGTGCGAATGCTAAAGTCGTATATTTTTTACGAATTGACAAAGAAGCTTCTCAAAACATTTTGTTCGCTTCTACGGGGAGGATTGCTTCCAACTCAATAAAACATTTAGCAAACTTCTTATTCGAATATCCCTGCATCTGTGTGATCTTGCTTGTCTTAAATCGTATAGATCCCATAACGTCATCCCACTAGTTTCAAACTAAAACATCATACCTCTTCACGCTCAGTTTCCAGTATTCTTAACAGGGCAAGTTTCGCCCTGTAATAAAATTCCATTCACACAATCAGACATCAACTTAATCAACCAACCGAAATTTGTGTCACTGTTATTCGTCATTACATACTTTTAATCATCATCCAATTCTTTGGGATACTTTCGATCGCATTTCTAGCGATAAAGCTGAATATTTGACGAAAAAGAAAACAGTCACTCAAAAACATAAACTAGTACGACTTATTACAAAATAGAAACTCACTCCCTCAGACGACCATCCACAACTTTTTTGACTTCCCCTTATGCTCTATCAGTTTACAAGCCCTATTTAAAGACTTCAATTTAGCAGTGACGCCAAAAACTATAGCTGAACCTAATTCAATTCAACTAAGGTTGGTGGAATCTTTGGATGAAAACCGTAAAATTGAAGTTGTACAGAGAAGTACATATCAGAACACCTCAAGCACCAAAGGTTCCTTTATAAAACCACCCACTTTTGATGATAGTCCATCTTGGTCTATGTACAAACGACAATTTGAACCAATGATTCCAATTAACGGTTGAGGTTGCAAAGTCGACATTTCTAGTAATTTGTTTAAGGAATCCAGCGTTAGAACTTTTCCAGTGGATGAACAGGGAAACTTCGAGAAGATAACGTCAGTGTTAAATAAGAGATATGACAATCAATCATTGAGTCAAGTATACCCAACGCATCTGAGTGGAAAAACAAAAATCTGGTGAAAGAATTTGAGACAGACATTAAACGTTTAGCATACTCACACCCACCAAAGTTGGGTAAGGACCAATTGCCTACCCAAAGTTTTATACATAGTCGAGGTTTAACGAAATTTGATGCTTAGTATAAGGAAGAGGGTATCATGAATATGTCCAAATCAAAGGTACAAGTAGTTTTTGTCAGCCAGGATGAATAAGTGCCTACCCTTCAGTACTGTCCGGAATAAACAAGAGGGGAACAAAAAATCAGGATCGTAGGTTATCGTTGTTAACGTACAGGGCATTTCCAACTTGTCTACAGAGTGAGAGGCTACCAGACAGATCACCGTCAGAGTAGACTGACGCAACTATGCCACCATCAGGAATAGTCTCAATCAGTATAAGGGGGCGAACGCTGACTAACCCTCCGCCAGTTTCCACGACAATACTCAGCACTGGTGATAGTAAAACCCATTCCAACTGGTAGTCCCAAAGGTACCACCCATCCTGATAAAAGTATATTATGAATAAGACTTAACAAAATTCACCAACGATATTACTGGGTAAAATTACTTCGAATACGTCAGAGCCTGGTGCTGGAAATGTGACACCTTTGCAGCCAGTAAGGTCACGAAGATCAGGATCAGGGCAGAATGCAGCAGTACAATGTGGGCGTCATATTTGAAAGCATTGTTATAGATGTCGCTGGTCCATTCCTCGAGTCTGAAAGGGGTAACAAATACATTCTTTTTGTAAATTTCCTAAAGCATACGGCATACCCAATCATGAGAAAAGCACGCTGACAACGGTACTGTTGCAACAATGTTTCAGCAAATTTGGTGTACCGTTAGAATATTGAATCGAATTCAAAATTTGGTGATGGTGAATTTGATAGTGCGTGGATCAGCGGCAGTGAATTCCGATTACAGACTGAAGAAAATTACATCTAAATTGGATTAAAAAAGGGGGAAACCTAACAACACCCAGCATTGAACAGAGCAAAACAGAAGAAGAACAATTCACAGAGACAAGGATTCGTAAGGATGAAAAAGGGTAACAGAAGCAACACCAGCATCGATGCAAATTACCGATAGTCGCTGAACTTAAACGAGAGCCGGATCCTCGTGCTGTTCGAGCGTAGCAGAAATGCCCATGGTCAGTCAATCAAGAATCGAAACATTAGAATGGCAACTGAAAGAAGTTCAAAAGAGTCGAGATATGTAGAAAGCTCCAATGAAACAAATGATAATCTTCCTGGAAAACGCACAACACAACCTGGAACTATTAGATGGCAGAATGAATCGAAAGAATTCTGCCTCTCTTCGATCGAAAGCTGATCATCATCAAAATTAATAGAGCAGATGGTATAATGACACTTCTACCCCTAAAAAAAGAATCTAGTGGAACTCTAGATTTGTCATCACCTGCATCGCCAATTTACTTCTTCTGGAATCAAGCAAGATGATCATTTTTTGAAGAACTCCCTCCAGACATATTAGCACGAGAAGCGTTTCGACTCGTACGGACAGCTCAAACGCTGCCGAGTACCCGGGAGCCGGTTCAGGCACATATCCCGATTAACGCAAAAGAAGATGACGGTATAAAGTTTTTGGCACAAATTGCTAGACTTTTCTAGTAATCAATTGACTCCTACCAAGACCGAACAACGGTCACAGAGAGCCACGTCGGTCTCTTTGAGTCCTAAATTGATACTCCCATGACAGGACGTGAAAATCTTCGCGTCTTTCAACCGGAAACTAAGTCTCCAGTGAGCAATGTGCGGAGGTGCTCCGAAAGGTTCAGGAATACCGACTCAACGAGAGACTCTCTTATAGAAAGTGAATCGGAGTTTTTGCAAGCCACTAATAACCTTGTGAAGGGAACAAGCAAGTCAGAAAAAGGCAGTTCGCCTCCCAATGGAAGTATCAGTTCGGTAGAAGACGAAAGTGGGTTCTCATCGATGAATCCTTTTCAAGCAGTTTAACTGCCGGTAATACAACCACCATCCACAGAGGCGGTAACAACAAAAGCTCCTTTGCTTCCCAGTATGATCCATAACAACATCAATTATAATATTCTAAATTTTTCTCTAAAAAAATTCGCCATCATCAGAATCCGCGAATCTTCCCAACGACAGCAATAGCAAAAACGTGAGCGTTCAAAAATTGGATGACGTAAAACTATGGCAGCAGCCGAAAATTTCAACGACATCGCAACACAATTCAACGCCCGTAGAGGATTCAGCGAGTCAGTCTTTGAAAGGTTTTTGGGTGTAAAATCAAGAGGTGTGATTGAAATGGGACAGTGATAGTTCAGGGTTAGATAAGAGTCCAAATAATCTTTACTTATATCTCGACGTCAAGGGCGTTTTTATGTACTGCGATTTAAAAACACTATTAATATATAATGTTTTCCTGGAATATTAATAATTTTGTAATAAAATAGATAGGTTTGAAAACCATTGGATGAGCCATGTTTCTGTAATTAATTAATATTTCATGTACATTGTGATAAAGTATAGATACCCTTACACCAAATTTATTAATGGTTGCATTTTTTTTCCTATTATCTATGAAATGTAATTTCGTCAGAATCGACTGACGCAACTATGCGACCAAGAGGAACAGTCTACTAACCCTCCGCCAGCTCCCAGGACAATAACCAGCACTGATAGTAAAGAAACCAAGTTCCAACTGGTAGTCCCAAAGGTACCTGCCGTCCCGACCGAAGTATACAGGCTGTAGAATGTTCGCCAAACATTGAGGGCGGATAGGTGGGCTCATGCTTTTGTCTTTTTAATTTTTTATCTTAATTACCAGATTTATTCATATCAAGTTTTGTAACTTATTTATTTTTCATTGTACCTTCACCAAATACACTTAAATCTACTCGATTATGTTCGTTTGCTCTTCTGCAATCGAAATTTGGTACAAATAATTGAGTTAAAAAATATCATTAATTTAAACACTTTTATCACATCCCATTTATATCTCATAAGTGACTTGAATTTTGAATGAACCATTTACCGATCTTAGTCGATGAAGTCCGATTGGACGACAGACCAATAATATTTTAAAACGATAGCTGCCAGCACATTATAGGCGAACTGTCAGAGAGTTCCTGGGCAATTCACTCCCAAACGCTTGGATTGGGAGAGCTGGCCCTATACTCTTGCCTCCAAGGTCTCCAGACCTGACTACCTGAATACCCTTGATTTTTTATATGGTAACGGGCCAAGCAACTCGTTTACAAGTTAAGAATAGCAACCAAGAAGCAGTTAAGAGAAATACTAAATGTTGCGTTGGAAATAATGCGGGATAAGATGCCACTAGAGACTATGACTGTCGCGCTTGCATCCGTAGCGGTGGAACCCACTTAGAATAAAATTTATAACAACTTATTGCGACTTGTTTTATGTTTTATTTTTTTGTAGTTGTAACCTTGTAATTTACAGTCTCAAATTTTATTATGATACTATGTGGTATATCATTGGCAAGGAGCTGAAATATAGAAGTTTTTGCAAGCATTCCAAGTTCTCGATGTACTTCTTTTATATTTCTTATGTGATAAAGTGTTTAACTTAATGACTTTTTTATGGAACCTTGTCATTTAAGGAGTCATATCGTATATTCACTCAATTATTTGGGTCAAAATCCATTGCAGAACAGCAAACAAACCCCATGGATTAGATGTAAGCTTATTTGGTGAAGTTACAGTTAATAATAAATAAGTTGCATAAGTTGTTATGAAATAATCTGGGAATTAAGAAAAAAATTAAATAAAAAAATCAAATACCGTAGACTACCCAGTTGTTATACGGACTGCATAATATAGCACATGAACCCATATATCCTGCCCTGTATGTTTGGCGCAGCTTCTACAAAACGTCCTATATAATGGGATTACCGCAGGTGATCTGGGCATGAATAAGACTGAACAGAATTGTCCAGCGATATTACTGGGTAAATAACTTCCCAATCAGGGAGAAACCACGGTGGCAACGGTACTGGTGAAAAAAATTTTCAGCAAATTTAGTGTACCGTTAGAGTAGCATTCGAACCAAGGGCGAAACTTCGAATCTAACATATTCCAGACGATCTGTATTGTATTGGTTCTCAAGAAACCGAGAACCACACCCTTGCATTGACAATCGGGCGGAATGCTGAAAAAATTCAACAAGACCTAGAAACAATATCTATCCAACGTCCTCAGCATATTCCCCTGTTCCTGCTGGCATTTCACTCAACCATCCACAAGAGCGGAAAGTACTGTTCGGAAACGAGCTCATACTACCGTGTGATTTGGACTTTGGCATACCAGAAAACTCACCCAATGATTAACGATTATGCCGACCACATCAGACCTATGCTGGCCGCACAGGAACTGCTGGGCCTCAGATGTTGGCAACCAGCATCCGATGAAAACACTTTATGATTTGAAGGACAAATTCGGTCGAGTTCGACTAGGGAGAGAAGGATAGGTTATACAACCTTCAGATGAGCAAAGGCAAATCTGCAAAGCCAAGATGAAATTGGGACGATCAGAATTAAAAGGAGCAGTATTAGATTTAATCTTTCACCACTCAAAAAAAGAGAGATGAGTAATTTAAAGAAATTAGTCATCTTTAACAAAAACCATCTACTCGAAATTAAGAAAGTAGTAAAAATTATACGGAATATTCCAGTGGAAGGGTGATGGATGTATATATAGGCCGACGTACAGCAGCAGTGGAGTGGAGTAGATAGTGAATTAGTGGAACAGCTAATATCGAAATGCGAGAGTTCATTGACATACTGTAAATATTTATTGCGATACTTTTTTAGTGAAATTTATTTTTGATGTAAGTAAATTGTTTATACCCAGGAAGTTCTCAGCAATAGTTTTACTTATTTTAAAGCAGTTCGATAATCCCCTGTTTGGAATTCCATATTTTGCAGCAAATCATATAAAGATTGCAATACGTTCAATAGATTCTTGATGGCTAGAAAATTGTGACATAATCAATTTAAAAAATGCTGAAAGAATTGAGCATGTGTAAACTGAGGCTCAACCTTCTCAAAACAAAAACATGTTTTTGGAACTTCTGGTACCCTGGGATGAACTGTGGTCCAACATTACTTACTTAAAGAGTTATTAGTATTTAGCAACCGAATTTTACATTAAATTGAACACAGTTTACAAAACTTTTTCTCTAAACGGAACTAAACAGACTGGCGAGTGGCAATTAGATATGCGAATCAGATAATTACGTGAACTTTTTGACAAATATATCAGGTTAAAGCGCATGGTAGAAATTCTTGCTTTTAGGGGCCAATAACTAATTACATCGAATTAAGAACTGAATTCTATTGTATTCCCGATGAGCAAACTATGATTTTTAACAAATTTCTAGGTTACTATTGTTATCGTCTATTTGAGATTTTTTTAATTGGGATCCGTCCTTTTAGGTCTTTATTGGTCAGTAATTTGAGTGTATATATGTTCATTAATAATATCGTCTACACTCTGAATAGATAATTAAGAATTTCCTTTTTAAAACTGGTACTATTTTATTACATTATAGCTAGTATATAAATGATTATTTTTAGGATGCGAAGAAAGGAGTAATAGTATTATTATTACCGATTGGTTTAGGTTCCAGAGGTTTGAATTTAATTGAAGCTACTCATGTTATTTTAGTAGAGCCATTGTTAAATCCCGCCGATGAATTGCAAGCAATCGGAAGAGTTCATAGAATTGGACAAACGAAGTAAGTTTCCAGAAATTGTTTCTTAATTTTATCGAAATTGTTTCTTAACTTTATCATGACTTCTTTCATTAAAAATAGTTGTTCTGCGCTTTTTTAAGATTGCTCAGATTTAGGTGTAATTTCTGTTACTCCGAATTCTCTTCGGAAAACGCTCATGCCATAAACTATAGTAAATTATATTTAATTATTTCAAAATTGTTGTGAAAAATTATATTGATATTAAAATGAAACACGAAATAATTTTCATAAATGAATTTGACAGTTACAATTTGAATGATATAATTATTTGATACTAAGGGTTCCGTTTGAAGTTCCAGTCACAGCCTTTGTACCAGGTATGATCTATTTCTAGCTGCTTTTCTCATTCCACCTCATGGATGCTTGTATTTGTTAATACATGGTTGGCCAATCTTGATTTGTCCAGATTATTTCACGACGCCTCTTCAAAAACGAGTCCAAATTGTGATTTTAAAAATGCTTTTCACGACACCACTGCTATCTTCAAAATATCTGCAATCTCTCAGATGTCATATAGAAAACTAAAACCTGACACAACAAAAGAGATTGTCCAAACCTCTCGAAAAGCAACTAGTCTTGGAAGTTCGTCGGAGAAAGAGTGCATGGTTATTTCTAGAAAAAACGGTAATTTCGCATAAATGAGTTAGTTTGCAGGAGGGGGGCAGTTTTTGAATCTGTTTCTTAAAAGAATTGGAGGTGTTTTGAAGTATTTAGTGATACGTGTTTTATTAAATTGTATTTTGCCGTACAAGTGCAAATAAAAAGTAATTTCTGTTCGAAAATTACAGGAGGAATAGGTTGAAATTAAAATTTTATTACGAATACAACGAGAAGTACAGAAGTTGCAATGAATGAGACCAGCAAATATATTTTTAAGAGAGTCACCGGTAAACTTAAAATACTAAATAAGATTTAGGAAAACGAGAAAAAAAAACACGAGGAATGGACAAAAAATTCATAGAAGTTGGTATAAACGTTGAGGAAAAAGAGTCGAACTTAATTATATATCGAAATTATAGGAAAAGAGGCAAGGTGAATTGAAAATGGAAACGGAACAGTTTGAAAAACTAATACAGGTAGTAACACAATGGATAATTTCAAAAACAAGGTATAAGATAACATCGATTCCATTCCAAGGTATAAGATAACATTTTCTCATATGAAGATGAGGATTAAAAAATGCAACAATCGCAAGCACCAAATGTACTACCCACCTCTGATAGCAGTTATTCTTAGCCTGATGGTAGTTAATCTTAAGCTTATGTACAAAAAAACAATTTGAAGCAGTGATCGTTGCTAACGGTTGGGATAGCCAAGAAGAATCTATATCCATAGTATTTTTTCTCAAAGGTGTAGAACTTCTTCAGAGCATTCCTGCAGATAAATAAGGTAACTGTGGCAAGGTAATTTCAGTCCTTAACAAAAGATGTGACAATCAGTCATTTAGTCAGACATACCTTGTTCAACTTGGTAGGAATATACAGAAATCTGGACAAAGTTACAAAAAATTGAAGCACATATAAAACGTTTATTAAATCAATCCTATCTAAGTTTTATAAATGATATCAGAGATGTGGAAGCTCAAAGAAGTTTCATACTTAGTTGCTCAAAAAAATGTACTGAAGCCCTGAGCCTAATCCAAAACAAGGTGAATGAACAATAACATCCAACTACGAACAGTCACAGGCGGTTCCATGTCAATATAGGGCTGGCCAGAAGTAGAGCTGCAGATAGGGGGTAACAGAATACGACATGAGATCTGGCAGCAAACATTGCGGATGATATTATATTAGGTATTACTCTAATTATCCACCATCAGTTTCGATCGAGAATACGATGCGCTTAGATTTTTAAATGAAGACACGGACTACCAACACGACCTCCACAAAAATTGTAGAGAAATCCTCAACAATAGTTCCCGGTCGACCTAAACGCATTGTTTATATCCCGCCAGATCAAAATCCTGACACCCACGTTGATTTGGTGGAGCCAGATGAATGTTAGTTTCAATTGTATAATAAAATACAAGTATTAATAACAACGAGTAATATTATTGATATTTATTAACAATTGTGTACGAAGAGTCTAAAATTGGAATATAATTTTTAATACCTATTAACATTTTCGTAATTCACAAAACTGTCTTTAGAGGAGTTAAGGTAATCCAAATGTCTATCTAGACACGTAATCACTATTCATTTAAAACAAACATGTGGTCTGGAATTTATAGATATAATAGTAGCACTTATTTATCGCGACATTCTAAATATTATACGTTACTTACT
Source organism: Octodonta nipae (assembly GCA_034190945.1). Classification (NCBI taxonomy): domain Eukaryota; kingdom Metazoa; phylum Arthropoda; class Insecta; order Coleoptera; family Chrysomelidae; genus Octodonta; species Octodonta nipae. Next base: position 67,578,915 of record CM067218.1, read on the forward strand.
ATTTTTAAGTGACTATTTGTTCAATTTAATGACTGAACTCCAGATAAGGCCACCTATATGGTACCAACAAGTTTCTCATGTCACAGTACAAGAGACATTACTCAATGTCCTTTTGAATGGAAATGTATACGTCCTGATGCCATTTGAAAATGTTGGAATTGGATTTTTCTGAAATAAATATGTTAAGACATGTTTCTATCGCAATACATAACAAAAACTGTTTTTTCACTGTCTTCTTCTTGGTTTGTCGGTCCATTGTTTCAGTTAGGGTTTGTAATGGTGTATTTATAGTTTTTTTTTACTTGGTCTATCCATCTAACAGGTAACCTACTTCTTGGTCGTTTACCTTCCACCCTTCCCTATACTATTAATTTTTGTAGATTATCTCCCTCTCGTCTTGTAGTGTGTCCAAATTATTTTAGGATTCGACAGCTACATATTGTGGACAATCTGTCATTGATCTTCAACTCCTTTAAGATAGATGTTTGGTGGGTTAGTTTGTCCATGAAATCCGTAACATACGTCGCCATCACCACATTTCACACGTATATATTCTCGTATATCTGTTGCTTTCATCGTCCATTCCGTTCCGTACAGGACGATTGAGAATATGAGAGATTTGACCGTTTGATCTCCTTTTTTTTTAAGGGTTTTCTCATTTTCTTTCCATATTCTATAAGGTTGCTCATAGCTCCTCGTGCCATTGTCATTCGCCTTTTGATTTCTTTCTCGCACCTTCCTTGGTTACTTAGTAGGGATCCCAGATATACACTTAGTTGGGTATATCTACATATTTTAATTTTTTAATTTTACTCAACTTAATTTTAATTTCCAATATATTCAAAAATCAGGTTACTTTATCCTTGAGCAAATTTCATATATTTTTTAAAACCCTCGTATAGGGATTACAAAGATTGATGGTCGTAATTTAGGTTTCAAACCATGCTAAACTTTTACTTTTTTTCGTAAAATTAATATCAAAAAGTTTCCAATTGTAGAGAACTTAACGCTATATGAAATAATAATATGACATTTTATTTTAGGCCAACTGTTGTTCATAAATTCGTCATAAAAGATACGATAGAAGAAAGTATACACCAAGCAACAACCACTAATGCTGAGAAGTGGGATAAGAGTAAAGTCACTATTCAAAATTTAATAGAACTCTTTCACGAAATTGAAGAGAGTAATACTTTAGGTGATTCAGAGGTCCTTCTCAGATGCCTCAACGTAATAATTCTACAAATGAAATCAGTGGAGAAGCACCAAATGAATTAAGTTATTTAGAACGTGCTTCGGAAATTTCTGAAGTAAATATTTCTGGAGCAGAATATATTCTAAAGACCACTGAAACTAGTCAATTCGGAAATGAAATCACAGGAGAAGCGAGCATAAAGAGTAACGAAGATCCATATTCTACTAACGACGTCAATGGAGAAACAAATACCGAAGTTTAGCATTCAGAGAATGAAACAGCGAACACCACAAACAATATTTCATCAGTGTTTTCATGACGCAATCATTACTGCAGATCATGTTGAAACTGTTTCTCAGGTTAATTAAACAATTATTTTGGTACTTATTTAGTTTAAAAATATTTCTTCATATTTTGTATGTTTTAATAAATTGTGTAAAAAAACAATTCGGCAGTTTTAATAGTTTCAGTAGAAACGTAGACTTTGCATCAACCAAATATTTTTTTTTAACTTCAAAACATGGAGGATATATTTTTTAATTCAACAGCGTCATTTTAAATCTGCTATAACATAAACACTTTGTAAATAAGAAATATATGCTCTGGGAACATTGAAAATTGAAATTCCATCACAAATCCCAAATTGGTTATTACATAATCTATCTGAGCATCATATCTTTGAACTGAGCCTTTCTTTTGCATTTTATGTGAAAGATTAGAGAAGTTTAGATAGATAGATATTTCTTTTCAACAAATGGGCAATCTTTTTGTTCGGTTTTTTTCATCTCTAGTTTTCACCCTCTTTAATTTAATCTCATTTTATAACTTCAAATAAAAAGAAATATATTTTGCTAACTTAGCAAAGAATTTACAATTTGCTTCACCTTTAACTAATTTGAGTAGTTACTTTTTTTCAATACTTTGCAGGATTTCTGTTCGAAGATTAGCAGTCAAAAAGAAGTATGGTAAACAATTCCTTTTGTAAATAGGATATGACATTCGTGACTAGCAATAATATTGTTTGCCTCCTCCTCACTGCAGCATTTATTAATTATTTTGGATATAGCCTATATATGTCAGAAAACGCATTTTGCTCCGAAAGCAGTGTTGTCAACCCTACCGATTTTAAACATTTTCTACCGATCTACCTATTGAAGTAGACATTCTAACGAAAAGAGGCAAACTCTTAGCAACCATAACTGGCTTTAGTTTTAAATCGAAAAACGTGCACACTTAAGAGAACTTGATATCTACAGATGTTACAATTTAAATTCGTATTCTTTTAAGACTCGGTGAACCACCGCCAAAATTCCTTTGAAACACCCGACAAAATTCATTTACTAAGGTTAAAACCGACTTGGATATTAAAAAATATTTGGGGCGAACAAGTTTTCAATTTAACGTTAATGTCTCACAAAACATTAATGCTAAACAATTATACCGACACAAACGTGATCTAAAAGAAGATTGATTTGATTTTCTATTATTTATTATTCTATTATTTACATTAATTTAAAATGTAGTAAGACAAACAACTATGTTTATAAAATTGTGTTTTTTTTTGTTTAATTTTTTTTTCCTGTTACTTTAAATATATTATCCTATTCTAAAATATAAAATAAGGTGTGTTTAATACATGTTTTAGTCGTAAAATTTCTAAAAAATATTAAATTCTAGATTTAAAATCAAATCTACTGAATTTTATCCTTATCTCCGGAAAATGGTTTTGCGTGGCAACACTGGCCGTATGTCATATACAACATAAATTTTTCTATGTGTTGGGAGAATTTGCATCTACGTGGACGTGCTCACGGTACACCTATAACGATATGCCGACTTGTGGTCCCAAATGTGACCAAGTTTGCGCATAACGTCACCTGGGAATGAAATTTTTGTCTTCATCCATTCAATATATTATATTTAATTAAAACAATTTTGAGCGTTGTAGAACATAATTTCATTGTTCATTTATGGATGTCTTGTGTAGAACTAGTTTTCATTCGTTTTTGTGTGTTTACAGGTAAATTTAGCAGTTTATTTATAGTATATTGGGTTCCAACATTTGTCTGTTAATTTAATTGAAAGACTCTCAAATTATTTCTATTAAATTCAAAGGAACGGGTTGTGTTGTTGCTACACTAAAGAACAATAATATAAAGACTAAAGTGACAGTTTCTCAGATAAAGAGCCGCTGAGAGACTTCCTTCATGGACTCTAGAATTCTTCGAGAACTTCATCAAAACCAGCCGACCTCGATGCGCCAGACGAACAACATTTCGGAATCCACAAAATATCGGATGAATGCCGATCCGAATGTCGTCCCGGAATGTCCAAGAATCCTTCCTGGTGGATGTATCAGTCAACGGTCTTCGAATCTGGGCTGCGAATATTGAGATAGCATACAAGGATGTCGATGCCACTGAATCGAAAGATAGTTTCTATCATACTTCTCACCACCCTCTCATTCAGTCCATCCAACCCACAGGCTATCTTTCGGACCGCCAATTTCATCAGGTTCTTCTCCATCATCACAGTCCTCAAATTCTACCAGAGTCTTCCAAAGAAATATGTTGGCTTGCCCTGAGAGAATGTTTTCGTTACCAATAGAAGATATCTCTGGTGCCCACTGCTCGTTTATCTTCGAGATGAAGAACCTTCCCCATAACTGAATCTTGCTCACTTAGCTTCTGGAACTGGGCGTACTTCTTGGATATTCCTCTGGATATCCGGAGATCTCGAGCCACACAATGAGACAGGGCATATTCTATGGGCACCTCAAACAGATCTCGGAGTTCCTCTCTGGTCACGTCGCGCTGCACTTTCTGCCCATCTGAGTACACTGACATAAACTGTTCGAAGATCATGTCTTTATCAAGTGGTTGGATGCTGTAGACTTAGGTTTGCTCAACTTCGCCGGCATGACTTCCGACATAAGTTGAAATGTACCAACTTTGGTTTTCCTCCAGGTAGCTTTCTTATTCTGTAGACAACATCGTTGTTCCTCTTTACAATTTGAACAGGCCCCTACCAAAATCTCCGTAGCTTGGGCGAATTTTTCTGTACCAGGCTTTTCAAATTTTCTTCTAACGATTTACAATTTTCCAGTAATTGGGCTTCTAAGGACTCTTTCAAGGTTTTAGCGTTTTCTAGCAATTTGTCTTCTAGTGTTTTAGAATTTTCCAGCAATTGGTCTTCTAAAATTTTAGAATTTTTTTGTAATGTTTGTAGCTTGTCTTCTAAAGACTTAAAAAATTCTAGCAATTTATCTTCGATGGATTTAGAATTTTCTAGTAATTTGTCTAGTAATGTTTCTTATAAATTTTCTTCCAATTGTAATTGTAATTTCTAAGTCCCTTTCCTCCAGTTCTTTTTTTAAATCCTATTAAATAAAGGTCATAATCCAGATACTTATTTGATTGAAGTTTCTGGTAATGGAGACATGACTATACTATTAAAGAAAATAGATTAAAATTTAAAATGAATGTTACACAACAAATTACTAGAAAATTCTAAAACCCTAGAAGATTAATTGCTAGAAAATTGTAAAAACTTGAGAGGCGTTAGAAGAAAAATTAGCAGTAAATTCTAAAACCTTCGGAGAAAAATTACTGAAAAATTCCAATTCCTTAGAAGAAAATTTAGAAAGCACGGTAATAAAAATTCAGAAATTCTGAAAGAGCTCGAATAGAAGAGCTAAAGCAGGCAATGGCCGAAGAGCTGAAGTAGACGACAGACAAAATGGAAACGCATATAGAAGAGCTAAAGCAGATAATGGAGGGTCAGATCAGCAAAATAAAAGAAAAAGTAGTTGCAATACAAAGGGGAGAAACACTACTAAAGCCCGGAAGCAGAAACAGTCCGGAATTTGTAGATTCGAAAATTGTCCTCGAGGGAATGAGACACAAAATGAAACCACCACAATGTGATGGAAAATCGTCATGGACTAATTACTGGGACCAATTCGAGGCTGCAGCAAAGCTAAACGGATGGATGGTCGACAGAGGAGAAGGCAATAGCATTAACCTCACATATTTTACAAGCGTTGAATAACTCGGAGCAAGAAGACTACGATCAAGTGGTCAAATATTTAGAACTCAGGTATCGATAAACCCAGTTGGAGCACGTTTATCTCTGTAAGAAAGATAGTACAGGATCGGGTCATGACTACCAATTCACCGTTATGCCGTTTGGGTTGTGTAATGCAACGTTTGAAAGATTGCTGAAAACAATGTTGAAAGGGAAAACATGCCTTGTGTATCTTGACGACATTTTCGTGTTTGGAAAATCGTTTGAAGACCACTTGAAGAACCTAGAGGAGGTATTTCGGCGACTTCGAAGTTCCGGACTAAAGTTAAGCCCGAAGAAGTGTCAGCTGTTCCGAGAAGAGGTGCAATATTAAACATGTGGTTTTCGTACAGGGAATAGCTGTGCACAAACAGAAAATTAAAGCCGTCCAAGAATGGCCGATACCTAAAGATATGCACCAGCTCAGAAGTTATGTACGCACTATCGTCAGTATGTAGCAGGATTTGCTAATATCGCCAAACCACTCACTAGACTTACAGAAGGGAAGGTGTGGTACCAGTGGGACGAAGATTGCTAGCGATCATTCGAGACCTTGAAAAGTGCATTAACCCATCTATTGGGTAAACTGCCAACCAGATGTCAAGGATTGGTGCCGGAAATGTACGGTTTCTGCGGTAAGTAATGGTCCTAAAAGCGAGTAAAGCTCCCTTGAAGCAATAGAACGTGGGCAGTCCATTTGAACGAGTAGCAATTAATGTTGCCGGTTCATTCCCTGAATCTGACTCCGGAAATAAATACATTCTGGTGGTGATGGACTATTTCAGTAAATGGACAGAAGCCTATTCCTAGCAGAATCAAGAAGCCTTGACCTTTGCTGATGTCCTTATCAAGGAATGGATCAGCGGTTTTGGTGTTTCCTTGTAGTTGCACTCAGACCAAGGTAGAAAATTAGAGTCTAGTCTTTTTCAAGACGTCTGCAACCTCTTGAAGATTAATAAAACCCGGACGACAGCATTACACCCGCAAACCGATAGAATGGTCGAACGGATAAATCGGACCATTAACCGCCATTTGTCAAAGTCTCTGACCACCAAAGAGACTGAGAGCAGTATCTGCACTTGTTTCTAATGCAACATATCGTTCGTCTGTGCACGAGTCAACGGGTCAGACCCCGGCCAGTGTTAATATGGCACGAGAATTACGCCATGCGATCTGAAGTTTGGATGTCCCCCAGGAGAAGAAATCTCAAATGAAGACTATGTCAGCTAGTTACGTCAAAGGATGAACGACATCTTCTAGCGATCTGGTTAAATATCGAGAATGCCAGAGCCCGAATGAAGGAAGCTTACGACATCAAAGCCGAAAGCGAGGAATTCCAAGTTGATGATCTTGTTTGGTTTATAACCCGCGTCGTCGTGGATATTCGCTAAGCTACAAAGATCTTGGGAGGGGCCGTACCAAATTATAAAGAAAATCAACGATGTTGTCTACAGAATAAGGATGCTACCTAACGTGGTACATTTCAACAGGTTAGCCCCGTATGTCGGAAGTCATGACGGCGAAGTTGTCCGAGCCCAAGTCCATAGCATCCAACGACCCGAACTGTACCAAATACCAAAGAGGATCGACGATGTTGTCTACAGGATAAGGAAGCTACCTCGAGGAAAACCCACCTTATGCCGGAACTCATGAGGGCGCGAATTTGACCAAGTGCGCAGCATCCAACAACCCTATGAAAAGATGACCTTCGAACAGTTTATGCATAGTACTCTGATGGGCAAAAATTGCAGCACAACGTGACCAGGGAAGAACCCCGAGACCTGTTTGAGGTGCCCGTAGAATATGCCCTTGCTCCTTGTGTGGCTTGAGATCTCCGGGTGTCCAGAGGAATAGCCAAGGTGTTTGCAAAGAAAGAAGTACAGCCAGTTTCAGAAGCTACGAGAGCAAGGTCCAGTAGTAGGAAAGGTCCTTCATCTGGAAGATGAACAACCAGTGGGTACCAGAGACATCTTCTATTTGGTAACGAAAACATTCTCCCAAGACAAGCCAACATATAGCGAATTTTGGAAGACTCTGGTATAACTGAGGACTGTGATGATGGAGAAGAACCTCATGACATTGGCGGTCCCGAAGATAGCCTGCGGGTTGGATGGACTGAATTGGAGGGTGGTAAAAAGTATGAAGGAAACTATATATGGATATTAATAGGACTCTCCATTTCGACTATGAGACGTTAAGAATATTGAGACAACAGCATACTTCTCACCACGCTCCAATGCAGTTCATCCAAACCCTAGACTATCTTTGGGACCGCCAATATCATCAGGTTCTTCGCCATCATCACAGTCCTCAATTCTACCAAAGGAAAGAGGGATCGCTGTATGTTGAGTTGGCCAGCGATGTTTTCGTCAACCAATAGAAAATTGTATCTGGTACGCACTGGTTGTTTATCTTCGAGATGAAGGACCTTCCCCACCACTAATCTTGCTCCCTTAGCTTATAGAACTGACTGCACTTCTTTGCAAATATTTTAGCTATTCTCCTAGACTTCTGGAAATCTCGAGCCAGGTAATGAGCCAGGGCATATTCTACGGGCACCTCAAACAGGTCTAGGGGTTCTTCTCTGGTAACGTCGTGCTGCACTTTCTGCCTATTCGAGTATAATACCATATATTGTTCGAAGGTCATCTCTTCATTGGGTGGTTGGATGCTGCGGACTTGGGCTTGATCAACTTCGCCGTCATGACTCGGCATAAGGGGCTAACTTCTTGAAATCTACCACGTTTATTTTTCCTCGAGGTAGCTTCCTTATTCTGTAGACAATTTCGTTAATTCTCATTTCAATTTGGTAAGGCCTCTCCCAAAATCTTTGTAGCTTGGGCGAATATCCACGAAAACGTTGAGGGCTAAACAATCAAACAAGATCATCAACTTGGAATTCCCCGCCTTCGGCTTTGATGTCACATGCTTCCTTCATTCGGGCACTGCCATTCTCGATATTTAACTGGACTTGTTGCTGAATGTCCATCATCTTTTCCAGTAACTGGCTAACGTAGTCTTCACCTGCAGTCTCTTCTCCTGGGGGACATTCAAACTTTAAATAGCATGGTAGTCGTAATTCTAATTCCATAATAACACTGGCCGGGGTCTGACCCGTAGACCGTTCTACCACTCCATTGCAGACGTCTTAGAAAAGAGTAGACTCGAAATTTCTATCTTGGTCTGAGTGTAACTCAAAGGGAACACCAAAACGGTTGATCCATTCCTTGACAAGGACATCAGCAATGGTGAAGGCCTCTTGATTCGGCAAGGCATAAGCTTCTGCCCATTTATTGAAATAGTCCATCACCAACACAATGTACTTATATCTGGAGTCAGATTCAGGGAATGGACCGACAACATCAATTGCTACTCTTTCAAATGGACTGCCCACGTTATATTGCTTCATCGAAGCTTTTGTTCGCTTTTGAGGACTATTACTTGTTGCACAAACCGTATATTTCCGGTAACAATTTTTGACATCTGCTTGACAGTTTACCCAATAGAAACATTCTCTCAACTTCCCCAGGGTTTTCATCACTTCCAGTTGTCCTCCGATTGTACCATCATGTAGTTCTCGCAAAACCACCGGTCTGGTCTTTTTGGATCTTTAATGATTGCCAGTGGTCATCGACGGCGGTAGTTCTTCAGAGAACAACTCCTTTTTCTTCAACTAGCTGACAATGTTTGCAATCATCAGGGCATAGTCTCCTCAATAAGTCATCAGCATTCTTATGACTTGTTCCAGTGCGTTGTTCCGTGTCGAAGTCGAATTGTTGCAACTTCTCAATCTACCTTGCCATTTGTCCTTCGGGATTTTTAAACTGCAAGAGCTACTTCAGAGCTGCGGAAGGAGGAATCTTTTACCATAGAGGTACTGGTAGAAATGTTCCATTCTCTTTAGCATAGACAAGAGTTCTCTGACTTTTGTCCTGCACATCTTGAATGTGCGAAAGCACCGCACCAATTCCGACATTGCTTGCATCGGTATTCAAGATGGAGTTCCCATCTGGGAAAGGATAACTTAAAATGGGCACACTGGTCAATGCTCTTTTCCGTGTTTCGAATGATAGCCAGCATTCCTCGTCCCACTGATACCACACCTTTCCTTCTGTGAGCCTAGTGGGTGGTTGCTACATACTGACGATTGTACGTTCATAACCAAAGGAAACTTTAGCTGGTGCATATTATTAAGTATCGACCATTCTTGGACGACTTTGATTTTCTGTTTAGCCACAGTCACTCCCTCTGCGGAAACCACATGTTGGTACAATTGACATTTTTTCGGAATTAACTTTAGTCCGGAACTTCGAAGTTGCCGAAATACTTCATCTAGGTTCTTCACCTGGTCCTCAAATAACATTCCAATTACGATAATGTCGTCAAGATACACCAGGCGTGTTTTCCATAAAAGCCCTTTTAACACTGTTTCCATTAATCTTTCAAACTTCGCTGGAGCATTACACAACCCGAACGGCATAACAATGAATTGGTAAAGTCCGATGGTAAAAGCAGTCTGTTCGCGGTCGTCTTTTGCTAGTTCCACCTGCCAATAGCACTCTTCAAATGCAAGGTGGAAACATCTTCAATCTAGCCAGCGTATCTAGGGTATAATCTATTATTGGGAGAGGGTAACTGTCTATCTTTGAAGCGTGGTTTAGGTGCCGACAGTACACTCAAAATCGGGTCTAACCATTTTTCTAACTGGGTTCAATAACACCTTCGTCTTCTATTTCGTAGACTATCCTGTCGGCATCTTCTCTTTTAGCTAGGGGTAATCTTCTCGCCGACTGCCGAATAGGCTGAGCATCATCGGTATTAATTTTATGTTTCACTCAACTTAGTTTTCTGGACTGGTTTTGAATTCCTGGAGAAATCTGATATGAGTTTCTCCAATTCTTCAGGTAGTTTGGCTGGTGGTATTGCTGTATGTTATGTCCTTCTGACTATAGAGGAAATTGTTGGATAGTGTCCCAAAAGTGTTCCTTTCTTAAACGCAACCGAGTAAGAATTCAGGTTCGTTACTCTTACTGGCACTATCTCCTTGGTACGAAACTGTTTTGCTCAGTGTGTTTCCACTGCCTACATTTACGTCGTTAAGTTCCGGATCAAACATCATTACTGTTATACCTTTAGCTTTCCCCTCTAGGCAAGCATCTACAATAATTTCAGCTCTTTCCGGAATGTTTACATCCTCTGCTAAGATTGCGTACAAAGCCGGAAAACTTAAACCGGGACGGCTAAGAAACGCATCGCAAAGAAAAAAAAATACACAAAAAGTTTAAGAATTCCCCTGGATATCAGTTGATTACCTTGAATTTTACCTTAGCCGTGACCTTGAAGGAATGGAAACTCTCAATTTTTATTACATATTTGGAAAGAGCCAAAAATTTTACGTCCGAACTTGATTTTACCTATGACTTTCGTGGTCGCATCAAGTTCGAAGGCAGTTTAAAACGGGGAATTTCAATTTTACCGCGGGTTTCGGGATGAACAGAAAATTTAAATTTAAAAGGTATTACATGACATTTTTAGATAATGGCCACCAAATTAGTGTATTGCTTTAATGTTGTTTGCAGACTCGTGGAAGTTGTGTCTTTTTCACTTGTTTAAATTTTTTTGACATTACAGTGACCAAAGATTAAATTGGATATAACACTTGGACGACCTTTTGTGTTTTCATAATAATATAACTACAATTTTGTGTCTTTTTGATGTGCTGACAAATTTGATCTGTCTGCTGTGCCTCTGTTCTTGCCTCAAGTATGGCTCTTTTTGTAGAATACTGTTACATTTGTTAGGGGACCTAATGCGAGTTCGTATAGTTTGGAGAATATAGTAATATTTTGAATTTTCTTCAAAAATTAAAGATAAATTACTAATTAATTATTTTATTGTTTTAAAGTATTAATCCGAGAAGATACGGTATTCTACCCAAAATAATAATAATAATAATAATAATAATACAAAGAACGACACGATGCTGTGGCAAAAATACTTCACCAGGAACTAGCACTGAAACATGAATTATCACAGTCGGTAAGATTACCATACTATAAATATAAACCAGAATCTGTTTTAGAAAATAACAACTACAAGCTGTACTGGGACCGCACGATACTGACCGATCGGTCTGTTGCTCACAATAGACCAGATATGGTTTTGGTAGATAAAGTCTTTTGGAAAACAACTTTAATTGACATAGCAATTCCCAACAACAATAATATCAATATCAAGCAGGCTGAGAAAATAACCAAATATAGAGATTTGGAATTTCAAATAAAGACTCAGTGGAACATGAACAACACACGAACTGTACCAATTGTTATGTCAACAACAGGACTAGTCCCAAAACATCTATTAGACAATTTAAAATACCTCGGTCTGGACGAACATCTGTACAAACAAATGCAAAAAGCAGTCTTGTTAGGGACGGCCCGGACGGTCAGAAAATTCATGGGAAACTGCCGCCATGACTCCAACCACGGGCCTGAAAACCTGGCAAGGGCTCCCACAGAGCTAAACCCTTTTGATATCTAGGATATCTGGGGTTTAGTGAATTTTCCCCTAAAGGCACTCCATGAGTGCCTTTGAGGGAGTGTGATGCCATACATTGTATGGTCAAGTCGGGATAATAATAATCCTTGTCGGGTATTATTTCGAGATGATACGGTCTGTACAGAAAATATTGTTACCCTGTGTCATTTCAGCACGACAACAAACGCTTTAAGATAAAAAAATACGATTCTCGAAAAGACTCGACAGCGGAAGGAGCGATGATGATTTCTACTGGAGAATTCTACGCTGGTGATATAAAAGAAGAACGCCACGATCGCCAGGCAGTGATACCGCGACGACTAGCTTATATGGGATTGTTATTGTATTTTTGAATCAGCTGTTTAAATGTGAATAAAGTTCTAGAAAAGTGACAGTGAATATTAGTTTTATAATTTTTAAAATTGAACCCACGAAGTATATTACATTTGGTGATCAGAAGTAAAGGATTAGTGCAGTTAAAATCCTAATTTGATTTACGGAAACCCGTAGTATGGACGAAACTACCAAAAAAATAGTCAAGCAGGTTACAGAGGGACTGGACGAAAAAATTGCACAGATTCTAGAAAAATGTGACAAGAAGGAAAAACAACATCAAGAAGAAATTCAACAAAGGTTAGTAAAATCTTTTGATGAAAAACGTAAAATAGAATTAGAAAATCTTGTCACTACGATGAAAAGCGAACAACAAAATCTTGTTTCCACGATGGAAGAAAAACAACAAAATCTAGTCTCCACGATGAAAAGTGAACAACATAATTTAATTGAAGGATTATTCTCGAAATTTGTATAAAAACAAGATCAACTTGAATTAAAGCGACAAAATGAATTTAAATTATTTGAAGAGAAACAAGAACAAGTTGAATATAAGCGACAAAATGAATTTAAAATAACTGAAGAAAAAAGACAAATGCAGTTTGAACAATTAATGCAAATAGTAGCGCAAGTTAATGAAACAGTTAATGAAAGAATGCAAATAGTTGAATCAGACATAAAAGAAATAAACGACGACATAAAGATCCTAAAAAGTAATGTGGAGACTCTTGAAATCAAAGTAGATGACATCGATTCCATCCAGAGCCAGGTGAAATTTGAAATCAGTTCCATTAAAAACACGGTACAAAGTGAAGTAAGTGAAGTACAAGATAAAATCAGTGCCATCCAAAACAAGGTAGAAACAGAAATCAAAAAAATGCAACAGGACTTACAGCGAGGAAAATACCAGCACACCGTGAGTACCAAAGGTTCCTTTAGTAAACGACAATTTGAGGTCGTGGCTACAGCTAATGGATGGGATAATCAAGAAAAGTCTACTTCTCTGGTAATTTCGCTAAGAGGTCCGGCCCTAGAACTCCTCCAAAGCATTCCAGTCGATGAACAAGGCAATTTCGACAAGATCATCGCCATCCTAGACAAACGCTACGACAATCAATCCTTGAGCCAGGTATACCAAGTCCAACTCAGTGGAAAAACGCAAAAATCCGGTGAAAGCCTTCAAGAATTCGAAGCAGAGATTAGATGGTTAGTACACTTGTCCTACCCAGACCTGCCAGAGGAAACGAAAGACCAGTTGGCCACGCAGAGTTTCATAAACGGCATCAGAGATGTGGAAGTACAAAGAAATCTAAGACTAAGTGGCGTCAAGAAAAATAATGAAGCTCTACTTAGGGATTTGGAAGTAGAGGCCGTCATGAACATGTCCAAGCCGAGGGTCCGAGCAGTTTCCTTCAACCAGGAAGAGTCAGAGTCACCATTTCAAGCGCTGCTGGCTGGTCTGAACAAAATATTAGACCGGTCACCAAGAACTGGCACCAGAGGGGCATGTTACGGCTGCGGACGGACAGGGCACTTCCAACGTAATTGTCGAGTGAGGCCACCTGAACGATCACCGACCAGGGGTAACCAACAGAACAGCCACATGTCCAGGGACCGTCAGCCAGTTAGCATAAGGGGGCGAATGCTGACTGACCCTCCACCAGCCCCCAAAACGTTATCCATCCGGGGATTTTGCCGAGATAGCGGCAGCCTAGTCATCAGAGGCACCATCAACGGGCGAGCAGTTACCATCACCATCGATACCGGCGCCCATTGGCGTCTATTGCCAAGTCCAGGGTTTTGTGAGCATCAGAAATTCGGCCAGTTACCAATAACATCCAGCTCAGAACAGTCACCGGCGAGTCCATGTCAATACAGGGTGAGGCAGATGTCGTGCTACAGATAGGGGACAACATGATCCGGCATAGGGTCCTGGTAGCGAATATTGAGGACGATTTTATACTGGGAATAGACCTAATTAGCCAGCATGGATTTATGTTCGACCCGAGATATGATGTTCTTCGGTTCCTGAATGAGGAATTTGTATTGACACGGCCCGTCAACACATCAGTCACGCCCATAAAAATTGTGGCAAAGTTTTCAGCTAGAATTCCCGGTCGAAAGGAACAGATTATTCATGGGCAGCTAGACAGCAATCCTGGGAGCTGCGTTGGAATGGTGGAGCCCGTACACTCAGCTCATGACTACTTGGTTGGACGGGCTATAGTTAGAACCGGAGGAGATATACCAATCAGAGTCCTGAATCTGTCCAACAACGACATCCGAATTACCAATGGGCAAGAGATAGCTTGTTTCGAGCCAGTAGAGACCATCATCAATTGCGAAGAAGAGTACCAGACGTCGGTGAAGGGGCCGGGGCCCGATAAAGAGTTCCTACAACAGTTTGCTGATCATTTGAATTTGACACACTTGACACCAGAGAACCAGAAGAAAGCCAAGCAATTTATCACAAAACACTGGCAAATTTTTAACAGTAAAAATGGAACCACCGGTCACACCAACACCATCCAGCATCGAATAGAAACCGGAAAGGCTCAACCCATCAGAATACCACCTAGACGACTACCATTGGGGCAACAACAGGCAGTCGAGGAAAACATCGAGTCCATGTTACAAAATGGAGTTATTGAGCCATCCATCAGTCCATGGTCTGCTCCCGTCGTGCTAGTTAAAAAGAAAGATGGAACCACCCGATTTTGCGTGGATTACAGAAAGCTGAATGATGTCACGAAGAAAGACAGCTATCCACTACCCCGAATCGATGACACTTTGACCACACTAGCAGGCTCCCGTTGGTTCTCCACACTAGACCTAAAAAGTGGATATTGGCAGGTTGGTCTGCACGCAAACGACAGAGAGAAGACAGCGTTCTCCACCAGTAAAGGGCTGTTTCAGTTTACGGTCATGCCCTTTGGCTTATATAATGCACCCGCTACATTTGAGAGGCTAATGGAGTATGTACTGAGCGGGTTAACATGGAGGACGTGCTTAGTGTACCTCGACGACATTCTAGTCATGGGCCAGACATTCGACGACCATCTGAAGAACCTGGGCGAAGTATTCTCCAGAATTAATAACGCCAACCTGAGACTCAATCCGAAGAAGTGTTCCTTGTTTTAAAAAGTAGTAGAGTTTTTGGGCCACGTAGTGTCCGAGTCAGGAATCCGCACCAACGAAGACAAGATAGATGCCATCCGTGATTGGCCAGTTCAAAGAGACAAACATGAACTCCGAAGCTTCTTGGGCCTCTGTTCATACTATCGGCGATTTGTTGAGAGATTTGCCACCCTCGCCGCCCCTCTATATCGGCAGACCACTGATAAAGAGACCTTCCATTGGAATCAGGATTGCGAAACATCATTCAGGCGACTGAAGGCAGCACTATGTTCCAGCCCAATCCTAGCCTTTCCTACACAGTCCGGCAAGTTCATCTTAGACACCGACGCCAGCAACACAGGTTTGGGGGCCGTCCTATCCCAGGTGCAAGATGGTGAAGAGAGGGTGATCGAGTACTACAGCCGTGGATTCTCGAAGCCAGAAAGAAATTATTGCGTCACCAGAAAAGAACTTCTTGCAATAATAAGGGCTGTGGACCATTTCCACAAATACCTGTATGGTCGCCATTTCTTAATCCGAACAGATCATGCCGCACTCAAATGGCTGCTGGACATGAAGACACCGGAAGGACAACTGGCCAGATGGATGGAGAAATTACAGCAATACGACTTCAAGGTGGAACACCGTGCCGGCCGGTTACACAATAATGCCGATGCCCTATCCAGAAGACCCTGTAAAGCGGATTGCAAGCATTGTCTGAAGACGGAACAGCGAGAGGGTATCTCCATCAGGCAGATCCGAGTGCAGGCCAATGAAGACTGGACAACGGAACAGTGCATCCAGGACCAAATGGCTGATCCAGACATCGAACCAATCTTGTCACTCAAAATGAGAGGGGCACCCAGGCCACGATGGGACGAGGTAGCTAGATACTCCGGCGTGCTGAAATCGTTATGGGCTCAGTGGGACTCTCTAAGAGTAGACAATGGAATGCTCAAGCGAGTTTGGGAAAGCGCTGTTGGACGAGAAACCAAGTCCCAACTGGTAGTTCCGAAGAAAAAGGTACCAGCCATACTGACCGAAGTACATGATGGAATTACCGTAGGCCACCTGGGCATGAATAAAACCCTAGACAAAGTTCGCCAGCGGTACTACTGGGTGAATTACTTCGAAGACGTCAGAGCTTGGTGCCACATGTGCCGCCAGTAAGTGCCCGAAGACCCGAACCAAGGGCAGAATGCAGCAGTACAATGTGGGCGTCCCATTTGAGAGAATTGCCATCGATGTCGCCGGTCCGTTTCCCGAGTCTGAGAGGGGGAACAAATACATTCTGGTCGCAATGGATTGCTTCAGCAAATGGCCTGAGGCATATGCGATACCCAACCAAGAGGCAACCACGGTAGCGACGGTGCTAGTAGAACAACTATTCAGCAGGTTTGGCGTCCCGATGGAATTACATTCAGACCAGGGGCGTAACTTCGAATCGAATGTATTCCAGAGTCTGCACGATGTTGGGTATCAGGAAAACGAGAACAACACCATTACACCCACAGTCAGAGGGAATGGTGAAAAGATTCAACAGGACCTTGGAACAACACCTATCCAAGGTCGTCAGCAATAACCAGCGTGATTGGGTTGAGCATATTCCCCTATTCCTGTTGTCATATCGCTCTGCTGTACATAATAGTACAGGCCTGACCCCAGCCAGGGTCTTATTCGGAAAGGAGCTGCGACTACCATGCGACTTGGCATTTGGCTCCCCCGAAGAACCTCCCCAAGACATCGACGATTATGCCGACCAGCTCCGACATAACATGCTGGCAATACACGAATTAGCCCGAACGCAGATGTTGGCCACCAGTGACCGGATGAAGACGCGATGCGACCTCAAGGCCAATTCAGTCGGGTTCCAGGAGAGGGACAAAGTCTGGTTGTACAACCCCCAACGGAGCAAGGGTAAATCCCCAAAGCTTACACCCGCCTGGGATGGTCCATACCGAATCCGTCGAAACCCCAAGGCTAAATTGAAGGTGGTTCATTTAGATCGACTCGCCCGCTACCATGGAGGGGATGTTTCTGATCGGGACGATCAGAATTAAAGTGGGGGCAGTGTTACGAAATTTACCCAAAGCTGACCCTGTGTCATTTCAGCACGACAACAAACGCTTTAAGATAAAAAAATACGATTCTCGAAAAGACTCGACAGCGGAAGGAACGATGATGATTTCTACTGGAGAATTCTACGCTGGTGATATAAAAGAAGAACGCCACGATCGCCAGGCAGTGATACCGCGACGACTAGCTTATATGGGATTGTTATTGTATTTTTGAATCAGCTGTTTAAATGTAAATAAAGTTCTAGAAAAGTGACAGTGAATATTAGTTTTATAATTTTTAAAATTGAACCCACGAAGTATATTACAATATGATATATTTTTTGTGAGTTCTAAAACACTAAATTTACTCCACGACATAATCGTCTTTATTATCACTGAAAATAATTCACAATACCTACGTTCCACTACCAAAATAATTAAATTAATAATTGATTAATTCGACAAGATATCTCGTTACGTTGCTAGTTACTGAATCGAACCCTGCTCTACATCAGCCTTTTTATGCCATCTTAATCGCTCTGGATCTTTTCAGTCTGGTTCTGGCCTGCCAACGGTAAAGTTTCCTTTCTGCTGATCGTCCCGATCAGAATTGTCACCTCCATGATTGCAAGTTAGTCAAACCACCTTCATCTTAGCCCTCGAATTCCAACAAATGCGATAGACCACGTCGTTGATCCTTTTAACTACTTCATTTTTCCCATCCCAAGCTGATGTGATCTTCGGAGACTTGCCCTTACTCCTCTTGGAACCTGACTAAATTTGCCTTGAGATCATAGCGTGTCTTCGTTTGATCGCTGGTTGCCAAGATCTGGGCCCAAGCTAGTTCGTGTGTGGCCAGTATGCATTGTTTGAGTTGGTCGGCATAATTGTTAACTTCATTGGGCGGTTCAGGTGAGCTAAAGGCCAAATCTGCTCCATTTCGGAAAATACTCTGGCTAGAGGAACAGGGGAATGTATGTGAGGATTGCTAACAACCTTAGATAGATGTTGTTCCGTCCAGTGAAATCATTACACCATTCCATCCCATTGTGGATGCTTCATGATTAGGTATGACATATGCTTCAGGTCATTTACTAAAATAATCGCTAGCGACCAGGATGACTTGTTATCCCTCTCAGACTGGGGGGAATGGACGGGATATCTATTTCTTTCCAATGGGACGCCCACATTGTATTGGTGCATTCTGCCTTTGGTACGGGACTTCGGGCCCTCTCTGATTATATTTGTCACATTTTCAGCACAATATTGTTAGCGAATTCTATCCAGCGGTTATTCATACCCAGATGACCGTCGGTAATTTCAGTATGTGTCAGGACTGCGTGTACCTTTTTCTTTGGGTACACCAGTTTCTCTGCCGTCATTGCTTTCCGTATTCTCTTCAATATTCCATTCTCTAACTTTAAGGACTCCCATTGTGCTCACAATGATGCCCCTCTCTTCTTGAGTGAAAGGATTGTTTCAAAATATGGGTCAGGACTTTGTTCTTCTACACATTGATCTACTGTCCAGTTTTCATTTACCTGCAGACGAACTGGTCGGATGGCTACTGTCCTAGGGGCTGGTGCTGAATTACCCAGCGTTTAATCGTTATACTGACTCGCTGACTGTTCCTGGTGGTAGTGTAGTTGCGTTGGCTAACTCTGACTGGTGATATGTCTGGTAGCCTTACTCTACACTCACGTTGGAAATGTCCTGTACGTTTACAGCGGTAACATACGCCACTGGTTCTTCGTTGTGCTTTATCTCTATTATTTTGTTAAATTTGGACAATACTTCCTGAAGGAACGGCTCTTATTTTTTCTGACTGACAAAATTAAAGGTATCCGTGGTTTGACAAGTTCATAATAGCCTTTACTTGCAAAGAATGCCGGAGATCTTTAGTACTCGTACTATTCATTATACCACTAAGTGTCACATTTCGTTGAAGCTCGACATATCTAATAACATTTATAAAACTTTGTGTAGCTAATTGGTCTTTAAAGTCTTCAAATAGGCCTGGGTACGCTGTGTTAAACAATGTCTGCTTCGAATTCTTGTAAAATTTCCCAAGATTTTTGTGTTTCACCACTCGGTTGAACCTGGTATACTTGATTCAGTGATTGACTGTCATATCTTTTATCTAACAATCCAATGGTCTTGTTGAAGATATCTTGTTCATCCACAGGAATACACTGATGAAGTTCTTTTCTTGGCTATCCCAACCGCTAATTGTAGTCACTGCTTCAATTTATCGTTTGTACATAGGCCAAGACGAGCTAATATCAAAAGTGGGTGGTTTCATAAAGGAACCGTTGGTACTTACGGGGCTCTGATATGTCCCTCTCTGTAAGTCTTATTGCATTTTCTTAATTTCCATTTGTACTGCATTTTTAAATTAAATTAATATTATTGTTACAAGAATTCATCCGATAGCTGGTGCAATCGGGCATCATCCAATTCGTGGAAGGGACAGAACACTTGATAGAAGTTTCCCGATGGTTCGTTGACTTGCCAGAATAATTCCGAGAGAAATATATAAATACGGACAGCTGGCGATGGAATTCATTCAGTATTCGAAGGTCGTATTCTTAAGTTAAGATAAATTGTAAATAGTTCTGTGAATATAAATTGTGTTAAAGTAGTGGAAATAAATTAGATTGAGTTGGATGGTGTTTTTAAATAGATCCAAGAACTGACCTGAACCCGAGTGTGAAAATAATAACATTACAGTGGTGACAGGTGTAGGTGTATTTCTGGAACTGTTAGAGGTGAAAAACAAATAGACTTACAATGTTTAAAATAATGAACTTGGACCAATTGAAAGTGACGGACTTAAAAAAGAACTTGAAGAAAGGTATTTAGAAATTAGTGGGAAGAAAAGTGAATTAATACAACGGCTACGAGATGCCCTGATAAATGAAGGTAACAATTCTGACACATATTTGTTTGAAGTTTCTGATAATGGGGACATGAGTATGCTGTTACAAAAAATAGACAATTTAGAAGAAAATTTAGAATTTTCTACTAAATTATTTAGAACCTTAGAACAGAAATTGCTAGAGAATTCTAAAATCATGAAAGAGGCGTTAGAAGACAAACTAGCAGAAAATTTTAAAACCTTAGAAGACAAATTGCTAGAGAATTGTAAAGCCCTAGAAGACAAACTGCTAGAAAATTCTAAAACCCTAAAAGACAAATTACTAGAAAAATCGAAGTCTTTGTATGATTAGCTACAGAAATTACACGAAAATTCGAAGTTCCTAGAAGAAAACTTGAAAAGCATGGTACATAAAAATTCAGAAATGCTAGAATAGAAAATAGTCGCGAATGAATATCAGATGGAAGAGCTAAAGCAGACAATGGTGGAGGAGCTAAAGCAGACGGCAGTTAAAACGAAACGCGCATAGAAGAGTTAAAACAGATAATGGAAGGCGAGATCACTAAAATAAAAGAGCAGGTAGTGGCAAAACAAAGGGGAGAAACTCCACCAAAGACCGAAAGCAGAAACAGTTTGGAAGTAGTGGATTCGAAAATTGGCCTCGAGGGAACAATACACAAGATGAATAAGAGGGGACGCTACAGATATTTTGCAAACGTTGAATACCTCTGAGCAAGAACAACTGGTTAACCATTTAGAACTAAGGTATGGCCAGACACATTTGGAGCACGTCTACCACTTCCAAATTGAAAAATCGCTTACAGAAATTGAATGAATCACTACAAGAATTTGAAGCTGGTATTGCCCGTCTGGTTCGCCTTGTCTATCCAGCCACACCGGAAATTGTAATTGAAAGGACAGCAGTGCAAGCGTTTTTGGACGGACTTCGGGACCGAAGCCAGACAACCATTGACCCTAGCTGGACCGACTCAATTAGTGGATGCACTGGCTCGAGCTCTAGAATTCGAGGCTACGAAAAATACCTGCAGAGGTCAAGCCAGAGTCCGAATCGTTGCCAGAGAATCCGAAGATGGCGGAAACAAGGAAGTCTCTGTAAGGAAGATACTAGAGGAAGTCCTGACAAAACAAAGACTAATGAGATGTCGGAACTGTTCGTAAGGTAGGACATATCCAAAGTCGTTGCAAGGAGAGCAACGGAGTACCGACTTCCTCGTCGGGGAAACTAAAGAAGCCAAAAATCTCCAACTGCCAACGCGTATGTCGCTTCGCTACGCAACCACGTTAACAGTGTCTCTATAGATAGCCTTATTAATAAGAAGCAATGTGCAATGTTGCTGGATAATGGTGCGACGAAAACAGTCATAAGGCCTAACATTGTTTTAGATGAGACCATGATAAAACCAACAAAGTGGCAATTGCGAACAGCGACAGGAGAAGCAGCTAATGGTGAAATACATGTTGAAATGGTCTTGGGAAATACAGCATTTCAACATCGGGCATTAGTGGCGGACATCGAAGACCAAGTCATCATTGGAATAGATGTCATGAGCTCTAAGGGATTCCAGTTAAACTTTAAAGATGGAATTCTGTGAGTGAATGACGAAGAAGGGTGCTTCATCGGAAAGACGACATAATGCCTCGAGCAATCTTGGCAGAGGATGTAAATGTTCCGGAAAGAGCTGAAATCATTGTAGATGCTTGCCTAGATGGGAAAGCTAAAGCTGGAATAGCGATGATGTTTGATCGCGAACTTAGGCAGAGAAGTCGCACTGGGGAAGACTTTTTCGTGCCAAGGAGATTGTGCCGGTAAGAGTAATGAACCTGAATCGGTTGTGCTAAAGAAAGGAACAACTTTGGGCCATTTTTCAACAGTTTCCTCTGTAGTCAGAAGCACACAGCATTCAGAAATGCCACCAGGTAAACTATTCGACAGTTGGCGAGAAGACTACCCTAGCGAAAAGAGAAGAAGCCGACAGAATAGAAATGGAAGAAGAAGGTGTAATTGCACCATCCAATAGCCCTTGTGCTTCTCCAGTTGTCTTGGTTAAAAAGAACGATGATTCCACTCGATTTTGCGTGGACTATCGGCATCTAAATCTCGCAACGAAGAAAGAGAGCTATCCCCTACCAAGAATAGACAATACCCTAGATATATTGGCTGAATCGAAGATGTTTTCCACACTGGACCTGAAGAGCGGTTATTGGCAGGTGGAACTAGCTAAGGAAGACCGGGAAAAGACTGCATTTACCATCGGCTCAGGACTTTACCAATTAACGGTAATGCCATTTGGGTTGTGTAATGCTCCAGCAACTTTTGAAAGATTGATGAAAACTGTGTTAAAAGGGCTTTAATAAAAACATGCCTGGTGTATCTTGACGATATTATCGTGGTTGGAAGATCATTTAAAGACCACGTGAAGAACCTGGAGGAGTTGTTTCGGCGACTTCGAAATTCCAGATTAAAATTAAGCCCGAAGAAGTGTCAGCTGTTCCAAGAAGAGGTGCAAGATCTTGGACATGTGGTTTCCGCGAAGAGAGTAGCGGTTGATAAACAGAAAATTAAAGCTGTGCAGGAATGGCCGATGCCTAAAGAAGTTTCCTGGGGTAGTGCACGTACTATCGTCGGTATGTAGCCGGATTTGCCAACATCGCCAAGCCACTTACTAGACTCACAGAAGGGAAGGTACAGTACCAGTGGGACGAGGAGTGCCAGCGATCATTCGAGACACTGAAAAGAGCATTGACGAGAGCCGTTATCCTTTGCCAGATGGGAACTTCGTTTTGGATACCGACGCAAGCAATGTCGGAATTGGTACGGTGCTTTCGCAGATCCAAAACGGCCAGGAGAAAGTCATCGGCTATTTTAACAAGGCGTTCAGCAAGCCTGAACGGAATTATTGCGTTATCCGTAGGGAACTCGTGGCTGTGGTAAAGGGGGTAGAACATTTCTACAAGTACCTCTATGGAAAAAGATTCCTCCTGAGGACTGATCATGCAGCACTGAAGTGGATCTTGAAGTTTAAAAACCCCGAAGGACAAGTGGCCAGGTGTATTGAGCGGTTGCAAGAATTCGACTTCGAGGCTGAACATCGAGCTGGAACAAGCCATAAGAATGCTGATGCCCTATCGAGTAGACTATGTCCTGATGATCGCAAACATTGTCAGCGAGCAGAAGAAAAAGAGGCTGTTCTCTGTAGAACCACAGAATAATCATTATTATTATCATTGATTATGCTGTGGTAGAACTACCGCCATCAATGAGCATTGGCAATCTGAAGATATCCAGAAAGACCAGAAATTAGATCCTGAGTTAAAAGAAGTTATCCAGTGGAAGGAAGAAGACAAAGCTATGTGGCAGGAGATTCCTCGATACTCACCAACCATAAAGTCGTTCTGGGCTCAGTGGAACTCCCTCATACTGGAAAATGGACTTCTCAAGCGCGTCCTGGAAACTCCAGAGGACGGAAACGACAGAAAACAGATTGTGGTTACCAGAAATAGGAGACCAGATGTTTTACGAAAACTACATGATGGTACAACTGGAGTACATCTGGGAGTAACGAAAACCCTGGGGAAGTTGGGAGAACGCTTCTATTGGGTAAACTGACAAATAGATGTGAAGGATTGGTGCCGGAAATGTACGGTTTGTGCAGCAAGTAATGGGCCTCAGAAGAGACCAAAAGCTCCCATGAGACAATATAACGTGGGCAGTCCATTCGAAAGAGTAGCCATTGATGTTGCCGGTCCATTTCCTGAATCTGGCTCCAGAAATAAGTACATTGTGGTAGTGATGGACTATTTCAGTAAATGGGCAGAAGCTTATGCCTTAGAGAATCAAGAAGCCCTGACCGTTTTGGTGTTCCCCTGGAGTTGCACTCAGACCAAGGTAGAAATTTCGACTTCAGCCTTTTCCAAGACGTCTGCAAACTATTGACGACATCCACCAACGAGTCCTGTTAAATACCGAGAATGCCAGTGCCCGAATGGAGGAAGCTTATGACATCAAAGCCGAGGGCGGGGAATTTCAAACTGATGATCTTGTTTGGTTGTATAACCCACAACGTCATCATGGATATTCGCCCAAGCTACAAAGGTCTTGGGAGGGGCCGTACCAAATTCTAAAGAAGATCAACGATGTTGTGTACAGAATAAGAAAGCTGCCTCGAGGAAAATCAAAGGTGGTACATTTCAACAGGTTAGCCCCTTTTGCCGGAAGTCATAACGGCGAAGTTGACCAAGCCCAAGTTCGCAGCATCCAACCACCCGATGACGAGATGACTTTCGAACAGTTTATGGCAGTATACTCTGATGGGCAAAAACTGCAGCACGACGTAACAAGAGAGGAACCCTGAGGGATGCCCATAGAATATGCCCTGGCTCATTATGTAGCTCGAGATCTCCGGATGTCCAGAGGAATATCCAAAGTGTTGCCAAAAAGTACGGCCAGTTCCAGAATCTAAGGGAGCAAAATCCAGTGGTAGGGGTATCATTTCGAATATACAAAACCAGTGGGTACCAGAGACCTCTTTTTTTTGGTAACGAAAACATTCTCGCAGGACAAGCCAACATACAGCGATCTTTGGAAGACTCTGGTAGAATTGAGGACTGTGATGATGGGGAAGAACCTGATGAAGTTGGCGGTCCCAAAGATAGCCTGCTGGTTGGATGGACTGAATTGGAGGGAGGTGAAAAGTATGATGGAAACAATCTTTCGATTCAATGGCATCGACATCCTGGTATGCTGTCTCAATATTCGCAGCCCAGATTGGACTGTTGACTGTTACTTCCACCAAACGTCCCGTTGTCGAAATGGAGAGTTCAGCAAATATCGTCACAACAGTAAGGATTCTGGGACATTCCGGTACGAAATGGTCTTAAAGAGGGGGCAATGTTACGAGCATTCATCCGATAGCTGGTGCAATCGGCCATCATCCAATTCGTGGGAGGGACATTCTTCCGATACTTCTGGGAATCTGAAATGTTTGTCTCTCAACAGGCCGACCGCTGCCGTTACTGGGAATTCCCTTCAAGCTTCCAGAACACATGAAAGAAGTTTCCCGATGGTTCGTTGACTTGCCAGAATAATTCCGAGAGAAATATATAAATACATACAGCTGGCGATGGAATTCAGTCAGTATTCGACGGTCGTATTGTTAAGTTAAGATAAATTGTAAATAGTTCTGTGAATATAAATTGTGTTAAAGTAGTGGAATTAGAGTGAGGTGGAGGTGCTTTTAAATAAATCCAAGAACTGAACTGAACCCGCGTGTGAAAATAAAAACATTACATTATATTTGACCTTATTTTCAAGACTATCCATTGAACTTTTTATAATCTCAATTTCATCATTTAGTACCTTTATGTCTGATTCCACATTCTGTATTTTCTGATTAACCACTTCGTTATCTTGAATTACTAATTGCATTAGTCCGTTAACATTTTTGAATCATCTTGCCTTTTTGATCCTTCAACCTGTCATTTTTCTTCTAATATTTTAAGTTCGTTTACATTTACACCTAGTCTTTTTAATTCAATTTGTTCTTAATGACATTTGTGCTCACCTTATAATTTAGAGAATTGCCCTTCAATAATTTTTGTTGATCATTTTTCATGGTAATGGCATGATCTTGTTATTTTTCATTTATTATAGTTACAAAATTCTCTAATTTCTCTTCAAAAGTTGCCACCAACCTTTGTTGAAATCGTTGATCAATAACAGGTGGCATATTTATAATCAAATAGATCTTCATACAAATTTCACTTCCGACCTCCAATGTTATATTTTTTATGGGTTCTAAAACACTAAAATAATAATGATCGGTCACCCAAGTATACACTGATACCAAATTTCAACATTTGCCGTCCAGTAGTTTTGGAGAAAATTGACTGTGTTCTGACAGATATACGGTTCAGGAGTGATTTAATGTGTAATGTGTTTTTTAAACTTGCGCTACCGATATTCAACAGCATAAAGAGGGTTCAGATAATTAAATATCAAATACAGATTTTTCATTCGATTCGGATTGACGTCTAGAAACTTTTTGAAAAAGTTGAAATGGCGCCAATAAAAATAGCAATCATTATAAACAATATAATGAAAAAACAAAGAATGGTTCCGTTTTTTTTGAGAAATCACAAAAACGATAAAAGATTTTTGAAATTGGAAAAAAAGATATGAAAAGAGGAAGCAATTTTTTAAAAAAAGTCCCTAAAGTTATTGCTAAAACGGGGAGTCTGGCATGACGTGTGCCGCGTCATTCAGATATAGTAAACAATAAAATTATTTAAACATGTCAAATATGAATATTAAGGAATGATAAAATTTACGTACCGTTGGAATTGGTTAATAAACAATAATCCGTACACAAAAAAATTGTATTTGTATTTTTTCATGTTTTATGCATTTGTTAATTAACAATATTTTTGAAATGGAAGTTAAAAACCTTAGTAATTATTAAACTTAAAACTCAATTTTTTTGCTTCGTACAGTTGTTATAAATGCGTGAAAAGATAGATTCTCGTTGGAAAATTTGAAAATTTTCAATTTTCCACTTATTTATCAAAAATCTACTGCATTGAAAAATGAATAATAACAATAAAGCGTTTGTACGATTTTAATTATTTTATTTTTTTTTTAATTAAGCGCCACCTGAAAATATTTTAATGTATTAAATAATATTATAATTTGTAAAAAAATCATTTCAAAAAAAATTATTGCTTGTAATTACATTTGTTAATTAACTATTTTTTTGTAATTTATTATTAATATTAAGGAATCATTTTTCAATCATTATTTCTATTGTCCTTTCATATTCCCAAGATATATATATATATATATATATTTTATTGACATTTAATTAATTAATTTAATAAACAATTTGTTATAAACAAATAAATTTTTGATTTGTTTTTTTTTAACTGTAAATATAAATAAAACAACTATATATAGCATGATTTATATAAAATAATTGTCTATTTCTGAGAATATTTGAAATATTTTACTGTTTGTATGTTCAATATTTTCTTTCAACTTCCGATCACTATTATTTAAATAACTTTTAAACTATTACAGATATGAGGAAAGTTATTTAAATAATAGTGATCGGAAGTTGAAAGAAAATATTGAACTCACAAACAGTATAATATTTAAAATTTTCAAAGAAATAGATTTTTTTTATAAATTATGCGATACATAGTGTTTTTATTTATATTTGCAGTTAAAAAAATTAAAACATAAAAATTTATTTGTTTATAACAACTGATGTAACTATATATACTGGGTAGCACTAAAAATTCTAAAGATCATGTGAAATAACAAAGTTTCCTTCAAATTGGAAGTATTTGAAAGATTTATCTTCAGTATTTCATGTGGCGTTCCTAGGTACGACTTTGTCCTTAATATTAAAAAATTAACAAATACAATTTTAAGCAATAATTTTTTTAAGAAACGTTTTTTTTACAAATCATATTTAATATATTTAAATAATTTTATTGTTTCTGAATGCACTCTCTTATAACAAAGTCGTACCTATGAACACCACAAGAAATTCTGAAGATAATTTATTAAATTTTTTTCCAATTTGAAAGAAGCTTCGTTATTTTACCTGATCTTTAGAATTTTTTGTGCTACCCTGTATATATCAAATTGGAAGTAAATTCGACACACGTGAATGCCAGACTCCCCGTTTTAGCAATAACTTTAGGGCTGTGTTAAAACTATAATATTGGAGATACAGTTCGGGAATTGGGACTTTTTATATAAAATTTCTCTTTTCAGATTTTTTCCAATTTCATAAATCGTTTTTTGAGATTTTTCAAAAAAACTTGAGCACTCTTTGTTTTTTCACTATATTGTTTATAACTATTGCAATTTATATCGACGCCATTTCAACTTTTTCAAAAAATTTCTAGACGTCAATCCGAATCGAATGACACTAAAATTATAATTTTCGGTGAACTCATCAGGATTTCACCAAAATGGCTCTTGTAGACTAGGCTAAATTTTAAGAAAATCTATAATGAATGTAACATAACCGAATATAGGTGTTTCAGTTTTTAGGGATCCGTTATATACTATAGACGGATACCCTTATAATATCACAGCAATTTTCTCCTATACTACTGGAAGGAAAAGGATGAAACTTGATATCAATGTATCGTTTGGTGACCCGATCAGGTGTACATATCGTAAATGAAGAAATTTTGATTTCAGTGGTATTTCTGGGGGAAAAACTAATACAAATTATCGTTCCCCCCTTATCTCCGAAACTATATAACAATATAGATATAGGGCCTCACCTGAATTTTACCGGAAAATTAAGGCGAAACTTCTACTATTAATTTTGGGGGGCAAATTACAGAATTAAATAGAAAATATAAAATTAAAATTGCTTCTAACGCATCAAGTAATATATCAAATGAAAGGGCTCATTACGGCGAAAACAAATACATTTTTTTTTCATATTTTTATAATAAATTATTTAAAAGATATTAACAAAAATATAAAAAATTTTACCCATTCCCCCACTTTATCTCCGAAACTAGAAGCCGTAAAAATTTGAAAAAATTAGGGATATAGAACCGCTACTGAACTTTACCAGAAAAATAAGGAGAAACCTCTAATATAAATTTTAGAGGGAAAATTACAGCATTAAATGGAAAATATAAAATTTAAAATATTTATAACGCGTCATGTAATATATCAAATCAAAAGGCTCATTATGACGAATACAAATATTTTAGGATAGGACCGCATCTATCAATCCATCTATTATATGTTTGTTCATAGTGATCAGTTGCTGATAATTCCAATCGTTTGCAAAATTCTACACCAGCAGTTAGCTGTGCCAACACTCGATTCGCGCAGAATTTCTCAAACCGTTGGAATTGTGGTCAACTAGCTACTATGAACAAACCTAGTAATAAGTTTCGGACTGGTTTAAAATATCAAGCTGGCGTTCCAACTTGTTCATATACGACTTCCATATTAAACTGGTGGGTTTATACCAGACCAATACCATACTTCTGTCTCTAAAACAAACAGACTTTATGTATAGGTGGTTTTTGACACTTCACAATCTAAGACAACTGTGGATTGTTCAGCATTATTCACAACAGACCCGATAAGTTCACCTGTTTTTCTTCAGTAGTAGACAGTTTTATTACTCCTTTATCAGCAAGACAGTTCCCGTTTCCATTAATTCTTTCTGCATATGGGATTATTAGGATAACGATTATTACAGTTTCGTTCTACTTCATGAAGATTACTGCATCAATACAAATTGGTACAGTTTTTTCTTCCAAAAGACGATAAAAATCCTCACTGTAAGCTCATCAAAATCTCTAACTTGGCGAAGGGCGCACCTATATGGGACTTCTAATTTCCCCGATTCGATACCTCCCAAACGTTGTGTCCAAAATTGTATGGCGGCTCGGGAGACCGACTCCAGTGTAGTCATCTGGAATTGGATTAAGATCAACGTGTCGATATCAATGTAGGTACGTTCTTAGTCGTTTTCCCAGCCATTTATGTCCACCGTTTGCTCAATAAGTATGATAAAAATTCATCCTCTCTCGATTCGTGTTATCCTTGCCAATAACTTTTGATGGTCCTGTACTAAGGTGTTCTGATGAAAGTAATATGAAAATAGCTGGAAATAGATTGGAGTTGAATTTTGTATACAGTATGGCTAAGCGTCTTCTTTCGTTTTTCGTAAGCTGGATCTTGTAGCAAAGTTTATGTTTTATTTGTGTAGCCCACTATCCCCAAAATTACATTAGTGCCTTGTGATTGATGAACCACAATCAGTAGCTTCTGACCAAACATTGTTTATACAAATTTCTTTCTCTTGGAAAAAACTTGCTCGCAATAGTATATATCTATTTTCCATTCTCGTTTTTCTGAATGGAACATATGGTAGGAGTAGTGCTTCGTTTTTGATAGAATTTTTGTGTTGAGTGGAATAAGTTATTAAGTTTCACATTATGAGGTTTCAAGTTCTTTAGCCATTGCATCTAATGTTCTTTGCACTGAATTATTAGTCAGAGATTTTTTTCTGAATTACGACTAAAGTATTTCCTTGGCAATTTTGTTTGGATTTTCGCTTTTAACAATGAACTGTTATTAAAGATGTTATTCCATTTACTGTGTGAAGGCGACTTAAACAGGTTACATATAACTGCCTGTTTCAAATATGTATTTTCCAACTCTTGAAAATAGGATAATGTTTTTAACTTTTTATCAGCATGCATTTTATTCAAATTTATTTGTAGTCTAGAAACTTTTTGATAAATTTAATAATATTGGTAACGTTTGGTTTGTAGGAAATACTCATATGGTACTACCAGTATTTCTTCTTAAATTCAGATATTGTCGAAACAAAATGTGCTGTCAAGTAAATTAATTTTTCGTCAGATTTAAATAATAAACACATTCCTAGAGCTATCCCTGCTTTTTATAGATTTATATTCGTATGCACATAACATGTATGTTTTTGATTTTTTACTATGTCGGTGTATTTACTCAGTAGGAAGGAGGCCATTACAATCTCAATAAGTTGTTTAGTAACGCCGTTGGTTCTCTATAATAGAAATTTCACTAAATAGCAACCCTTAATTGATGAGCATATTTTCACATACTTCTGTTATGTAAGTCAGATATTTTCTTAAACAGTGTATTTGTTGATGGTAATTCCGTTTTCTTTGTGGACTATGTTTTTCATGTCTTAGGTGAATCGATGGTAAAATGACGCCGTTTCGGCAGAGTCACATCTGCCCTCTTCAAGTCGGTTCGCATAATTCTCGTAGCCTTCTGCTTTCGCTTCGAGTTACTCGAATACTCGAGGCAGAAAGAACACGTGACCCCAGTAAAAGTACCTACCTGTAGATTTCCAGGACCGTTTTTGTGAGCTTATTATGAAGACTTCATACAGGCATTAATGCTCCAAAATTGATCTAAATATCTCGAAAACTTTAGTAGTCACAAGAAAAAAACTGAAAAAATCTGAAGATTTCAACATATTGTACGTCGGTAACGAAGCGTTTGCGGACATATGTTCATAGGAACTTTTCGTCACAAAATGACTCAAGGAAGCATATCTTGAAAAATCTGTCGCACTTATTCATTTATACCCTATATATTATGTTATATTTTGTGTTGATTTAACTTTTAAGAATTTATTAAATAATGTTTTTCTTCCTTACCTATTGTGGACTCTTTTTAGGGTCCCGTATATACAATATACGGATATCCTTATAATATCACTCCGGGTTTCTGCCTCTGTCACATCACAGCAATTTTCTCCTAAACTACTGGACGGAAGAGGTTGAAATTTGGTATCAATGTATAGTTTGGTGACCCGATCAGGAGTACATATCGTAAAAGAAGAATTTTTGATTTTAGGGGTACTTCTGGGGGGGGGAACTAAAAAAAATCGACCGTTCCCCCCTGATCTCCGAAGCTACTGAGCCTAAAATTTTGAAAAAGTAGAAAATATAGAACGTTGCCGAACTTTACAGGAGAAATCATTAATATTAATTTTGGGGGGCAAATTATAGAATTAAATGAAAATTTATAAATAAACAAAAATTCAAACGCATCATGTAATACATCAAATGAAAGCTCCCATTCTGAGGAACACAAATATATTTTTTTCATATTAAAAAAAAATTAGTCAAAAAGATATTAACGGAAATATAGCAAAATTTAGCTATCACTGAAACTATAAAATCTAAAGTTTTGAAAAAATTAGAGGTATGGGGTTTGGCCTGAAGTTTACTGGAAAAATAAGGAGACGCCTCTACTTTTATTTGGGGGGGGGGCAAATTACAGAATTAAATGGAAAATATAAAATTGTTTCTAACCCATCATGTTATATATCAAATGAAAGGGCTCATTATGACGAAAACAAATATATTTTTTTCATATTTTTAAAATAAATAAATTAAAAGATATTAACAAAAATATAAAAAAATTTACCCATTCCCCCCTGTCTCCGAAACCATAAGCTGGAAAATTAAAAAAAATAAAAGGGCTCATTATGACGAAAACAAATATATTTTTTTTTCATATTTTTAAAATAAATAAATTAAACTGAACTTTACTGGAAAAATAAGGAGAAACCCCTGATATTCATTTTGGGGGACAAATTATAGAATTAAATGGAAAATAAAAAATTAATAATTGTTTCTAACGGATCTTGTATATATAAAATCACAAGGCTCATTATGACGAATACGAATATTTTAAAATATATTAAAAAAAAATTTTAAAAAAATTACCCATTCCCCCGTTATTCTCTAAACTATAAGACATAAATTTCTTTGTTTACAGGAAAAATATGAGGAAATCCCTAATATTAATATTTGGGGTTAATTATAGAATTAAACGGAAAATAAAAAAATATTTTTTTAACGCATCATGCTACATCAAATGAAAGGGCTCGTTATGAGGAATACAAATATATATTTTTCATATTTTTAAAATTAATTGTTTACAAGATATTAAAATAAAGATATAAAAAAATTAATTTCTTGCTTTATTTCCGAAACCAACTACCTAAAATTTTAAAAATAATTAGAGGTATTGGGGCTCACTTGAAATTTATAAGAAAAGTTATTAGAAAACCTCCATAGTAATTTTAGGGACCAATTATACAATTAAATGGAAAATAAAAATTGAATTTTCAAATGCATCAGATAAAAGGCTCATTATTGAATTACAAATATGTCATATGTTTAAATCATTTGTTTAAAAGATATTAACAAAAATATTAAACATCGACTTAATTCCCACTTTAGAAACTACACTATTTAAATTTTGAAAAATATATTTTATTTGTATTTCTAAATAATTTGAATAACAGATTTAATAATTTATAATTTAAAACTTGACCTATTTTGCCCTTTATCTTCCAATCTACAGAGCCTCAAAACTCAGATAGTAGATTATAAAAGGCTTCTCTGAAAGTTTATTAGTTAAATAAAACTCTAATGTTATTTTTTGGGGGCCAAATTAGAAAATTAAATACATATGTATTCTAATAAAATCAAGCGAATCCTGAAGCAGATAAAATAAAAAGTCTATGTGTGAAAAATCAAAGTGTATATTTTTTATAAATTTAAAACGCTTCCTTTAAAAGATATTAGGGTAAATATAAGAAAATGCACTCATTCCATGCTTGTCTGAAACTGGAATATTAGAATCTTGAAGGTGGTACAGAACCCTTAATATGCGAGTCCAACTCGCACTTGACCAAATTATTTTCTTTTCTCAGGACTTTTGTTCTGGGCTTAATTTATCTATTTCATTCAACTGTTTGTTCCCTTATAACTCATATGTGTTATTTTATCAATAATAGTTATTGAAACCTAATTTTCTCAGACTATTAATATGATTGCTACTGTATTGAATTTGTCATTACAATTTATTTTGACATTAGTTGTCAAAATTACTTTTTTTAAATTATTACCAAACAATTTTTTTCTGGTCAGGGAGACCCTAATTACCTAGCTGTAGGAAATATAATTTACAAACTATTCTCATAACTATAAAATATACAGGTGGACTCATGTGCTATATTATGTAGCCCATATAACATATATGGGCTACATAACATATCTTACGGTTTTTGTTTATAAAAAAAATCGTGAAAATTGGTCGAACTGTTTAACCGCAAACACCCTGACACGAGATTTTTATATATTAGATTAAACCCATGTCTGTTGGTTTATTACGAGAATTATGCGAACCGACCTGAAGAGGGCAGATGCGACTCTGCCGAAACGTCGTCATTTTACCATCGATCCCGGCAGGGATCAGTTGTCAACTACGCGGATGAGTTCCCGGAAACCACCTGAAACATTTAGTGCCCGCGAAAACTTAAAAACAATATATATATATATATATATATATATATATATATATATAAATATATGCAAGGCGTTACAAGCTACGCTATAATACATTTATATTCTAACATTTTTGTAACCACTTTGTATAACTATAATTCCGGTCCACCCTATATATGCAACTTTTTATAGGCTACCAAATATAACATTTTTAAATAACACTGTATAACTATAATTTCACACCACCATATTTTTTAAACTACCCTGTATATGCATTTGTTTATGGTCACCTATTGTAATTTTTTTTGAACCACCATCTATAATTATTATTCCAGTACATCCTATATTGCAACAACCCTGCAAATGCTAATAAGCTACCCTATAGGCATACCATTCTATTAATATTTTTTTAGCGACCTGCATAACAAAACTTTTTCTCCGCCCTGTATATCAGCTATCATTAATTTTCAACTGCTTATGGGGTACCCTACACAATTATTTTTTCTTGCTTTTTTCTAACCATACTATAATTCCATTTGACTCTATATTTTAACCATCCTGCATAGCAACTCTTATGTACCATCTAACATATTTTAAACGACCCTGTATAATCATAATTTTACACAACCAATACATATTATATGCATCAAATTAGAATGCGAAATCATGAGATCTTACTCATCTAAAAATTGCCTACCGTGTCAATTTTTTCACCTTGAAAACTTGAAATGTCTAGCTATAAAAATATAATGTTAGGAAAATATGACAGAGGCATAAAATAGTTACATATTCAGAACATACAAATACAATTTGTATTGAAAGAATATTAACAAGAACAGTTTCACTCTCAAATAGGTCACCAAATCACCCTGTATTGAAAGAATTTTTACAACAGGAGTCCACCCTTACGTAGGTTACCAAATCACCGTATATTGAACGCTTTGAAATTTCAAAGCAGCTGCGCCTTGATTGTCAGAAACTGTCACTAAATTTTTTAATAATGAAAAGATGACACCCTCGCCAATCGATTTCTATCCATCGAAACTTCCAAAAGGGAAAGTTTCATCGAAAACGTTAGAGCCGTTTTCCAAAACTCAATTACATATATATATATATATATATATATATATATATATATATATATGAGTTACTTAGTATCTTTTGAGAAAGCCAAATATGATTTTGGCGGAACGTCAAGTGATCTTTCAAACGAATACAGACGAACGGATGTATACCGAAATAAATCATCAACCATATATATATATATATATATATATATATATATATATATATATATATATATATATATCCGTTTGAATATGACGTATATATATATATATATATATATATATATATATATATACATATACAAACATTGCTCGTATTAGATATATTTTTTAATTAATGAATTATGCCATAACTTCAATTAGAATTTATAGGCTATAACTGACACGATTTTTACAGCAAATTCGTAGATGTAAATTATTGAAAGAAACCTGCAAAAGTATGGATTTTTGTCTTTGTCAGTACTATTCAAAGTGATGACGGGATCATAGTGCCATTGAAAAGTTGTAGAGAATCAGAAACCCTATAAAATGGTTTTATAGATCCTGATTGAAGCATTTTTCATTGCGAAAAACCCGGAACACTGCGAGAAACTGATAGCAGCGGAAATTTGGGAAAGTTGGTAGAACAGTTCAAAAACGGTCGAACTGAAATCGTCCTAACTGGCTTATTGAAATGTCAACTCCTTCACTTGAAACCCTCATTGAACACATTATTTGTAAAGAACGGCGTATTACGGTTGAACATGACAAAGAACAGTTGGGAGTCAGGGGATGATTCAAAGAGCGGGAGCGTTGCGTTTGAAGCGATCGTCCCATTCAAGAGTTTTCAAAGTCAGTGACTATAAACCTGAAACGAGGTACTCTCAAATCGAAGAGCCTCGAAGAATACATAGGTTTAAATCATAAGTCGACTTATAGTGTAGGGAACTTAGAATTATTTTCATACCATTTTTGCAAAAATATTCCACAGGTGTTTGAATTATTTTTCTTGAAGAAGGTACGCCGCGTAAAACAAAAAAAGTTCTGTTAACAAATTTTTACTTAGATAATTATATATACTAGGTGTTTAAAATAGCAAAAACCCTAATTTTGGCAGTTTTTGTGACTTTTCAGCAACAGAGTAAAAATTTAAAGAATCAAAGGTAAGTGTGTTGTATGCGCATTTTTAGAACCTACTAAATGAGATATTGATCGATAGAATTGGTTAATTAATAAATGAGTTATTCGCGAGAAATGTGAAAAAAGGCGCAATTTTCAATCACTCGTAATTCCTTTCTAAAAAAAATTTGACTGATGAAACTTGGTAAAAAGTTTCATTTGTATATCTAAAATAACTGCTCAGAATTTTAACTTCATGGCTTTGAAGGTTTTCTCACAAATGTAATTTTTTATCGAGAGCTCTTTATTTTTGCTGATGTTTACAACGCTGGGAGCGTCAAATTACTTTTTGGTAAATCTGAATGGAACATGTTAATTATCAAAACTTTCGGTACAACTACATCAAATATTAATATTCTTTTGGGTTTATTCTATTGTCTGTAAATTTAATTTGAAATTCTGCATTTTGGTATTCGCCAACACATACATATTGGTAGAGGGGGATCCTAATTTCCCCTCACGGTAGAATAAAAATAGAATATCATCGAATTGACATGACCTTTAAAATGCTTTTTCCAAGCAAATTACGTTATATACGAGGGTAAATCAAATATAAACAGTAGTTTTGCTATTCTGCTTAGAATGCAGTTTCGAGCTAGATTATGTTGTTTGGAGTAGATGTTTGGTTTATGGGGAACCAGACGGGTACGCGCATACAGAATACACCCATGACTAAGCAAGAGTTACATTCGTCTGTTATGCAACAAATTATCATAAACTTTAAAACCAATAAAAGCGTTAAAGCCTCAGAAATTCTAATTCATTTGAAGGCACAGTTTGGGTATAGTACACTGTCTCAGAATCGTGTGTATATTTGGGTGAGAAAATTTAAGTGGGTACGAGAATGATTACCATGATCGACGCACAAGGACAAGCCTTACAGCTGACAATGCCAATAATGTTCGACAGCTTATTGAAGGTGAGCGCCCATTAACCGTGGAGGAATTTCCTCAGAATTGGGGGTCAGCTATGGAAGTGTTCAATCAATTATCATTGATCAACTTGGTTTCACAAAAATTTGTGCTCGATGGGTTCCGAGGTTTTTGACTGTTAATTGATATCATTGAAAGACTTCTAAATAGATTTCAGACAGAAGGGAAGGCCTTTTTGAGCGCATTGTCGAAAGTGGCGAAAAAAGAATAAAATTCAAAACTCGGCTCTCCTCTGGAAAAGTCCTTGCCACGATTTTTTTGATTCTAACGAAATATACTGATTTATTTTCTACGTACCCAACGTACAGTGAATGTGGATTACTAATGCCAGTTGTTACGGTTGGCAAAAGCCGCGTATTTGAAGCAAAAAACAAGGAATACTGCAAGAAATGGGCTGAGAAGCCAAACACCCTCCTTATAGCCCTGACTTGCCTCTGAAAGAATCACCGGGAGGAAAGATTTGGAATATATGAAGAAGTTGAGGAACACATGCGCAGTTGGCTTGCAACTCGCCCTCAGAGAATACTGAAACTCCCAACTCTCGGTGGAAAAAGTGTGTAGATCACGCAGGGTATATTGAAAAATTTATTCAATAAATGTATGAAAAAATTTCCGTTGATATACGATTTATCCTCGTAATTGTTTTGCTGACTTTAATTCCCAGAGTTTTGAATCAAAGTCGATCGCAGTATCACAATTAATTTATTCGACAATTTTAAAAGGAAAAAACTTTAGAAAGGAAATAATGAGTCAGAAAATAGAAAATCAAAGTCAATTATAGTTATGCAAATCATTAATATTAATGTGTAGTTATGAACTATGAAGTTAGTTAACTAATGAATATATTTAAAAAGTTTATATTGAAAATTATTCCTTAAAACACCATCTATAAAAATGTTATATCAACAAATAGAAATGTAACATTTCAATGAACAAATTATGATATGGCACCTTTCCTCGTCCCTGGGCTATCAGCAACAAACAATTTGACAGTTGGCATGGCATTTGTATTAGGGAAAGAATAAAAGCGATTTGAAATCAATGTCAGTTCGAACGCAGTAATAAAATGAGGGGAAGGTGCTTCTCCCACCAGTACATTTTATTTAATTCCGAATACCAAAATGCAGACTTTCAAACTGATTTTACACACATTAAAACAAAACCAAAATAAAATTAATTTACGAGGAATTGTACTGAAGGATCTAATATTTAATATGTTTCTTTCAGATGGTTAAAATATTAATTTAGCTCAAAGTGGGAGCATTGTAAACTTCACGTAAAATCAAAAACCCTGGAAAAAATTCAGATTTGCAAGAAAACCATGTGAGCTGTAAATTTGAGGTTCTTACCAGTTATTTACCTTGTAGAAATGAAAGATTCTGCCAAGTTTCAAAATTTCAACGCATCTTTTACAATAACTATGGACGATTGAAAATCGCGTATGTTTTACAGTTTTTTCCAAATAACTCAATAACTAATTATCCAATCAGCTATATGAACCTATCATTTAGGCACTATTGAAATTACGTATAAAACAAACTTAGTTTCGACCCTAGAACTTTTCATTCAGTTGCTGAAAAGTTACAAAAACTGCTAAAATTGCGATTTTTGCAACTTTAAACACTCCGTATAATTAATTACGGAATAAAAATTTGTTAACAACAGTTTTTATGTGTTATGCTATATACATTCTTCAAGAAAAGCCAATCAAATATCTGTGGAATTTGCAATTGAAAACACTAACTTCCCTAGAGTATTAGTATATTTAATGAAATGACCTAAGCAATAAAATGTGTGTAAGCTCATAGAAAATGCCCCTATAAAGGGAGCAAGACTCAAAGTGTGTACAGACTATAAATAATGGATTAAGAGATATTGTCTCATCCTACCTGCTGTTCAGATTTAATTTTGTTCGGTTCACTCAAGGAGTCATTACGTGGCACGAAGTCCGGCAACAACAAGGAGGTCAAAGAAATTGTAAGAAAATGGCTCAAACAAGATGGCACTTAGCATTAGGTATGAAAAAATATAGTAATATTGGTGAGGTTTATGTTGAATGGCAGTAAAGTCTCATTTTGTAAAAATACTTAGTGCTTTGTCTGAAGGCATTTATCTATTTAATTATTGAATGTGAACCATATACGGGGTGTCCCATAGAAAACGAGCCACCTGGAATATTTCCCAAATTACTCATTATTTTGAAAACACGTGAAAAGATTTACGAAGGGGGACATATTTGGCCATACTAATCATTAATTAAATAGCACCCTCATCACCCTAGCGCCAGCTACTCATTTTTTTTAATGGAACCCTACTATAAGTGACCTTCAAGCCTGTTTAAAAAGGAATTCAGTGGTGTGTCGTTCTTGATATTCCATCAACATTTAAGAAATTTGCGAATTAAAACGTGATTTCTGGATTTTTGGATCTCTGCTATTACGACAAGGAAAATGAAACCCACAATGGACTTTAAATCATTTATTATATAATAGATGTTCGATACGGTCTCCATTGTATATCCTTTTTGACGAAAAGTTGTATTCCGACCTGTAATTTTTGAGGTGCCCCACTGTGTATTACTTCTCATGTAACAAAAAATTTAATAAGTTCTTTGGTTAAAAAAGAAAAAAGCTAGTAAATGACTTAGTTTATTTCAATAGTCGCTTTGGTGTAGTTAAGTACTTCATTATTTTTCTTCTCGACAAAATAGTTTACTCATTAGCGAAAAAAATGAAATTATTGTTCTTTATGTTCAGAGTAATAATTGCGCTAGAGAAACTGCTCGTAATATCAATAAAAGGCATTCAGAAAGACTAGTAAGGCATAAATATATTACTGAACTGTGGAGCAAATTCAACGAAACCGGAAAAGTCACCAACCAAGAAACGCGAGCCAAGAAGGATCGATAACGTTGAAGTAGCAGTATAAGGACATATTGTAATGGACCTGAAAAAATCTTTAACACAAATTGCGGTAACATCAAGTGTTCACAGAATTCTGAAACGTAATAAATTGCATCCCTACAAAATCAGACTAGTGCAAGAATTAAATGAAGACGACTTTGACCGAAGAAAAGAGTTTTTTGAAACATTGTTCGGTCACATAAACAACAATCCCATTTTTTTGACGAAGCCTCCTTTTATTTAAATGGTGAGATAACTCTAGTCATGACTACTGGAGTAACATTAATCCATTGTTTAGAGAGACTCATACTCAGCGACCTCTAAAGCTAAATGTGTGGGCGGGGATCTTAGGTGATCATATGGTTGGACCCTTTTTCATATGTATCACTTTAAGTTGAGATAAGTATTTAGACTTACTTGCAAACGCGTTAGATCCAAGTATAACTGATTTTTTTTAGGCAGCTGATCATCTAGTAAAAGACGAACTTGTTTTTCAGCACGGCGATGCCCCTCCACATTATGTCCTGGCAGTTAGAGAGTTTCTGGATAGATTGGAAGACGATGTGCCATCGAGTGGACAGCAAGGTCGGCAGATATGAGTTCTCCACAGTCACTGGGTAATCTGAGCCTTCGTATCCAAAGAGAATTTGGCCGACTTACTCCAGATGTTTTTCCCAATGTGCGCAATGAATTTGAGGCCTTGCAGTGGGCGGAGACATCTGTTATAATAAAATGATTTAAAATCCATTTTCAGTTTCATTTTTCTTGTCGTAATAGTAAAAAGTCTTTAAAATTATAAGCGAATTATCTGTATTAATTATTATTCGTTAATAAGATCAGAGATCAGAATCAAATATTCAAGAATGCCGTTTTAATTCGC
The DNA here is from genome assembly GCA_034190945.1 of Octodonta nipae. NCBI lineage: Eukaryota > Metazoa > Arthropoda > Insecta > Coleoptera > Chrysomelidae > Octodonta > Octodonta nipae. The sequence continues at coordinate 67,619,906 of CM067218.1, forward strand.
AAATTCCTTAAATGTTGATGGAATATCAAAAACCACACTCTGTTGAATTCCTTTTTAAACAGGCTTTAAAACGAGGTGTCACTTATGTAAGGGTTCCATTAAAAAAGAGTGAAATTTGGGGTGATGAGGGTGAAATTTAGATAATGGTTAGTATTTCCAAATACGTTCACCTTCGTACATCTTTCGTCGTTTCGATTTTCAAAATAACGAGTATTTTGGTTGGGACACTCTGTATGTATATTTGAATTGTAACTTATTATATCAAGTGGTTATTATTTAGTAATCTGTTTTCTTAGGAGACTGATATTTTATCAAATATAAATAAAACTTATCTGAAAAGTGTAAACAACAAGTCCCCGATTGTGATCCATTTTTATATTTATTCATAACGGTGATTTACTATCGCCTACACTTCGCTTTCTTATTATTACATTGACATTAAATTTAAAACAGTAGTCCCCAATACTGACACTAGTAACACTACTTAAAATGTTAGTTTCTAATAAGATTGGTTGAGTACATTATTTAATAGCATAGCAGCTGCGAGGAATATTTCATATAAAGAATAAGTAATCCGGATGTTTCGAAATTACCGTTACTATAATTCAAAGACCTGTTACAGAAAATAAGTGGCAGTCCCAATAAACCACCAGAACAAATAAAAATATTAGAATACAAAGTTAAGTTGTGAATAGTTTATGAAGAACTTATGATGGATTAACAAAACTTGTTATTAAAACCAATTGTAACTCTTTACAAAAACTACATAATTCTGAATTAAAATAAAACTCGGCAAACTATTAGTATAGTTCATTTAGAAATTACTCATTACCACAAAAATAATTTAACGGTTATCTATATTTTACTACCAAATTATTTATAAAATACTGATAATAAAACATTATAATGGGTATTAACTGATGGAATTTGCGACATTTGCTTGTTAAAAAATAATTGCATGTAATGATAACATACGCTTAAACATAATTATTGAATTTAAAATTAAATCAGGAATGGCAAATGGAATTACTAGTGTGTAACAAATTGATAATTAAGCACAATCTTTTTTACCAGAACACTAAAACATTATTTTAACAATGAACGTCATTTCACCAAGTTGATGATAACTTAGATACCTATACTCTCTTCGAGGTGTCATTCCTTTGTACGCAAGACAATATACATTATATATTATATATAACATATATTGTTTCTGGTCAGGGAACCTTCATCAGTTGCGCTTCCCACAATTGAATGTCCTCTCGAACACTTCTTTATGTATTTTATACATTTCGTTAAATTTGAAGGCGCGAGATGTAAGACCGACATCTAGGATTTTCGAGAGAATTAGCACACAGAGGTTCAAAATCTGGAGCCGTTCCGTGATATTGAATATTCTCTTCGAGGTGTCATTCCTTTGTAAAATCCTAGATGTCGGTTTTACATCTCGCGTCTTCAAATTTAACGAAATGTATCAAATACATAAAGAAGTGTTGGAGAGGACATTCAATTGTGGGAAGTGCAACTGATGAAGGTTCCCTGACCATTAACAATATATGTTATATATAATGTATATTGTCTTGCGTACAAAGGAATGACACCTCGAAGAGAGTATTCAATATCTCTGACAGGTGAAGTAACCTGAAAATTGTATCGTGACATTCTGTCCTAGGAGTTAAGGGAGAACAGCAATTACACGGAACGGCTCCAGATTCGGAACCGCTGTGTGCTAATTCTCTCGAAAATCCTAGATGTCGCTCTTACATCTCGCGTCTTCAAATTTAGATACTTATGTCAAGAATTTATTCACAAGTATATTTAGGTGTTTGAGAGATAAGTTAAGGAAGGTCAATTTACTTAAAATGAAATTATCACGCATATATGAATATGTATAAGTTTTTAAAAGTAAATTGTAAATCTCTAGCAGTCAATATTTTTTCAATATTAAGTCAATTTCTAATTTGGAATGGGAATCATAAGAATGGCCCAAAATTTGATACAGTTGAGACGTCTTTGTAATAGTAAAATGCGGCTCTACGATGAATGAACGAGCAACTTCCATTTGCCACTCTTTGGTATTCCAAATTTTGGACGATTCCTATGATTTCCATGCCAAATTAGGCGAAGTACATAGTCGAAATGAGCAAATGATGGGATTTAAGAGCTAACCGTTAGGTGAGATCTATTTTATTTAAAAGCTTTTATTTAGTTTCACCTGTCCCAAAGTTTGTCTGTAATCAAATCTTGCAAGTTAAATTTGATCCACTTCCCGGTGTTACCGATTGAGCTGAAATTTTGCATGCATGTGTAAATCGGGTGACAATGCAAAATTGTTATGACATGGAGCTGATCTGATAATCGAATCGGAAGGTGGCCATAGGAACTCGAGTTTGGACTCATTTGATCCGTCTTGACTAATACTTTGGTGCTAGATGGTAACCAGGGTCTGATGATGGAGCTGGAAAATGACAATAGGAATTCTGTATTTAAACGATATAACTTCATCGAGTTTGGGCTCTGGTTTGATTCGTCTTAACTAGTTTTTGGTACTAGATGGTAACCAGGATGTTTGATTCGTTTTGATGGGTGGGCTGTTTTTGATGAGTGGTGAGTGGTGGTGGTTTGGTGGACGTTTGTTATGAATGTGGATTCTGTTTTCGATTAGATGCCTTAGATTAGATGATTGACCCAATGCGAAGGTAAGAACGTGCCGAGGCCTGAATGGTATCAGGGTCTATAAACATGTCATATCGCTAACGTTGCGCCTCAGGATACCAGGGCGAACACTGTTGTACTGAAGCCCTCATCCCCCTACAATGGACCTCTGGGTGGGTGAACCTTTTTTGTCATATTCTCGTGGGAACGACATTAACAAAAAAGAAACTACTATACAAAAAAGAGATGTTTAGAGAATGTGAAGTTGAAGCGGCAAGAGAAGATTGTTAATGAAAGCTATGTCCACAAGCGACAACGCTTGGAAAAAATAGTTTATCAGTAGCTAAACATAGAGAAACCGAATCGTTAGACCAATACGCTAATAGGTAAGAAATCGGTAGAATACAGACACAAGAGACAAGGTAAAATGAATCACCTGAACAACGTGCCCTCAGGATAGATAACGTTAGAAGAAAAAATGAATTATAAGAAGAACACTTCGCCAGAATCGAAAGGAACAGAATGCTCAGGCAAGCAACAAACGGCAGAGGAACGCACTGTAACAGCAGAAAATGGACGGCAGAAAAAGACTAATCAGAGGAATATGCAACGTGGTAGCGTTGAGTACTTAAATAACGCGATAAATACCTTTTGATTTATAGTGGGTACTATTTGCATGAAGAGATGAGCTTACGCCTGACGTTATACTACGATTGTCACAAACTGAAAAGCGCCTTCTTTCTGGAAAACACCATTTATAAAAATTGTAAAATTTAACGGGTTATTTGGATAATATGGATTTCGTGGCAAAGCTGTACTTTTTGCCCAAAGTCTTTTCGAGGCAACTGAAAAACTGCCACATATGTTTCCTAGATCTGTAGATGACTGTGGAATAGTGATTGTTACTGAGCATCTGGAGAATTTAAATACAAATCGTCAGTTTTCAGTGTCTCGCGATAATGTGTTCGAGGCGATAATGGTTGGTGGCTAATAATCCCTTGTTCAAAACATAATGCAGCCGTTCATGTACATTTTAAGAAGAAAAAAAATACACAAATGTTCAAAATAACAGCCCAAGATCAATTAATTGATGGACAAAAAAGAATAAGCAGATTGATAATAATACAATACACGCCGACATTAACAAATCAGGAGGTCTTCCAAAGGAACTACAAATTTTTGTTCGTGCTAAAGTCATGTTGAGGTCTAACGTTGACGTTGCTCAGGGACTTGCGACTGGAGCGATAGGTGACATTGCTGAAATTATATGGACATACCCTGTGTTCTATAATTTGCATCGGTTTTCGTAAGGAACAATTTTAGGTTGGTAGTTCTGCTTTCTTAATTAACGGACGATTGTTCCAGTAACACCGGTTACGGTTAACCCGATTCAAGGTCATTCAGCGAAATATGTCAATAAAATGATCTGGAGTAATATTTTCAATTTAACAGTATTTATTTAAATCTGTATTGCGGGGATTTTTTGAATAATAAAAGATATGTTTTGATCTGATAGTCATATTTGTACAGACAATTTAATCGATGATTAGTAGGACAAAAATTTGATCAGGCTATCACTAATGCAATATACGCATTACGTAATTATACTCAATGAATACACGCTATGTACTCTTATTTCTTAGTCTTTTGTTTCATTCATTTTAATATTTCCTATACATACATTTAATCAGCCTGCAGAAACATATTTAATCAGTAATAATCTGATAATATGCACACAAAAAGCTGATTCTAATTGAAGCAGTGCTGCAACAACCCAGAGTACAAGAATCGGTAGTTTTCAAGGATAAATTTCGGTAGATTTCAGTAGCCATCGAAAAGTTAATATAATTACATGTTTGTTTAACTGTATTATATATGTAGAAAATCAATATACATATTTGCTAGGAAAATAAATAGTATGAAAGAATTTATTGACAAAATAGGTATTTAATTGACAGTTTGGTGGTTACTCTAAAAAATTATAAAATTTCATATGAAATCTACCGAATTTCATATTTCGAAAATCGGTAGAATAATTTGAAAATGGTCAAAAATCGGTAGACTATCGAAAAATCGGTAGATTATCGAAAAATCGGTAGAAACGACAGCACTTAAATGAAGGTTAACCATCGTTTTTGGTGCTGGAACGATCGCTCGTTAGATAAGGAAGCATAAGTACCAACCCTAAATCGTTAATTACAATAACCAAATCCAATTACGGAACATATCCATATAGACGTGCTCAACTATACGATAGCGATATCCCATCGGCTCGCGTAGACTTTGGTAAATCACGGCACAGCTGACAGAAGAATGCTTCTGATTGCCTTATCTTGGGCTTCAACTGTGCATAAAATGCAGGGAACTATTGTACATCATTTTGTCCTAGAATAATCAAACCCAGAAGCGAAACTCTTCTCGGAACCTTTGATGTTTTGGGGTCAAGAATTCGTGACCTTGAACAGAATTGGCCATTGCTTTGATAGTGTTACGAAATTTACCTAAGCCGACCCTGTTTCAAAACCAGCACGACACCGATCGCTTTCAAAAAAAAATTTTCTGGAAAATGGCTCGGCAGCTGTAGAATTGATGATTAATTTTACGGGAATTTTCGATGCTGGTTTTAAAAAAAAAGCAGCTCACGATCGCAAGTTAGTTATACAGCGACGACTAGCGTATATTGTAATGTTATTGTGAATCAGCTGTTCTGTATGATTTGATGTAAATAAATGTTATAGAAAAGTGAAAGTGAATATTAGTTTTATAATTTTAAATTGAACCCACGGACTATATAACAATAGTAACAATATCCGGGCGGCAACTTTTAATTAAATATAAGGAGGAATTCGTATTAAAAGGGAAACAACATATTTGAAAAATGTAAGTTTTAGGGTGATAATCAGTAGTTGTGTGAAAATAAAGGTTTGTGTTTATATATCTGTGATTTACCAATAGTTCCACTTCAAATGGTGTGGAAGTAATAGGTCTAACTCACAATCTTTAAAATATATTTTAATTCTCAAATTTTTTTTGAGAAACTGACGTTACTTGTATACAACGTTCTGATGTAATTGTGAATTATAAATAAATCTTATAATATTTAGTGCTAGTAAGGCGATCCTTGGACTGTTTTGTTTTAAACACGATAAATTTCAATTCATAGTTAGGTTATGTTTGATAATTGATATGTAGTTGAATATTGAGTATATGCAAGTCATAACATATATTTAACAGATTTTTTGTGAATAATAAGATTATTTTTGTAGCTTTTACTCTGAGGATAAGGTACATTTTTGAACTTCGAAATAATATAATAACTTCATAATTCTGTATTAAGCCTAGTTCAGCCTTGAGCGAATCTTCAAATCGAAGAACTTGACTGCTCCAAGTTGACTTCGATGAAACCTTGTAATATTGACGCATTAAATGAAATGTATAGAATGAGAAATGTTACAAACAACTAATCAGTAATTACATAACTAATTTATATGTACAGTTATTAAAATACAAAATACATTCAGCTTTAAGTGCTCAAAACAACACATTGTGAGCGTACTAAGGGAAAACACTGCTACGGACTCTGAACTACGCCGTAGCCAATTTCGCATCAAAAATACTAAAAAAATAAAATTAAAGTAAAAAAACTGTTTAAAAACAAGCTTTTATTACTTGTTAATGAAAAGAACTAAAAAGTCAAAAATAATTTAAACCTGATAAGAAAAATATCATTATATAGGTAACTACATTGTAACCTTAAATTATAATTAACCTTCGTCTTCGTCACAATAATCCCATATCGTACATACCTAATTATATATTTTTATTAAACCCTAAAACTTTACATATTGTATTAAATCTTTGCGTTTTTATCACAGATCCAATTCTTTATAAATAAAAGCGTGTTACATTGTGATTGCAAAATAAAAGTAATGTTCCATCAAAATGTAACACGGTTTTATTTAATACAATATGTAAAGTTTTAGGGTTTAATAAAAATATATAATTAGGTATGTACGATATGGGATTATTGTGACGTAGACGAAGAAGGTTAATTATCATTTAAGGTTGCAATGTTATTTATTTTTTACTTTTTAGTTCTTTTAATTAACAGGTAATAAAAGCCTGTTTTTAAAAAGTTTTTTTACTTTAATTTTATTTTCTTTTTTAATGTAAGTTTCTATTTATACATATTTTTAGTAGTTCCTTATTTTGCCCAATAAGTATTCGTTTGTAATTTGTTTGACTCATTTGGATAAGCATCTCATGCGAAGACCTTTCAGCTCGACAATGTTAATGTACTAATTATCAGTTATTAGTAGATAGTATAAGTGCAAATAAATCAGTTATTGATATGCAGGGTGTTTCTAACTTAAGGTTCCAAACTTCTGCGGTGTGTAGAACTCATTAAAATAAGCCCAAAAGCCCTATTAATATGACTTAAAAGGCTAAAACCAAAAAAATTCTGTTTTTGACAAAACGGTCGAAAATAAATGTATGGGTCTTACATAACTTTTTTACGTTAAATAACATGTGCTACTCCCTTTTTTGAAATCCAAATCATAAGCGTTCTGTTTAGGTTGGTGAAGGGGGGTTTTCGGCCCTTAAAGAGCAGAGTAATTGGAGATTATAGTAATTGAAAATATCGATTTAATATTTTTTAAGTAAAATTGTTAAGATTTTATAAAACTGTAAAGAAAATTGCAAAAAAATTGAAATAAAAAAAATATGAGCCGAAAACCCCTTTCACCAACTTAAATAGGACGCTTGCGATTTGCATGTCAAAAAACGGAGTAGCACATTTTCTATTTATTTTCTACCGTTTTGTCAATAACAGAAAAAAAACAGTTTTGTTTGAGCCCTTTTAAGGGCATATAACATCCCAAGGGTGCTTTTTAGGGCACATATTAATAGGCTTATTTTAATGAGTTCTATACACAACAGAAGTTTGAAACCCTATTTTAGAAACACTCTGTATACGCGAATACACTTTAAAATTAGTAACACAAATACAATTTTTAAAATGTAAAGCACGGTTGATAAAACAATGTACTGTTTTATTCGCCTTAATTTTCAATGCAAATTTATGTTTCACAGTAATTTCAGCCTGTTTATTGTTTTTAGATGGCGATATGAAATTATTCGGAATTAGATTTGCCCCACTTAATGTACCATTAGAAAGGACACTTCAAACTCTATCAGCTGCAGGATGGATGATTACTATGGCATTTGGTGGTTTTATAGGAATGTTTTTTGCCTTGTAGTTACTACTCTTTACAAGGCTGTGGTGTATGGTAGCCCTATATTTGTTTTGGATTTGGGTAATCGACAAAAATGTAAGTGAACAAGGAGGAAGATCAGTTGAATGGGTTCGCACGTGGACATGGTGGAAATATACTAGAGACTATTTTCCATTACGCTTTGAGAAAGTACCATGGGTTGAATTAAACCCCCAAAAAAATTATCTATTTTGTTGTTTCCCTCATGGTATGTTATCGACAGGAGCATTCAATGCTTTTGGTTCAGCATATGGTAACTTCAAAAGTTATTTTCCCCATCACAAACCTCATGTGGTTACTTTAGCTCAACATTATCAAATGCCATTTTTTAGAGAACTCGCACTAAGTATGGGAGGAATATCTTCCTCGGCAAAGTCAATTGATTATGTTTTAAGTCGATCGTCAGGAGGCCATGTATGCGTACTTATGGTAGGGGGAGCAGTTGAAGCTTATCATTGTAAACCCGGTAACTACAAAGTAATTCTTAAAAAAAGAAAGGGATTTATTAAGTTAGCGCTTAAAAATGGAACGCCGTTAGTGCCTGTTCTGTCATTTGGAGAGACTGATTTGTTTGATCAAGTGCCGCATTTAAGGAGTTTTCAAGAAATGTTAAGGAAGTGGATTGGATTGGCTCCTGTTCTTCCAATTGGGAGAGGATTTTTCCAGTATTCATTTGGAATCATACCCCGAAGAAGTCCAGTTACAACAGTTGGTAAGTATTTTTCAGTTTTGTCAGAGAAGTAATTACTGTTGAAATAACATAGCTTTCTTAGAGGTTTTTTACAAACAGTAAAGTAGCATATCAGTTTTAAAGGTGTTGTCACACAAATATCTTTCGTACATTTACAAGCTATTTTATGCTTTTTAATCTGCTAAATCCTCATTAGCAGAGTTTTCGAGATTGTGCTAACAGGCTTTACGTCAGTGGTTTTACTTGCGAAAGAACATTTCATTAACATTTCAATCACATTGATGTCCAAATTTCTACTTTGCATCGATGGTTTTAAAGTTAAATGACGGTTAAAGGAAAAAACTAAGTGACGGATCAGTTCCGGCATTAGTGTAAGCAGTGGAAGTGCATGCCTTATGGAGCACCGTATACACACAGAAATGCAATAGTTGTCATTCATTGACATTAAAAATACCCAGCAGGAATAATTTCTTGAACTTAATTTTTTGCCAACGGAATGATTATTTAAAGCATGTTATGATACCATATCAAAAGGTCATCTTTGATAGTGTTTATGAAGAAACCGGTTTATGACAGCTGACTAGTAGAGATATTGTTAATTATTGCTCTCCATCTACTTGTATTATGAAGACACCAAAATTATCACGATTTCAGGGAATTTAACAGGGGTAGAGCTGTTACCTATCGAGATGTTGGCCGCCATTTTAATGGTAGAACAATGGCATGTTTATTGTATGTGGACAGAGGAAGGTTGATGAACACGAGGAACTTCAACTGGTTAATTGAAACATACCACAGAGCGTCAGCCAGCTAGCTCTGCGAGACCGTGTTACTACATACAAATTGCTGCCCAATGGTTTGCAGAATAATGTAGACCTGTTATAGGCGTACACTATATCGCTGCATTTGAGCCTTTGGATTTCTTTTCACACTGTCCACGATTAGAATAGCATTATGTTACATTTATTGACAAGGGTAAATCGGCACAGTGGTGGGCGACATTATATTTGGTTTGTTATTAAGAAGCATGTACAGAAGCTATTGGAATAATGGTTTTGGGGCTATTTCCGTTCAATACTTCTCATTATTCGAGGTAGTGTGACAACTTCGTGTAATTTTGATGATGCACTACAAACTACTTTACTGTATTCTCCAGATGACCATCCACACGCCATTTTTGAGCAACACAATGCATGTATCTGTATTGCTCGTCGACCTACCGACTTTCTCCAGGAAGCAGACGTTACTACTTGTCATTATAAAATTTAAATATACTCGTAGATTTTCATTATGTAGTAAAATGATTGAAGAATATTGAAATTATATAATACTCAAAAGTTTATTTTTTTTAGTGGGAAAACCAATAGATATTCCAAGAATTGAAACACCAACAATAGAACAAATTGATGCATACCATGCAGTGTTTATTGAGTCTTTGATTGAATTGTTTAACGAACAAAAATATAATTACTTAGAAAAACCTGAAACCAAGCAATTAATAATACTGTGATTTTAGGAGTTAAACATTGTTAAATATTTTTAATACATTTTTTTCACTACATTTGTTTTCATTTCGTAATAAAAGTTTTTGAATTTAAACCATTCGCAGATATGTATTTTATATAATATCAAACTGACGCTATACAACCTGAAGATGATACGACATTATGAGATTTCCAGGTTTCACTATAGTCAAGACTATATCACAAGATGAGCTATATTTCATTTTTGGTTACTTAATAATATATAATAAACAAAATATAATGATGTTAAAACTTTTCTGTAGTAATCTTGTTAAGTATATATGTATATAAGAACGACTTCAAGAAGCGAAATATTTTCGGCAAATTATTTAAACTTTTTTTGTAGTTTTCAAATATAATAAAGGTCTAACTTGGTAACAAATCATTTTTAAAGTTTTTTTACCAAATGGACTAAATTGTTTGAAGTGTTCAGAATCCACAATAATTTGTTCACATTTTGAAATTGATATTTGATGATTTTATGATGAACATTTACTTGAGTGTGGTGCTATTCGAAAACCCAAGATAAAGTAAGGAAGCAGAATGGCAGAAAATAGTATAAATAACTTATTGGCATAGGTAAATCTAAATTTTGTATATTTTTTTAAAGTAACATTTTATTGTCATGATTTTTAGATAAATGCGAACCTTCAATATCAACTTATGACGTTTCAATAAATATGGATGTGCCACAGACTAGCGTCTGGAGGGACTTTAAATGAGGTGGTTTTCTTTGAAAAAATATATATATAGGTGATTCTGATAGAAGAATTGAGTTTTGCAATTGGCTCCCTAATAGGGAGGACTCTCGACATTTTTTGAAAGCCATTATTTAGACTGAAGTACTTTTTTAAACTATGGCTTCTTCAATAGAAATAATCAACATTTTTCGAGTCACAATCCTAGAGATTTTAGGTAAGTTAAGCCACAAGTTTGTGTTTGTAAGTATGGGCTGAAATTTGCAATGATCAAATACTCGGACCATATTTTTTAAAGGGGACTTCAAATGTTAGAACAAATCTTAATTTTTTGAGAAACCAATTTGAAGACTATTCCGATGAGTTGCACCTTGTCAATTATAATAGGTACTGGTTTCAACATGTTTGGACCCCTCTACAGATTACTAGAGCTGTTTACGACTATTTAGATCAAAGATTTTCACACAGATTGACTCAAAATACATTTGAGCTGTTTTCATACTGTTTATATCAAATTTGTAATAAACTCTTAATGTATCTCGCTTTTCTACATTGGTGAAACTCATTGTTTTTGAAACTATATGTACTCTAATTTCATTTGACAAGTACAGTCATGTTTATAAAAAAATTGTTTGGTGGAGTAAAGGCCAATTAAGGTGACATTTTTTAAATTTAAATATTTGTGTTTTTAAGAAGCAAATTATAACAAGTTGAATATTAATGAAATCAAAATGAAATGCACTATTTTTCTGTAGAAACATCTAATGTTGCCTGCGTCCATAAGAAAAAAAAGTTGATGATTGTAGCCAAAAAATGTCGGATAGTTTTGGGTTTCCTCGTCAAGTAACGCTACAAAAAAATTAAAACTAAATTTACATTTTTTATTTTTTTCAGATATTTTCGAAAATATTCTGAAAATTTAAATTAAAACAACGGTATTTCTTCAAGCACTAAATTACGCAACTTTGCGCCCATTTAACCTTCTTTGTATCTCCTGTAGTTTCCCAGATCCCAATCGTGAGGGGAAATTACCCTATATAGAACTATTTATGTAATTTTCCCTATTCTACAAATTCTTGAAAATTAGGTTGTATGAAACTCTGCTAATGGTATAACAGGAACTTTTTCACAGTTTAATTACTAGAAACTAGAATATTATTACACAGAGGTTGATCCAGAAAAAAGGTCCAGGGCAGCGATTTCGCACAAATTTTAGTTTACCTTCTATACTATAGAAGGTTTCTCTACTGCTTTGTATTTCTTACGATATTGTATTAAGAATAGTCAATCAGTGGTTTAAAGCTACAGAAGTTACGTTCTTCAGGCTATTGTGTTTAAGATTTCCTACTTCTAGACAAAAAATGCCTTTGTAGCTCTCACAGGGGGCGATCTGCCCCTGTTATTTAAATTGTTGATGTTGGATGACTTAGCTTATCTATTATAATGGTATTTAAATCAGTTATAAATGAATATTTAACATTATATATAACATTCTCATCCAAGAAAAACGAGGGACTTGGATTTGGCTCATAAAATTATTACCTATTACTTAAAATTTTGGAAACTATTTAATTAATTTAAAATGTAAAAACTACAAATATAGGTTTATATATAATATACATCCTATTTCATTTAAAGTAAGTAAAATCAGTGTGGTGTGTACAGTATTTTTACGAATATATATATATATATATATATATATATATATATATATATATATATATATGTTATATCACACTTTCAAAATTTCTCTTTTTAAAAAAAGATTTTATTTATAGTTGCACAATTATTAACTTTTAATATAAAACTTGAAAATAACAATATAATACTTTATAACAATAAAAAGACAAAATGAGTGTTAAACTAAACTTGACAGAACTGTAAGTAATAATGAATACAGACATAAGGCAATTGAACAATTTATAACATAATAATGCTGACTAAGCTGTCGCAGCGTTTGCTGTTCTCACGGATGTACGTCGTCGATGGTAACCTGAGATATAACAACTCCCATCCATATAAAAAAGTTGATGCTACAGCATCGACTTTTAAGGGAGGTTCTGCAATTCCATATCCTCGACAGGACTAAGGAGGCTATGGAGTTTTACCCTGGGCTTGATGGTTGATGGACCTGGTGGTGGTGCTGGATCGGCAGAAGGGCTGATTGTTGGAGGCTTCTGGAATTTCTTCCTGATGATGCCGATGGAAAGGAGGGCAACCACAATTGCGGTTGTTGCCATTGTGATGATCGTAAACCAGGAGGTGTGTTTCTCCAAGAATGGTTGGTCCAGGAGCTTTTCCAATTCCCTGGAGTATTGGCTAAGCTTATGGTTAGCGATATTCAGGTCTCTGGCATCCAATTCCTGTAGTCTCATGGGTTTCAACTTTGGAAGTTGACTGATGGTTGGCAGGTTGTCGCAACAGTTGTAGGGGATGTTGACTGGGTGACTCTTAAGTGTGATGTTGTCAACGTTGTTGGTGGTCCGTCTGGCATGGACCCTGGTGTTACCGATGAAGGCATTGCAACTGGGTTGGATGGTCAATAGAGAATTTGTCGAAATGGATTGGGTAACGACATCTTCTCCCTTGCACTTGATGTTGATGGGCAACTGTCCGGAAATCGAGATTAACCAAAGGTTCAGATCAATCTCTTGAATATTATACTCTTCGGCATATAATATTAAAGGCTTGCAAGTTAAAGGAAGGGCTGCTGGCTGTCTAAGAAGTTGGGCTTCGCAGAGGGCTTCTTTTTCTATGGTGTGTGGAATAACTTTGGAACAGATCTTATGTTCTTTAGATAATGGCTTACAGTCACTCAGGTCTTCGAAAGATGCGTACAATAGCGAATCGTCATCTCTCGCGATATATTTTAATTTTGTTGGAAGAATATGGTGAAATCCTGTTCGATAATCCAAAACTGGGATAGGATACAAGCGGTACAGTGTATAGGTTTCAGGATTGACTAAGGGGATTTTTAGTACAAAAACAATTTTAGCATTGATTTGAAAAGCTTCCAATTCTATTAGATCGATGTATCGAGCAACATTTGAACTATAGGTTGGAAGTGGTAAGTTATTTAATTTAATTTAATCGACCAAATCTACTGGGTTTATTATTGAACTATGTAAAATTTTTAGGCGGGCGAAAGACACTGCAGTTAATACATCGTTGAGAGTATCTTCAATGTATACGTAACTTTCCATTAAGCTTTCACACAAATCCAAGACATTGGCTTGAAGTTTATAAAAAGCAAGATCGTCTGTAATGAACTCAATTGACTTCCTAATTGCTTCAATATTTTCCGAAAATATTTTCTCTTCGGACTGGAAATTTTGTATTGTGGTGTTAAGGTTCTTAATGACCGAAGTTGTTACGGATAATTGTCGTTTCATTAAGTTTTCAATTTGATGTTGGTCTTTAGTTATTTTATTTATAGAGTCACTAAAGTATTGTCCGTCTGTTGCATCTAAGTTCCCGGAAATAGATTTCCAAATTGATCCCAGTCCGTTAATGAGTCCGCGTTTCTTTCTGTTGGTACTGTAAGTCTCAGTGTCAGCGAAAATTTCTGTATATTTGATGTTAATTGATTTAGATATTTGTTTCAGGAGGCTTACGTGAGTCTGTACTTTTGATTTGAAGATTTTAATGTTGGTTTTGTTGTCGCTAATAGTTTCTAAAAGTCTGTTCAGTATATTGTCGTTGTTAGAAATAGCGTCTCGAAAGGGGTTTAGATCTTTGTAAACAAGGAGTGTCCATTTGTCATTAGAAATTTTAAGGGTTCCTTCTTCATGGAAGAAAACGCCTATAGTATTGTTAACAGGCGTAATGGAGTACTGTTGAAGGTTCACGACTGAAAACAGTCCACAGAATCTGAAAAAAGGGATTTATTCAAAATAGGGTTTTAGTCTGTCAAAGTTAACTTTAGTTATTTGGTTTGTTTGTAAATTTAAGAAGGGGCCGTTGAATTTGTTTTCGGCTTTGTTTTTAATTTGGGACTCTTTTACGTAGACTTTGTCGCCTACTTTGTAATCGGGTTGTTTAGTAGAAACGTGTTGGTCAAATCGCACTTTAGATTTTTCTTTCTGTCTTTCGGTTTTAGCACGGGCGAGTCTGTAATAATAGTCCATTCTGTTATTTAGGTCTCTTACGTATTTCGAAATAAGTTTTTCCTGGTTGTAAAGGGTTTCTGGAGGCCTACTAGAAGTGTGCCCAAATATGAGTTCATAGGGCGTGAAACCGGTGGTTTTATTTTTTGTGTTATTATAACAGATGATGGCATAAGGGAGGACGTTAAATGGATGTTCGGTTGGATGTTCCGCTGTATTTGCCCTTATCATTTCTGCTAAGGTCACGTGAAATCTTTCAATAGAACCGTTTGACTCGGGATGTTGAACGCTGGAGAATGTCAGTTTTATGTCGTATAGTTGGCATAAATCTCGCATTAAGGTCAAATTCACGTCCATAGTCACAATGGATGCGAAGTGGAGTGCCGTAATGTTGAAAGAAAATCAAAAGGGTGTTTACGACAGTTGAAGCTGTTTTGTCGTTTATGGGGTAGGCTTGTGTAAATTTCGTTAGTTCATCCCTAATAGTCAGTGCATGATTTCTAGATGGATACTCGAAGATGTCAATGTTAATACGTTCGAAAGGAGTCTGGGGTGTTTCCGTAATAACAAAAGGTGCACTTAGGTTTTTCCTACAGAACTTTACCTTTTGGCAAGTTTCGCAGGATTTGATGAATTGTTCTACAGTTTTAATTAAGCCGGTCCAATTGTATTTTTCCCTAATACGTCTGATGGTTTCGTTAATGCCACGATGGAGGTTGTTTTTACCAGAGTGGTATTGTTGTATTATTATAGGAATTTCGTCTTCGGTAGGAGTTGTAACAATGTTTTGGCAGATTTTGAGTTTGATTTTTTTGTCGGCGAGAATGAAAGATAAAATTTCAAGAATAGGAAGTTCTATGTTATTTTCTATGCAGTATGTTTCGGAGTCGTTGAATTGGTCTTGGTTGGTATAAATAATTTTGAAAAGATGTGAGACGACAGTTTCAGGGTCATAGGGCAAAGGTACAACTAAGTACTTTCTATGCCTGACTGTTTTACTGGCCATGATGTTAAGAGTGTCATTACTGAAATTAGGTTCTTCTTCGAAAAAGTCATCAATAATTTTGTCGTGTAAGTCGTTAGTTTTGTTTTCCAAAAGAATGTAACTATGCGTTTGTGGGACTTGTCTAGAAGTTGAGAATTGGATATTTCAATTTTAGAGTAATCGATTATTGACTCAGTTTTGTAGAGTTGAACAAATCGATTAAACTCAGCGATAATTCTTTCGCCATGTTCGTCGTCATTGTCAGAGTTTTCAGGTTGTTCGGAGTCAGTTTCGTTGTTAGCGAAAATTTTGATTTTGGAAAGGAAATCAGCACATTGCTTGAAATGGTTGATTTTGATGCGAGAAAGAGCATCTGCGTTTTGGTTTACCTTGCCGGGCTTGTACTCGATCTTATAATTGTATTTCTCTAGCTTAAGGCGCCATCTGGCTAGACGACTGCCAGGATCTTTGATGGAAAAGAGCCAAGTAAGCGGACGGTGGTCACACAGGAGTGTAAACCTTCTCCCAAAAAGATACGGTCTGTAGTGCTTAACAGCCCAAACTATGGCCAACAATTCTCATTCGATGGTGGAATATCGTGTCTCTGCAGCACAGAGGGTGCGAGAAGCGTATGCAACAGGGAGATCTTTTCCCACAGGGCCTTGAGAAAGAACCGCTCCAATAGCAAAAGCACTAGCATCAGTAGTGACCAGGAAGGGTTCTTCAAAGTTTGGATATATCAGGATTGGGTCAGATACAAGGGCTTGCTTCAGTTCATTGAAGGAAGACTTGCAATCTGCGTCAAAGATGAACTTGACGTCTTTTTGGAGTAGTTTTGTCAGAGTTTTAGAGATCTTTGCAAAATTTGGTATGAAGCGTCTGTAATACCCAGCGAGACCAAGAAAAGATTTGATGTCTTTCGGAGTTTGGGGTTGCGGAAAGTTCTGAATACATTCAACCTTTGAAGGGTTTGGTTTTACACCTTCATGTGTGATAAGATGGCCAAGATAAGCCACTTCTTTACGAAGAAATTCGCACTTATCAGGTTGAATTTTTAGGTTGGACTTCCGAAGTCGTTTAAAAACTTCTGTCAACCGGGAAATATGTTCATGGATGGTCGGAGAGTAGACGATGATATCATCCATGTAGACGAGACAACGTTCATTCTGTATACCCAGAAGAATATTGTCCATGACCCTCTGAAAAGTAGAAGGTGCATTTTTTAAACCAAATGGCATACGAACGAATTCGTATTGACCATTTTCGACAGAAAAGCCAGTCTTAGGAATATCTTTCTCTTGGATTTCCAACTGGTGGAACCCGGAAGCGAGATCCAGTGTCGAAAAATATTGACACTTTCCAAGTTGGTCGAGAAGATCAGAGATATTTGGCAGAGGATATTTATCATCTACAGTCAATTCATTTAATTTCCTGTAATCGATAACTACTCGCCACTTTTGTTTACCAGAAGCATCGAGCTTCTTGGGGACGACCCATACAGGGGAGGACCACGGAGATGAGGAGTGCCTAATGATACCTTGTTCAAGCATTTTTCCAATTTGGGTTTTCACTTCCTCTTTATGAACTTGAGGATATCTATATGATTTAGTGAAAACGGGCTTTGCGTTATTCGTATCAATCGAATGTTTAACCTCGTTAGTGAAAGTCAAGACGTCACCTTCAAGATAAAAAATGTCTTGAAATTCCAAACAAAGATTAGTGATTTGTTCGCGTTCTTCGTCGTTTAGATGTTCAGTTCTAATTTGTTGTCTAATAGTTGAGTTTCTGTCTATGTATTGGGAATCATGATAATCGTCTGTATTGAAATTCAGAAGAGGGTGAGTTTTGTCAAGTGGTTCCAGTTTTAAGTCAGAAAAAGTTACTGTTCTGGGCATCGCGTTAGCGTTGATAATGAAAGTTAGAGATTCACCTTTTGAGTTAATGTGTACGAGTGCGTTTGGAAGTCGTACTCTGTCAATTTCTTCAGTTGGTAAGATGGCGTCGATGTTAAAAAGATCGCATTTAAGTTTAAAGATCTTTTCTGTGCGTGCCTCAATGGTTATTTTGTTTTTTGTAGGTGTTTGTGAAGTAATATTAGGCTTAACGTTGAGTGTGTCGGGTACATCAGTCAAGGGTTGATCGTTATCGGGAACTTTGTGTAAAGGGATGGTTTTAAAATTTGTTATTAGCTGTTTAGATTTTAAGTCAACTATGCATTCATAGTGTTCAAGAAAATCTAAACCTAGTATGCCGTCAAACTCAATGTCCAAATCGTATATAAAAACTTTATGTGGGTTACGTGGAGCGAATGGAATTAGGGTAGATTGTGAAATAGGGATTTTTTCATGGGTAATACCTTGAATAGTTACCCTTTCAGGAGATCTTTGGGTGAAATTCTTTACGGTATTTTCTTTGAAGATAGAGATACCAGCTCCGGTATCAATAAGAAGTTTAAATTTATAAGAAGCGTCAAGAATGTAATATAGATTTTTAGAGTTCACAGTAAGAAGTGGGCTTAAAGAAATAGTTGCTCCGGGAAGTTCAAGTCGGGGTTCAAGTCGTCCAGATTGAGGTTTTGAATCTGGGTTTCGACTTCGCACAAAGTTGTTGTCGAATCGGGAGGTTGATCTAGGCTCGGAAGCGCTAGAAAATCCTGATAATCGTGACAATTAAAAGGCTCGACAGGGGTATCGTCAAAAGTTTCTTCGAAGCCTGAATAATTTTGACTATCATCCTCGTAGTCACAAGTATTGTAATTATCGGTATAATAATCCGAATATTGTGAGTAACCATCATTTTGATGTTGATTGAAATGATGTGTCCTTTCAGGACGGTTATTCGGGTTATTCTGTATAACCGAAGGACGAGAATAATTCGGGTTCATTTGAGACCTAAAAGGGGGTCTCTGGAAGTTTTGTGGACGAAACTGTTGTCCTTGTTGAACCGGGGGATTATTTGGGGGGAAGTTTGGCCTTGTTTGTTGGTTAGGCCCAACAGGATTTGGCCTATGGTTTTGGTTTAATTGTTGAGAAAAATTTTGATTTTTCAATCGGCAATTTGCGGCTATGTGGCCTAATCGACCACAATGGAGACACTTCGGTGGTTGTGTCGGTTTTCGAGGTGGGAAATTTGGTTTGAGAGGAACAGATTTGTTTGTTTTCTGGTCCTCGAAATAAGATAACTGAAGCTCTCTTCTAATTCGGGAATGAGCCTCTAGAAGATCTTTTGGATTACTTGCACGAATTACTTGTCCTAACCGGGGTTCTAATCCCGTAAGAAGGGTATTCATGACCATAGTATCCACTAGAGTGGTCTGGGCGTCTTTTTGTTCTGGACTAAGCCCAGCAGTTTTGTGAATGCAGGAGTGCATTTTCGCACTCAATACTTGGAGACGATTGTAGTACGTTAATGGGGACTCGTTCGACAGTTGTTTTAGACGTTGTAAGTCGTGAATAAGGGAAGAGAGATCACGAGAATCTCCAAAGTGTAGGGTCAATAGTTGTTTGATTTCAAGGTACGATCCAGGGTTCCTTGAATTTATCAACTGCGCCGCTTTCCCTTTGAGTTTATTCTTGATGTGGATCACTAACAAATACTTTTGATCCGCCGTGGACATGTTATAAGCGCAATTACACGCGTCTATAAAGGTTCCCAAGGAAATTTGGTCGCCTTCAAATTCAGGTATTACGGAAAATATTTCCGTTAACCGATATCTCTCGGTTTCGGTGGTAACCGGTGTTGGAGAAGCTTGTGCCATTTTTATCGATATAAATGAATTGGAGTGTAAAGTTTATAGAATAAAATGTTAAATAGAGAATTAATAAACTGTAGAATACGTTAATGGGAATAACGATTGTTTGAATGATAGAACAGTATGGTATAAAATGTAAAGCAGTTAATAACGATAGATGAAAATATCAACTCAAATAAATCAATTATTCAGATAATAAATCAATAAAATAAGTAAATCAGATATATAAAATGTCAATAAAAGAAATAAAATAAATATATCAAATAAATCAAGTAATGAAATAGATCAATATTTCATTCAAATCAAATATATAAAAATCAAATAATAAAATCAATAAAAATCAATGAAATGAAATGTATTAAATCAAATTATTAAAAATCAATGCTCAATCAAATAATATTTACTTAAAACGAATGACGATTCACCATTACTTACATCAACAGGAACATTGAAAGCGCCGTGTTCTACGTTTGATTGCAGTGAGGACTTCTTCCAGGTTCGTTGTTCCGTTGAGGGATAGGAATCCGCCGCTACCAGTTAGAGTACTCGTGTTCTAGTAACGTTAGACGGATCCTACTGACTGCGCCAATTTGTTATATCACACTTTCAAAATTTCTCTTTTTAAAAAAAGATTTTATTTTTAGTTGCACAATTATTAACTTTTAATATAAAACTTGAAAATAACAATATAATACTTTATAACAATAAAAAGACAAAATGAGTGTTAAACTAAACTAGACAGAACTGTAAGTAATAATGAATACAGACATAAGGCAATTGAACAATTTATAACATAATAATGCTGACTAAGCTGTCGCAGCGTTTGCTGTTCTCACGGATGTACGTCGTCGAAGGTAACCTGAGACGACACGTGGATGCTGACTCAGCTTGGGAACTGTTGCTAGATGGTTTCACATAAGTCGATGGAATAACTTATATAACATATATATATATATATATATATATATATATATATATATATATATATCAATAAAATGGCGGCAAGTGAGGATGCTCGATTTATTCCTCCTGTGATAAATACCTCTTGTCATCCAGAGAGACCGCATAATTATGTGACATGTTTAATTTGTGACAAATCGCAATGCAGGAGTGATTTTAAAAGAAAAGCAGTGAAAGGGAATGGCTTTTTTATCACAAATTCTTTAATTATTTGCACGCAGCATAACATAACCTATACAGGTAAACACGTTAATGATATTGAAGATTCAAATTATGATAAGTTGAAAGTTTTAAAACTTAAAATTGAGCTCTTAAAACAGGAGTTAACTAATTGTGAAAACACAAATAAAAGTAACGATCAGAAATACAGAGAAGACCTTGAAAGTGACGATGCATATGTTTTTCAGACGGCCACATATATCGACTCACTGAAAAAAGAAGTTGATAATTACAAAATGTGGAATGAAGAAGTAAAAAGGTATAACCATGAACTCATGGAGAATAATAAATTTTTGAGGAATAATATTAGTTTAAATGAGTCAAGTGTAAATCAAGACTATGCAAGTGTTACTAGGCTGGGATCTATATCAACTGCTATGTCATATAACAAATTAAATGAAAACTGTATATTAGTACTTAAACCTGAAAAAACATTTGATGGTGATGCAATAAAAACTGTTAAAAGTAACATTACAAAATTAGTAAAACATCCAGTAATGGGGGTTAAAAAAGGAAAAAATAATGAAGTCATTGTCAATTGCCTTAAAAATGATAGTGAATCAATAAAAAATATATTAGAAAATAATATTGGTTCAAATTTCAAAGTGGATTATTATGTAAAGAAAGATCCATCAATCAGAATCTTTGGAATTGATAATGAATTAACTCCAGAAGAATTAGCTGAAGATATATCAAACAGGAATAATATAGGTAAAGATCACTTCAAAATTGAATATATTTATAAAGCCAAAGCTAGAGAGAGTAGAAACATAATAATGACAATTAAACCTTCAACATATGTGTTATTCACTAAGCAAAAAGGAATTTTTATTGGATTCCAAAAGTATGGTTTTACAGATAATTTCAATCTTAACAGATGCTTTAAGTGCCAAGGTTTCAACCATAATCCTAAAAAATGTGATAGACAAGTGCAATGTAAAATATGTGCTGGTAACCATATGTCTGAAAAGTGTGATAATAAGACTATTAAAAAGTGTGTTAATTGTGTAAAAGCAAATCAATTTGTGAAAGATAAAAGGAGAACTGACCATGAGGCTTCTGATTACATAAATTGTGAGACTTATAAGTGGAAATTAGAGGGGATCATCAAGTCAACAGAGTACCTTGTTCAACCAATCTCAAATCTGTTACAGGCAGCTAACTAACCATTGCATTATAAGTAACTATATTGTAAATGTTTATGTACACTAAAAAAAAATGTTTTTACTCATTTTTTATTACTTTTTTCTTAATTTATGGAAAATACAGTTGAAATTAATGAAATAATACAAGAAGAATTAATTTTTGATAACTTAGGTACTCTAAATAATCATTTACAAAGTATTAATAAGTTGATTATGTGTATCAATATAAGGAGGCTTAATGTTAATTTCCCACAGTTGGAGATTCTAATTAATAGATTAAAATATAGACCAATGCTCATTGTTTGCACAGAAACTTGGAAGCTTGAACATTATAGATTATACCAGCTTCCGGGTTACAAAATTTTTTATAATAATAGTGATATTAACCAAGCGGATGGAGTGGTTATCTATATTAAAGACAACTTTAATGAAACAACTGAAACAATTATGGTAGGCAGACTTAGTATCTTAAATACTAAGATATCTATTAATAGTAGACAACATATTAATGTATCTGCAATATATAGATGTCATGACCTGCCTAAACTGGAACTTGTAAACTGCTTAAACGAATTCTTAATTAAAAGTAAGCATAACAAAAACCATATAATCTTGGGAGACTTTAATGTTGATTTATTAGACCTTAATAATATACAACAGGAATTTTTGAGTAATTTTTTAGCTAATGGTTTCACTCCTGGTTTTCTTAATGTTACTAGACCTTCTGATAAAGGAAATAGTGTGGGAACTTGCATTGATAACATATTCATTAAATCTAACATATTAAAATACCAGACTATTAGATTGAGTGTAGTGTATCCCGATCACTATCCGCTATTTTAGGTTATTAATGGAGTGAATGTAATGGAACATGGTAATATTAATTATAATAAAATTAATTATAAAAAAATGAAAACTCTAGCTAGTAAAATTAATTGGAACATACAGTTTATGCAGGACCCTAATGCAGCCACTGCACTGATAATTAATAAAATAAAAGATTGTGTCGATAAAGCCACTTGTGAAGTGAAAAGGTCAGGTGTTTCCAAGTTCAAACCCAGAAGTAACTGGATAACTAAAGCTATCATGACTTCTTGTAGTACCAAGGAGCACCTATATAGAATTTGGAAACTAGATCCAGTTAATAATCAGTTAAAATTAGGATATAATAACTATAAAAAGATATTGGACAGAGTTATAAAAGATGCCAAGTGCAGGTATGAAAGTGATCTGATTGAAAGAAACAGTCAAAACTTTAAAAAACTATGGAAAATTATTAATAATAAATTAGGAAAAAGTATAAAAAGAAAAAACGAAATAGACTATCTACTTGATGAAAACAAATTGAAAATTGAAAATGATGATGAAATTGCTAACTACTTAAACAAGTTTTTTTGTAGTGTAGGGGATAAATTAAGTAAAAAATTTGATTCTACATTAGGAGGAAATGTAACACTGTCTGAAGTCAATTCAGTTTCAATATTTTTCTATCCTACTAATTTATTTGAAATTATGTCGATTATTAGTAAAATGAAACAAAAAGCAGGAGGAATTGATAGTATTAACTCACAAGTATTAAAGAATATTTCAGAATATATTGCTGAACCTTTAGCTTATATTTTTAACTTATGCATTGAGCAAGCAATCTGGCCAGATGTGTTAAAGAAGGCAGATGTTGTTCCAATTTATAAGGGTGATGACAAGCATTATGCTAGGAATTATAGACCAATTTCCTTGATTTCGAACTTGGCTAAAATTTTTGAAAGATTGATTTTTCACAGGATTTTTAATTTTCTCTGTGAAAGTAAAATAATTTCTAAAAGACAGTACGGGTTTATTAAGAACTTAGGTACCAAAGATGCATTAAGTTTCATTACAAACTATATCTATAAGAGCTTAAATTTAAGTAAACCAGTTATAGTAGCTTTTTTGGATTTGTCAAAGGCATTTGATACAGTTGACCACAAAATTCTTTTGGATAAATTGTTTTGCTATGGAATTAGGGGATAGGCACACAATTTAATGAAAAGCTATTTGTCCAATAGGCAGCAAAGGGTTAAAACAAAAGGGGTAGTTAGTGAATTTAGAGACATACATTTAGGTGTGCCACAAGGAACAATTCTAGGACCGCTACTTTTTATAATTTATGTTAATGACCTATTAAAAATACTTACAGATGGTTCAATTGTGTCATATGCTGATGATACTGCAGTCATTTTCACTGGTTTTACTTGGTCTGAAGCAATTTCTCACATGAATGAAATGTTAGATAAAATTGCAATATGGCTTGAGAATAATAAATTAACGCTGAATGCTGAGAAATCAGTATATATTACGTTTGGCTGTTACTGTGACAGTGTGCCTATGAATTGTTATATTAAAATTAAGAATAAGCAGCTTACGAGAATTGAAAAAACCAAATACCTTGGTATTTATTTTGACCAAAATCTAAAATGGGACTTTCATATCAATTATATTATTAATCGGACTAAGTATCTTATATTTGTAATTAGTAAGTTGTCTAAAATTATGAACACAAAAGCACTATTGCTTATCTATTATGCTTTTTTTCATAGCTTGATATCATATGGAAATATTGCATGGGGTGGTGCTTACAACAACAACTTAATGTTGTTACAAAGGATACAAGACAAATTATTAAAAGTAATATTTAAGAACAAATCAATGAATAAAAATTGGCCTTTAAACCTTAAGCAGCTGTATTCTTATAATGCTATCTTAAACCATTTTTCAGAGCTCAAGACTGAATATGATTCTTCAACTAGTTCAACTAGAAATAAGAATATTCTACTGCCCATTGTGAAGAGGTCTATACTGACTAAAAGTAGTACCTTTGTATCATTAAAGATTTTTAATCAATTACCTAACAGTATCAAAAATAGTTTCAATGTGAAATCGCAATCCTGGAAACGGAGAATGAAAGAGTGGATAAGGTATAATATATAACTGTCTGTGCAAATCATGAAGTTTATTGGTGTGTATATTGGTATATTGTTTATGTTATTTTGTATTTTTATGCTCATATATATTTTTTTTTAATAATAATGGTTTTTTAGTTCTACAGGTTATATATGTATGTATGTATGTATATGTGTGTATATATGTATATATATATATGTATGTATATATGTATATACGTTTTTTATTTTTATTATTAAATTTTCATTGTTTTCTCTTTCACTACCTATATATATATATTTTTTTTTGGAAATTTTCTAAATATGTTAGTTTCTAAGTACACCAAACCTATGTACAGGTATAACATACCTCTATAGAATGTAATTGCATTGTTTTTCCTTTGTGTTTAATCAATGTATTACTTTTTTGGTAAATAAATAAATAAATAAATAAATATATATATATATATATATATATATATATATATACAAGAGGTATATCGTGTCGTTTTCTCGCTTTTATAATTCACACACTCTAATAAATTGTACGGACCACGAAAAATAATTTATCAATATACTATTATTGTAAAAATAACTTCGATCATTATTTTTAGAAAAAAGACGTATACTTGGCAACACACACACACTTTGTTTTTTGATATTTTATTGATGTTTTGCTATTAAATTCTCATAAAAGTTTTTTTTATAATTTACAGCTCCAATCCAAATACAGAATTAAGACATTGAAAAATGATTAATGACGTACTGAAATCAGACACCATTTGTGTTTCATATACACAATTTCCGTTCAGTTTATACAATTTTTCATTTGATAATAAATTGCAGCTTCATTCATGGAAGCTTCAATAGCTTCAACGGCATATTATCGCAATCTTCTGAAAACTAAAATTTCGATATCGAACTAAATGAATGGATCCCAAATAAACATAATGTTCAATAGACGCAACAATAGTGAGCTAGAATTGCATTCTGTACCAAATCTATTGCTACAAAATTTGGTGATCTAGATTGAAGTAGTGTTCGCGATAATCAGTTGTAGTCCAGCCAATGACGATGGAAGTCCAAGGAAACTTCGAGGAACGATGGGCATTGTCTACCAGATTCAGACTAAAAATTGAAAGGTTTATCGTGAAATAATTGAAAAACAATGCATTTTTCGGGAAAAGTTTATAAACACTTTTTTAAAGTGCTTAAAATCCTTTAATTTGCTTTTTACAAAAGTCTCTAGCTTGAAAATTAAGCGAGTTATGACATAAATAAGGTTTTTTTTGTTTTTTGACAAAAAATATGTGCAAATTACCCCCTAAATACCACCCTAGTTGAAATTAATTCCTACCACGTCACAAATCACTTCAAATAGGCTCAGAAAGTTTGACCGATTTAAAGTAAGTAGTTCTGAAAAAAATCGAGCCTCAAGAGCATATTGCATTTTTCAGATTTTTCAAAAAATTGTCTTTTTTTTCAAAATAACTTAAAAACTACGAGAGATAGGCAGGCATTTTGTAGAGTACAAAATTGTAGTTTTTTTAAATTCATGTTATTTTGTAGGATAAAAATTAAACTAGATGTGACCGTTTAAAGTTACATACCTATTACATGTTCGTAAATAGTACTATTAGGCCACCCTTTCAGCTCAAGTCCTTTCAAAAATAAGTGTTATATACATTTTTAATTTACACGAGCTTTTTACCTTATAAAAAACCTACAAATTGGTGATTTGGAAAGTGGTAGCAATTAATGTCAACTGTGGTGGTATTTAGGGGGTAATTTGTACATTTTTTTTTGCAAAAACAAAAAAAACAAACATGTCATAACTCGCTTAATTTTCATGCTAGAGATTTTTGTAAAAAAACAAATTAAAGGATTTTTAAGCACTTAAAAAACTGTTTAAAAAATTTCTCCCGAAAAATGCATTGTTTTTGAGTTATTTCACGATAAACCTTTTAATTCTTGTTTTGACAAATAAAAACAAAATTGTGGGAAGCGCAACTGATGAAGGTTCCCTAACCAGAAACAATATATATATATATATATATATATATATATATATATATATATATATATATATATTGTCTTGCGTACAAAGGAATGACACCTCGAAAAGAGTATTCTATATATTTGAAGGTGAAGTAACCTGAAAATTTTATCGTGACATTCTGTCCTAGGAGAACAGCAATTACACGGAACGGCTCCAGATTCGGAACCTCTGTATGCTATTTCTCTCGAAAACCCTAGATGTCGGTCTTACATCTCGCATCTTCAAAGTTGTTGAACTCCTCGCGACATACCCACTGCACGTGGGGGAGAACGATCAAAGCAAACCCCAGGCGTTCTTGTAAAATTAGATAGCAAAAATTTGCATTTGCATAAGAGTAAAATCAAGATTACAAGTATTCTATTTAAGTTATCACGTAATTTTCGTAGTATTTTGTTAAGCAAAGTCTGAGAATTAAAGTATATTTTTTAAGGATATTTGCGGAAGATATTTTGAGCCCTGATGGATGCTATATTGGTAATAATCAGCAAAAAAATACCTTTTTATTTAGAATGGCGCCTTATACAAGAACAAGCCAATCTTGAGTTGAAAAAAAGAGAGGTATTTACAGCTGTTCATAGCAAGGTGATAGGGTAATTCATGGCAGCAAACACATTCAATGTTCTAGCTACTAGATTGAGACGTCGAGCAGAAAAAGCAAACATCAAAATTCCACTTTTAAATCTACATTTACGAAACTGAACGGATAAACGGGCCCGAAATAAAAAAGCGGTCCTATAGGCAATAAAGTAACGGTAGCAACCTTTAATTGTATTTTGAATCAAATCTATTGATATATTTGGTGGTAGGCTTGAGTTCTGTGTTCGCGGTAAGCCGTTAGTAGTAGAGAATTCTGAATCGACTCAAATGATTCTTCACGTTAAACAACGACGACCATGCTCTTTAACTTGATTACTAATCCACTCGCCTGTAAGACGTTCGTTCAGTTCAGTCGTTCAAATTCTTGCTAATTCGTTAAAATTTAAAGTAGGTCATATTTTTAACATGAATATTTTTAACAGATATTGAACCACAATTCGTTTGGTAATGACAGGGATTTGCCAAAACATATGACTGTTTTTAGAAAATTGTACCTAAGTTTACAAATAATCAATTTCTGAGGGATTTTTAGGAATACTAAATGTGCCAAAACATAACTGTTTTTAGAAAGTTGAACCTAAGTTTACAAATGATCAATACATCCAGCATTTTCAAATTAATTGGCAGATAATGGCAGAATTGGTTGTCATCATACCACACCCATCAAATAGGAGTAACCCAAAATTAAATGTATTACAATCTGTTATGGTTTGCTACAAATTAAGCAATTTCAAACAAAAATGTGTCTGACTTGTTTATGATAAATAAAAGTACCTACTCTTTTTAAAGTAATTGTAGGATTTATTTACTTTTTGGATAAGTTGTCATCAGAAGTCAGTGTTTGGAGTTTAGCCTCCAAAGTAAGAAAAAGTACAAATCGAATGTTGATTTTGATGTTGAAGTGAGATGAGCAATTTACAATCATACTTACAGGTTATCTTGGATCAACACATGACAGCAAAATGTACGTGTAGAATGCTATCTTTCTTCCAGTCTTGTCAATTGTAGTCAGTTATAAAGGCAACAGTAGAAATACAGGTTATGTTCTTTATTCCAAAGTCGGACAATATTGTCTTGAAAATTTAAAACAGCAAATTATACAACAATTTAATATGATAATATTAAATTAAGAGATGATATATTTGAAATAGTTAATCAAACGGGAGATTCAGAAAAACATAATTTGGAAAATCAAAGAGATCATGATCTTGATCAAGATGATGGAAAAGAATTGCCTAGAAGATTTGAAATTATGCGTTACCAGGCCCAATGGCTGATTAAGCCGTAGCTGCGGGTGCGTACTTCTTGAAGCTTGGTAAAAATGGGGGAATAATAATAAATAACAGTAAACATACTGTTATAACATTTTATTTTACGCTTCGAGAAATTAATCATCCTAAATAAAAACTAACCTTGCAAATAAATAAACAAGGTCGACACAAAATGTATACCTAAAAATACCATGAAGGTAAAAAATGAGAGGGCACAGAGAGAATCATTTAGATAACTATAAGGGTATAAAAAGGCGATTGATGGACGACACAAGGAAATTGAGTAGATCATATCGCAGTAATCATTTGTTCAGTATAAGCGTTGGTGATGTAAATATTTGGGAGTTGAACGTATTTTGATTTATTTTGGTGCGAATAAAGACATTTATTTTGAGTGTAAAAATTTGTAATTCAATCCAAGAAAAATGTCGGTGTTGGAAGTGGCATTAAGTGAAGTTTAATATCTCAATTGATTTATGGCTACAACTAGAACTATGGCGGAAATGGACTATCCAGCAAGAAAATATTCAAACAAGTTACCAATAAGCCAGATTCTGAAAAAACGTGACAAAAAGGAAATCCAATAAAGATTAGGGCAATCTTTGGATAAGAAACGTAAAATTGAATTACAAAATCTTGTAACCTTAATAGATAAAAATAAACAAAAACGTGTAATTAACATAGATTGAAAGCCACAAAACTTTGTCACTAACATACAGTGTGGAACAGCCAAATGGAATAAATTCGAAAACGCATAAATGAGGGCGTGTTGGGAAAAGCGCTTGGACACGTCTATTTGTGTTTTTAAATGCGCATTTTTTCAACAAAAAAATATATAGGGTGTGTCATATGAATGGTCAATACCAACTTTCTTATTTTTAAATGCAAGCTCCTGTACATTATTTATTTTTTGGATTCTCCAGAAAATTCTATACATAATTCGTGTATAATGTCTTACACCTATCTGCAACTGTTTCTGAAATATTAAGTTTTTCAGATTTATTACAAAAATTAACATAAAAACAAAGAAATTATTTTATTTCACAATTTCGCTACGTTACACTAAAAAACCTAATAAGTAATACTGTTTTTTTCTTAATAATATTGTAATGTTTTTATTTTCACACACACGGGTTCTGTTCAGTTCTTGGATTTATTTAAAAACACAGTCCAACTCACTCTAATTTATTTCCACTACTTTACATAATTTATATTCACAGAAACTACTATTTACATTTTATCTTAACTGTTCAATACGACCGTCGAAAACTGAATGCCTGCTATCGCCAGCTGTTTCTTATTTATATATTTATCTTGGAATTGTCTGGTATGTCCATGAACCATCGGGAAACTCTTTCATGTTCTGGAAGCTTTAAGAGAATTCCCAGTAACGGCAGCGGTCCGCCTGTGGAGAGACAAACATTTCGGGTTCCAAGAATTTATCGGAATAATGTCCCTTCCATGAATTGGTTGATGGCCGATTGCACCCGCTGTCGGATGAATTCTCGTAACAATATAAAAAAACAAAAAACCATTAATGTCAATGTAGGAAATGTTCAAAATGCTAATCTGGTATAGAAATGTCTTCTAACGTTACTCAACATCTCAGGCGTGACTGATCTAACCGTAAGCGTGATTCGTTTTTTCAGGTCATCTAAGTTGAGGGGTTTAGTTTTGTATACAGTACTTTTGACATATCACATTGCCATTGGACTACAAAAAGTAGTC
This sequence comes from Octodonta nipae, assembly GCA_034190945.1. Classification (NCBI taxonomy): domain Eukaryota; kingdom Metazoa; phylum Arthropoda; class Insecta; order Coleoptera; family Chrysomelidae; genus Octodonta; species Octodonta nipae. Next base: position 67,650,488 of record CM067218.1, read on the forward strand.
CAATGGCGTCAAATTAGAAGATCGCGCTGGCATTCTATCGATCCGCGCGTCCCAATCCACCGATTTGGAAAAATTTGGTTAAAGATACTGCCGGACATTGATTTCGTAATGGGACGGTGCTCCATCTTGCTGAAACCATATTGTATTGGCAGGAACTTGTGGGTTTAGTGGATCAGGATATGTTTGTCAAAGTTGGCACGACATTATTTTGTAGCAGTTCTAAATATTTATCTCCATTCAAGTTGCCAATGATAAAGGGACCTACGATATACGATATGATTTCCAACAATTCCTGCCCAAACATTAACTGTTTTAGGATATTACGTGTTTCTGTATCATCCCCTGAGGATTCTCATTAAATCAATAACAGCAATTTTGGATTAATATGACCGTGAAGTGTAAATGTGCTGTTATCAGAAAACAAAACATCTTCTAATTGGATTACATTGTTATCTAATCTTACCGTTATTTGTTCACAGAAATACGTTCTCTTATCGAAATCGTCTTACATGTGCTCCTGAGTCAAAAAAATTGATCTGTGGCTAACGTTGAACAGTGGGGCTGCTTTTCGACCAGAATAATTTTTTATCTGTCTTACATGACCAAGCTCGCGAAACTGCTTTTCTATTTTGCTAATTGTTCCTTCTTATACAGGCGGCAAATTTGGAAAATGTTCGTGAAATAAGCGAGAAACTTCCATTTGTCTCCTTGTGTTATCTCCATAACCATTAACCATCATTTGTAGAATGGTTATTTTGTGCATTTCTGTTAAATGAACCAATTTTTCTGATATTATTACGTACAGTTAACGAGATTCGTTTTATCACACCAACGACGTTTGCTTGTAAATTTTTTGAATATGGGATCATACAAAACAAACAAAATATATAAATCCAAACATCGATGTTAGAATAATAGATAGATAACAATCTATTTAATATCAAGAATTATGTGCTCTGAGCTGTACATTTCTTTATTTATATTCATTGGCAATACTATATCATGTCCCGTCGACTGGAAGAGGAGTCTACATAGTTGTACATTGAAATCACCAAAAAACAGAAAATACTATGTTTAACTATGCCTTATATGAAATTAAATCAATATTTTTAAACTCTATATCCATATTCGTGTACATTCAGTAGTACTCTTGAGTGCTAATAAAATGACACCCCCAGTACTTATTCGCTTTTATGAGATCTCTATGTATACTCTCTTCGAGGTGTCATTCCTTTGTATGCAAGATAATATATATTATATATAACATATATTGTTTCTGGTAAGGGAACCTTCATCAGTTGCGCTTCCCACAATTGAATGTCCTCTCGAACACTTCTTCACTTCACTTTAACAATTGATGTGTTCACGTTGCTTAAAGCTATATCTGTAATGTTTTTTAAAAATTACAAATCTTTACTTTTCGTGGTAAATGATCAATCATTTTATTAACAGACTTCAAAAAGTAGGAGGTTCTCAATTGTGTCTATGTTTTTATTTGTTTGTTCAGCGATTACTCGCAAACGGCTCAAGGAATTTCGACCGTTTATACTGGATCCTGTTCCGGGGGATGATGAAGGGGTCCCATATTTTTTTCATTAACATAGCTTGTACCGTTTCTTAGAAAATGGGGAAAAACTGTTTTGCCTATTTTCTTATACTCTATGCCTTGATGGAGTCGCTGGTATTAAAAATATGGAAAAAATTATTCGAAACATGGGACAAATTGAAAAGAAATTGGATTAGTTCCGGGATGTTCCAAAGTGGTCCCATATTTTTAGGGTTCCGTAAGTAATGTTTGTTTCGTCAAAAACTTAGTTTTTAAAAACAATTAAAATTCTAAATCTTTAACTACTTTTATTCTACAGCAAAATACAAGTGTTCTTAGTAAGATCTCTACTTCAACTGACTGAATAATAATATTAAATTGAACGCATAACTTTTGATTAGTCAACATAAAGTCTGATACACTAGGAAAACAGTCAATGCATAGTCACTTATTATTTATGTCTATAAAGCGGAATTAACAAACATAATTCCTCCCTGCCGAGATGGAACTTCGGGGGTTATCTGAAGTTCGACGACTCCTGGCGTCCTTCTTCTTGGTTTTTGGAACCATTTTCTGAAGCATCTGTATAGTTTTACTGCAACAATTACCATGATGGCGGTTATTATTAGTATTACTCCAATACTAATAGGGTGACTGCTGTGGTCCAAAGGGTTGATGTACAAGGGTTGAATGTCGTGGGACATCTTGTGTATTTCTGAAATTTCATCTAATTTGACTTGATGAAGTTGAATGTGATTGAGGGCAGCATTTTCTTCAATTTCTGGTAAATTTATTTTTGGCAGTGAGAATTTCGTTGTTTTTGGAAATTCTCTATTGTTTGAGAACGTCTGGCTATTTATTGAAATTTGGCATCCTAAGGGGATTTGTATGATGCTCGGTTCTGTGATGAACTGGATTCCATTACCATTTTGGCAATTAAATGGAGTTTTGATTGGTTCAACAGGAATGGCAATTACTTCATTTTGGGCTACTTGTTCAATGATGTCTGAAGATAGCTTTGTGCTTCTGCTTACACAAGGGGTTGAGTCACTTTTCGAAATTACTGACATTTCGCAGCTGTTATCAATAGGCTGTGGTTGTCCTCGGCATATGTAATATTCTTCAATCTTTGGGCATATTTCCGATGGTATCAAGTATGTTGTAAGACTCATTAGGATATAAGGGTGTGGAATTATCAAGGTCTTGTTTTTCCAAGGAATTGGATAGGTGTGGAAATAATTAAATTGAGTAATATCAAATATCGGTATATATATTACAAAATAAATAATATTTTCTTCTGAGTGTATACTCACTGAAAATAATTTATAGTAATTTCTAACATCTTTGAGATAGAGTATTTGTTCTGATGAGAAAATTACATCTATTTCTTTCAAAATTAAAAGTAAGTCTGATTTTGGCAAAATTCCGGGGTGTAATTCTTTTAAGTGCGCGAAACTAATTGCATTTTCTATTGTCATAACAAATTCCTTTATTTTATCTAAATTCATGTAGAGTTCTGAAAATGTATTTTGTATCTTTGTAATCATTTTGTGATCTCTATTTAAACTTTTGAGTTTATTCATTGCTTTTTCAAGTTCTTTCATTAGTATATTTTGATTTGAAGCGAGGGTGGAAACAGTTTTATTATAGTGGTCAAGAAGTTTAGTTGTGACAGAAGTTTGAACTTCAAGTCTTTTAGCTATACTAAATTGATTTTGTTCAAGGGTTGTTAGAGCTTTATTTATAGATTCACGGTCTTCATTGTCCATTGTACCGAATAATATTTTTTGAATGTTACCTATGGGGTTAATTAGTCCTCTACGTTTTCGTGAAGTACTAAAAGCTTCTATTCTATTTTTTATTTCTAGAATTTGGTTAATATTGTGAGAGACAAGTTGTTTAAATCCCATATTCTTTAAAGATATGTTGAAAGAAAGTTTAAGGTCTTTATTTTCTATTATCTTTTGTAAGGATATTAAAATATTTTCATTATTTTTCAATTCAAAGTTTAATTCAGTTAAGTTAATATAGTGTATGAATTATGAAAAGTTGAAGGTAATCTGGCTGATCCAAGTTCTTGGGTATAAATGGAATTATTAATTGGGGTTATATTTATTTGGGATTGTGATAGGGATGTGATTAATAACAAGTTAATCGTCACTAGAAGATGTGTGAGGTTCTTCATCTTTGTTGCGATTGGTTTGTCCTTTTGGGGTTCCTGTAATAAGTCGTTTGTTTTTAACTCTAGTTTTGTGTATATGACCTAGTTTAGTTTTTACAGTTATATTTTTATCTTTTTCTACCTGTGTTTTGGTAAATTTGGGTTTTAGTTTTGATCGTCCTTGATTGGTTTTAACATAAATATCTTGTTGGGGTTGAACTGTTTCAGGGTCATTTCTTTTTTCATTTTCTTTAGAAATAATTTTATTTTTGTTAAGTTCAATTGAATGTCTTACCTTGTCGTAAATTTTGTCTGCTAATAGTTTGTGGTTTTGTGCATATTCCGTTGTAATATTTTTTTCGGAAATGTCAAAGGGTGTAATATTAGTGTGTCCTAATAAGATATCGAAGGGTGTATTTTGAGTTACGCTATGAATTGAGTTATTATAACCAATAATTGCGAATTTCATTAAAGTCTCGGTGTCTTTTTGAGGATTCTCTTTTCTGAGACATCTTAAATCATCTAAAAGAGTTGAATGAAGTCTTTCTACTGGGTAGTTAGAATTAGAATTTTCTAGGGTAGTAAAATGTAAGTTTATTTTATGAAGGTTACAGAAATCAACAATTAGGTGATTTTTAAATTCAGTACCGTTATCACAAATGATTGTTTGGGGTAATCCATAAAATGAAATAAAGGTTAAGAGATTATCATAAATTTGAATAGAGTTTTTGTCTTTTAATGGTAAAGCTTGTCCGAATTTCGAAAAAGGGTCCATTATTGTTAAAATGTTTTATTTTCACAGAAAAATGTATCAATGTGAATTGTTTCTAATGGTCTTTTCGGAGTAGGGGTTATTTGAAGTTTAATATTTTGAGGGTGTCTTTCATATTTACATGTTTGACAAGTGTGGCAAGTATTTATATAAAGTTTTATATCATTTTCCATGGTAGGCCAGTAATATTTTTTAAGAGAGTTTTTCACTTCATGTATTCCTTTATGAGAAGCTTTTCCTTCGTGATGGTATTTTATTAAAGTTTGTTGTTCTTCTTTGTCAGTTACGTCTTGTAGTAACTTTGAAGATGTTACAAGATGTAAGGAAGTAAAGTAGTTATTATTTTGGCTTTATCATGTTCATTGAAAAAGTAAAGGCAATATAGTTTATTAGGGGCAATAATTTGTTTAAATCTGTTAGTTATTTCTTGTTCATCTGCTGATCTAGCTAAAGCTAAAGTATATTTGAAATTTTCAAAAATTCTTGTTGCTGATATACTAGATATTAATGCGTTAGGACTGTGTAAAATTATTATCTGTCTTTTGTAAGAGTTTGTTGGTCTTTCTGTTGGACGTATTTCTAAAATTGGGTTTTCATGAGAAGTATGTTGTGAAGCGAGTTCATCATTTTGATTTTCTTCCAAAATTTGCGGAATATTTGGAGTAGGAGGGGGTGAAGTAAATAAATCGAGGGGTTGTTGTGTTACATTCTCTTGATTTGTAGCTTCTTCATTTATTTGTCGATTTTCTTGTTCTGCGACTTCTTCTGCTAAGTCCAAAATTTGCTGATATATGTCTTCGTCTCCTTGATTTGCCATTATTGATTGATTTTCATCACCAATGGCATTCATGTTTACATCTTTGTCTAGAATTACTCTCGATAATGCGTCTGCAGCTTGATTTTCTTTTCCTTTTTTGTATTTTATTTTGAAATCATATTCTTCTAAGTCTAGTCTCCATCTGTGAAGTTTTGAATTAGGGGTTTTGAGGGAGAATAACCATTCTAAGGGTTTATGATCACAAAAGGCTGTAAACTTTTGGTTATACAAATACGGTCTAAAGTAACGACATGCCCAAACAATAGCAAGTAGTTCCTTTTCTATTGTTGAATAATTAATTTCAGCTGGGTTTAAAGTTCGTGAGGCATAACATATAGGGTGTCCGTCTTGAGATAAAATAGCTCCTAATGCAAAGTTTGAACTTCGAAAAATCTGGGTATGATAAAATTGGTTCATTACATAAAAGTGTTTTACAATAATTAAAAGTTTTCACGAATTCATCATCAATGATTATCTTTTCACCTTTCTTTAATTTTTGTGTAAGGGGTTTTACTATTTTGGCAAAGTTTTTTATAAATTTCCGATAATAACCTATAAGTCCTAAAAAGCTTTTAATTTCGCGGTGAGTTTTGGGAAGTGGAAATCTTTTAATTGCATCAATTTTCTTTGGATTTGGCTTTATTCCGTCTGGTGTAATAATATGTCCTAAGAATTCTACTTCTTTTCTTAAAAATTCGCTTTTATCTAATTGTACTTTTAGGTTGGCATTTCTAAGAGTTTGAAAAATTTGTTTCAGGTTTTTTATATGTTCTGTAAGGGATGTCGAAAATACTATTATATCGTCCATATATACTAAACAGATTTTATTTTGAAAATTGCTGAGAACATTATCCATTACTCTTTGGAAGGTAGCTGGTGCGTTTTTTAGGCCAAAGGGCATACGTAAAAATTCATAGTGTCCATTTTCTGTATTAAATGCGGTTTTTTCTATGCTGTCTGGGTGCATCTTTATCTGATGGAAGCCAGAAGCTAAATCCAGAGTTGTGAAATATCTACAACGTCCAAATTTATCCAAAATGTCATTAATATTTGGAATAGGGTAGCGGTCGTCGATTGTCTTTTCGTTGACTTTTCTATAATCTATTACTATTCTCCATTTTCTTCTTCCTGATGCGTCTAGTTTCTTCGGTACTATCCACACAGGGGATCACCAGGGTGAGATACTAGGTCGTATAATTCCATCATTCAACATTTGTTGTATTTGTTTGTGAATTTCATCTTTGTGTACTTGGGGAAATCTGTATGCCTTTGAATGACATGGTTCTTCATCCTTAGTCCTTATTTGATGTTTGACTATGTTCGTGAAGCTAAGTTGATCTTTGGGTTTTTGAAAAATATCGTTGAATTCTTCACATAAGTTTAGTAATGAAGTTTTTTCTTCAGAGTTTAAATGATTAGTTCTTATAAGGGTTGATATGTCTACTTTATCAGTTTCTGGGGGTATTAAATTAAAATTGTAGATTTCTACTTGGTCATTGATTATGGTGCAAGGGAAAGGTTTGTTGAATGTTATTAAATTATGTTTTGGGAGTGAGTTGTGAATTTCTATTTTTGCAAAGCCATTTCTTGCAATTGTCAAGATTTCAGGTATATAAATTCCATTTTGATGATAAGAATGAATTAAAATTTGTCCTTCTTTTATGTTTACTGGGACTCGTTTTGTTATGATTTCTAGGGGATTAAGATCAAAGGTATAAGTTGAAAAATCTTCGCGGAAATAAATTGGAATGTTTGTTTGTCTGTTTACAAGTTGATTATTTTCTACATCAATTGAAAGATTTAGTTTTTGAAGATGTCGAAAACCTATTAATCCGTCAAAGTATTCATGAAAGTCATAAAGAATAAATTCTAAGTTTTGGTCAGTGTTAAATTCATCAAAGGGCGGTATTACTGCTTTATATTCAGCGGTGGCTTTTCCTGTACAAGTTTTTAATTCGGTTTTGTCTATGAAAATTCCTTCAGGGTAATATTCATGTATAATGTAAGGTCTTATTATTGAAAATGAACATCCGGTATCAATTAAGAACTTGTAAATTTTACCTTCGATTTGGATTTTTATGAAAGGCAAAGAATTTACAGTTATTTGATTTAGTTCATAAGTTAAGTTTGATTCTTCGAGTTGGGGGTAATTCGAAAATCCTGGTTGTGATTGGGAGATTGTTCAAAATAGTCTGTATTTTGTTGGTTGGAATATCCGTTGTTTCCAAAATATTCTTCATTATTTTCATTTTTAAGGTTGAAATGTTCTACACCTGACATGGGGGTGGATGATTGTTGTCTTGAGGGTCCTCGATTATTATTTCTCTGAGTGAAGTGCTCTACACCTGACATTGGTTTTGGGGGATGAGGTTTGAAATTTCTGTTTTGGTTTTGATTTTGATTTTGGTTTAATCTTTGGGGATTATTGGGTCTTCTTTGAAATTGAGGGTTAAATTGTCTTTGTTGATTTGGGTTGTATTGATTTGAAAATTGTTTTCCTTTGAAATTGTTGGGAAAGTTTTGGTTGTGACTTCTTTGATTAGAAGTGTGAGAATTGAAATTATTGTTCGATTGAAAACCTTTTTGATTATGAAATTGAGGTTTTGGGTTGTTTGGATGTCTTTGTTGTGACTGTCCTAAATTTCTTTGAGCTATACGATTTTCGTATTCTTGTTCAAGGTTTTGGAAAATGTCAATTGCTTGTTCAAGAGCAACAGGGTTTGTTAATTTTATGTCAGTTTGATAACGTTCAGGGGTGAAAGTTATGAATCGATTTTTTGCATTTAGTTCACAAAATTCAATTTTTAAAATTTGTCGGTTTATATCTGGTTCTGATAAATGTATTTTATCAATGATTTGAGAACGAATGTGTTGTAATCTTGAAGCAAAGTTAAGAAGAGTTTCGTTGGGTTTGGGGTAAGCTTGATTTAATTTCGTTTCAAGAGTTTCTAAAGTATCAGTGCATGAGTAAAGAGAAATTAATCTGGCTTTTAGAGTATCCCATGTATTTAATTCTGTTCTTCCAGCACTTTTGACGTGCGTGGGCAAAGACAAATTTGTGAGTTGAATCGGAGAATTCACTGAACATGCTTTCAACTTGAGCGATGTATTGTCGCAACTCCAAGGGGTTTCCATTGAATTCGGGAATGAATTCGGCAAAATATTTGATTAAATTGATGTCAATTGTGACTTGGGAAGTTTGTGAAGTTTGTGGGGGTTGCTGGGTTGGTTGGCTCATGATTTTTGTTATTTGTTCTTGGAAATAAGAAAGAGATAATTCTGTTTCAGAATCACTGGAATCTGTGTCAAAAACTTTTTTAGGGTTTCTGAACTTGTTCATTCACTTTTGAATAAACTTTTGTGTAAAAATAAAGACTTTGTTTGTTTTCAACTTGATTTTTGAAAAACAGTTGAGTAATAAAAGAAATTGTTGATGTCAATACAAAATTGTAAAAACAAATCAATTCAAAATGTGGTTGAATTAAAATAAACAACACAGTTTTTATTTCTTAAAATTAAATCATGCAAATTATTTTCAAGTTCACGAGAGAAATGAATTGCACTTCAAGCGAATGTTATCTTTTAAATTATCTTATTGTTTTGTTAGCAATGCTAATTCGTCTAAATGAAATATATCAATTAGAAATAAGACTGCTATTCAAGAACAATTGTTGTATGAATATTGAAACAAAGGCTCTTTGTATTCGTAATTAAATATCGGAGGCAATTGTTTGGCAAAATTCACGTTTTGTTTTATGTTCTATTTTTTACACTTATAAATTAATCAAAATTATTCGCTTGTTCTTAAAAATTCAAAAAAATGTTTTCTTGATACTTTCAATGAGCATTCAAGGAAAGTTTCTGGGTTGAGGAGAGTCTCACTTACCTTGATTTCTTGCTGAGTGGTAGGTTCTAGTTCGTTTCGGCTTGAAAACCTTCAGTTTTTGGAGATTTTTGGGTTTTTCAAAACTGTTGTACTGCTACGTTGAGGGCTTGAGTACGTTGAACTATTCTACGTCGACTGCGCCAGTAATGTTTGTTTCGTCAAAAACTTAGTTTTTAAAAACAATTAAAATTCTAAATCTTTAACTACTTTTATTCTACAGCAAAATACAAGTGTTCTTAGTAAGATCTCTACTTCAACTGACTGAATAATAATATTAAATTAAACGCATAACTTTTGATTAGTCAACATAAAGTCTGATACACTAGGAAAACAGTCAATGCATAGTCACTTATTATTTATGTCTATAAAGCGGAATTAACAAACATAATTCGTATATACAATATACGGATACCCTTATAATATCACTCAGGATTTCTGCCTCTGTCACATCACAGCTATTTTCTCCTAAACTACTGGACGGAAGAGGATGAAATTTGGTATCAATGTATAGTTTGGTGACCCGATCAGGAGTACATATTTTTATTTTAGGGGTACTTCTGAGGGGAAAAACTAAAAAAATCGACCGTCCCCCCCCCTGATCTCCGAAACTACTGAGCCTAAAATTTTGAAAAAAAATAGGAAATATAGAGCGTTGCCCGAACTTTACAGGAAAATTAAGGAGAAACCATTAATGTTAATTTTGGGGGGCAAATTATAGAATTAAATAAAAATTTAAAAATAAAAATTTTTTCAAACGCATCATGTAATATATCAAATGAAAGGTCTCATTCTGAGGAACACAAATATATTTTTTCATATTTAAAAAAAATATTTAAAAAGATATTAACGAAAATATACCAAAATTTACCCATTCCCCCCCCCCGTGATCTCCGAAACTACTGAGCCTAAAATTTTGAAAAAAATAGGAAATATAGAGCGTTGCCCGAACTTTACAGGAAAATTAAGGAGAAACCATTAATGTTAATTTTTGGGGGCAAATTATAGAATTAAATAAAAATTTAAAAATATTTTTTTTTCAAACGCATCATGTAATATATCAAATGAAAGGTCTCATTCTGAGGAACACAAATATATTTTTTTCATATTTAAAAAAAATTATTTAAAAAGATATTAACGAAAATATACCAAAATTTACCCATTCCCTCCCCCTTATCTCCGAAACTATAAAACGTAAAGTTTTGAAAAAAAATTGATTTATAGGTTCTGACCTGAAGTTTACTGAAAAAATAAGGAGAAACCTCTACTTTTAATTTTGGGGGTGGCAATTACAGAATTAAATGGAAAATATAAAATTAAAATTGTTTCTAACCCTTCATGTTGTATATCAAATGAAAGGGCCCATTAAGACGAAAACAAATATATTTTTTTCATATTTTTAAAATAAATTAATTAAAAGATATTAACAAAAATATAAAAACATTTACCCATTCCCCCCTCTTATCTCCAAAACCATATGCTGGAAAATTTTGAAAAAAAATGGTTGTATAGCCCCTCACCTGAACTTTACTGGAAAATTAAGGAGAAACCCCTAATATTTATTTTGGGGGAGCAAATTATAGAATTAAATGGAGAATTAAAATTAAAATTGTTTCTAACCCATCATGTTATATATCAAATAAAAGGGCTCATTATGACGAAAACAAATATATTTTTTCATATTTTTAAAATAAATTAATTAAAAGATATTAAAAAAATATAAAAAAAATTACCCATTCCCCCCCCTATCTCCGAAACCATAAGCTGGAAAATTTTGAAAAAACAATGGAGGTATAGCACCTCACCTGAACTTTACTGGAAAAATAAGACAAAACCCCTAATATTTTTTTGGGGGCAAATTATAGAATTAAATGGAAAATATAAAATTAAAATTGTTTCTAACCCAGCATGTTATATATCAAATAAAAGGGCTCATGATGAAGAAAACAAATATATTTTTCCATATTTATAAAATAAATTAATTAAAAGATATTAACAAAAATATAAAAAATTTTACCCATTCCCCCCCTTATCTACGAAACCATAAGCTGAAAAATTTTGAAAAAGTGAAAGTATAGCCCCTCACCTGAACTTTACTGGAAAAATAAGAAAAAACCCCTAATATTCATTTTGGGGGGCAAATTATAGAATTAAATGGAAAATAAAACTTTATAATTGTTTCTAACGGGTCATATAATATATCAAATCCCAGGGCTCATTATGACGAATATGTACAAATTATTTTTTTGATTTTTTTAAAATGAATATTTTAAAATATATTTAAAAAAATATTTTAAAAAAATTACCTATTCTCCCCGTTATTTCCCAAACTCTAAGACCTCATTTTTTTTGTTTATAGGAAAAATATGGAAAAAAATACCTAATTCTATTATTTGGCCTCCAAATAATAGAATTAAACGGAAAATAAATTACTAGAAAACCCCCATAGTAATTTTAGGGACAAATTATACAATTAAATGGAAAATAAAGATTCAATTTTCAAACGCATCATGTAATATATCAGATAAAAGGCTCATTATGTGAATTACAAATATATCATATTTTTAAATCATTTGTTTAAAAGATATTAAAAATATTAAACATCGACTTAATTCCCACTTTAGAAACTACACTATTTAAAATTTGAAAAATATATTTTATTTATATTTTTAAATAATTTGAATAACAGATTTAATAATTTATAATTTAAACTTTGACCTATTTTGCCGTTTTTCTTTCAATCTACAGAGCCTCAAAACTCAGACAGTAGATTATAAAAGGCATCTCTGAAAGTTTATTAGTAAAATAAAGCTCTAATGTTACTTTTTGGGGGCCAAATTAGAAAATTAAATACATATGTATTGTGATAAAAATCAAGCGAATCCTAAAGCAGATAAAATAAAAAGTCTATTTGTGGAAAATCAAAGTGTATATTTTTTATAAATTTAAAACGCTTCCTTTAAAAGATATAAGGGTAAATATAAGAATATGCACTCATTTCCTGCTTGTCTGAAACTGGAATATTCGAATCTTGAAGGTGGTACGGAATCCTAAATATGCGAGTCCAACTCGCACTTGACCAAATTATTTTTCAATAACATAGCTTGTACCGTTTCTTAGAAAATCGGAATAAACTTTTTTACCGACTTTCTTATACAGTAAACTTTGGTGGAGTCGCTGGATTAAACATATAGAAAAAATTTCTGTTCGGAATATGAGGTATAATGAATTAAAAAGGAATTGGATTAGTTCCGGGGATCCCAAAGTGGTCCCATATTGTTTTTCATTAACATAGCTTTTTTAACGACATTTTTATACAGTAAGCTGTGATGGAGTTGCTGGCATTATCTGTTCGGAATTCGGGGTAAATTGTAAATAAGATGAATTAATCATAATAAATGTCAGTTAATATTTATATACAGTGTGTATTCATAAATCAAAGGATTTCTTTTTATTAATAATTTTAAGAGAAAAAGTTATTCTTCACAAACAGATTTGAATGGTCAAACACATAAACAGTAATCATTCCATGTCACATTTTTAACTGTAGACAAGGTTTGTCATCAAACTGCATCTACTTATGCCACTGCACTAAAAATTGTATTTCTGTAAGTTTTCCAACTATATAATAGGTTTCAAAAAATATGTCAATTTTGTTTAAAAGTGAGGTACCTTTATTTTTTTATAATATTTCAAATTGTAATGAAGCAAAGTTTATTAGAAATGAAAACTGCATCCAATTGGGCTCTATTATTAAAAATTGTAATAAATTAAAAGTAATTGGAAATAAATCGAAATAAATGTCAGTTAATCAACTTCAAGGTGGAGGTTCTTAGTTGGTTTCTATAAAGTGTGTCTTCATGAGTTGAATTTAAACGGAAAACGTTCTTATGAATATTATTTAGAGAAAAAAGTAATCTTCATCAAGATATTTGCATGAACGGAAACATATACTGTAATCATTACATGTCACTTTTTCAACTGTAACGAGGTTTGTCAGCAAATATGAATTTTGCTTAAAAGTAAAATGCCTTTTGTTCATAATATATAAAAATCTTATCAAACAGGGGTAATAAGAATTATAAAATGCAACTAATTATATCACATCACTAAAAATTTTATAATAGATCTTCATTTCACTTTCCAAATTGTGTACTAGGTTTGATAAAGAATATAAATTGTGTTTAAGTTAAATACCTTCATTTTTAAAAACAGCTCAAATTGTTATCAAGGTTAATTATAATTAAAAACTAAGTCCTATTATGCTGTATCAATTAAAACTGTATAACGATTTATTATAAGATTCAGCGAAGGGGAGACTATTAAATTAATGTCAGTATAATTAACAGACGTAGAGAATGATGATACTCAGATCGTCTACAATATAGTGGATCCACCTAAGTTAGAATCATATACAACATTATCTTAATACATATACATATCTACAAACCAAGTTATTCTATTCAACAGTAAACGAGGTTGGTCAAGCTAATAAATGAAAATAAAATACCTTATGTTAGGCAATATCGAAAAAATTAATTAGATTTGAAAACTGAATTCAATTAAGCCTTTGCTTAAATTTGTAAAATAAATACATTTTTAAAAAAAATTAACTAAAAATCATGAAATATTTTTTGCTACAAAAATTAAATACTTTTTCTGAAGTCGATGCTAATTTGAAAAGCGCATTTGCGAAGTACAACTTATCAATATACTTCCCAAAATGGTTTCACTTTAGCTTGGCACCGACTTCATAAAAAATATTTAATTGTTGTAACAAAAAAATATTTCATGCTTTTTAGATAATTTTCTTTTGAAGTCGGTTTATGTTATTTTTAAAATATATTTATTATATGCTCATGTTTGTCATTCCTAGATTTTTTTATAATGTGGATTTGTAAAATTCGTGTTTAAATCAGATTCAAGCGTATAAGTTTTAACCAACAAGGTCAGCATTTGTTCTTCACCTTCAGATCCATCACTTTAAGTTGTGAAGCATTAAGATCAGGGCACTTTTCTATACACAACTCGGTTAGAGCGGTCGCGCAATGACAGCTTTCTCTCAATTAATGTTCTTTTTACACTTAACACATACCATACAATAACAAGCGGAGATAACAAACGTCCTTATTTGTTATAGCAACAATAAAACTTGAAAAAATTTCTCATATGAATTTCATAAAAAAATTGTCACTTATGACAGTATTAAAACGAGGATTATTATTAGGAATGATACAAACAACCACACACGACAATGTACACACTGTGTTCAAAAAGTCCGAGTACGGCTGATTTACTCAATGGAAAGCATTTTAGAGGAAAAAGTTAAATGGATAACTTTTAGTATTTTTCCCCGGCTACTCAATGGCTATGTTTGCTTTGACCTTGACTATGACCTTTAAGGTCATATCAACGTCAAATTGTTTTTTGTCAAATGGGAATCCCATTTATTTATGTCGGAAATGAAAAGAGCGGAAAATTTCACGTCAGATTATGACCTTGACCATTTTTTGACATGACCTTGATGGTCAGAGAAGGTCAAATTTAGGTAAAAAATAATTAGGTACCGAGCCACGAGGATTATGGGGCTTAGAAACATTTCTTTTATTACAGAAACTTAGGATTTTTACCCGGCTACGCAATGATCATGCAGGCTTTGACCTTGACAAGACCTTGAATGAAGTTTTAACTAAATTTTACTGCTTTGTCGAATATCCAATTGGGTTGTTTTAGTAGGGGGCATATTCGACCTCATATTTGTCATCAGCAACCTCAGAACTAATTTTTCGCCGTATTTTCCCGTATTGTCGAATTTCCAAAAGCTTGGAGTATTTGGGGAGGGGGATACCTACGCTGGGAGGGTGAGATTTGAAAATTTGTTTCCACATTCGCGATCAGTAACTCAATTACCCTGGTCTATCAAGTTTTAACTGATTTTCACAATCATGTCGAATTTCCAAAAATTTGAGTATGTTAGAGGAGGCATATCCACTCCAGGGGATGTTTTTTCAAAATCTGACCTCAGATTCGTAATAAGTGACCACAAAAATACAACAGTTTTTCATTGTAATGTTAAATGTCATTAAGTCCTTCACATTATTTGTTCCGCCAAAACATAATGGTTATACTTCCTATTCTCATGACGAAAGGTAGGGGTGATGTCGTAAGAAGTTTTGAAGCTGTAGGAGTTATATTTAATGAGACATTTGCAGAAGGACCAGATCCACTTTCTAAGAATACCGTGAAGCAGACGGTCGATCGCTTTAACTTAACGGGTAGCGTAAGGGACCGTCAGTCGTTCAGCAGTTGTATGTTGCTAAATGTAGTGTAGTCTAATTTTGCCTCCTCACGAGTCCTTGAGGCAGATCGGTTTCTCGATGTGAGTTGTTTACCTACCCGAGTGACCATTTCGTTCGTGATGCAACTTCACATGTTTTCGGATCTTTAAGGGTCCATAACACAGTATTGGATTCCGAGTTAATATAGATTTAGAGGCTAGAGTATTTGACCTCTGAGCTACTCGAGGTAGGATGTTTTTTACTTTATAACTCGTGGTTCACAAGAACAAATCAAAAATGTGGCTGAAAAAAGGAGTTGTAATTAATAATAAATTTAATTCAATTGGGTAATATTTATACAATGAAGACAATGACGGAAGCCATACAGTATTCTTGAATTTTAATACATTCACAGCTAATTATGAGTTATTCCTGTATTGTATTTCATAAATCTCTTACTTTGTTTTGCGATGTTCCGCTAACATCTTATACATTATTGTCTAGTTTTTAAGGTTGTTACAAAAAATGTATATACATATCTTCACATATCCATTTATTAAATTGATTACATTAATTATTAATTAAATCACTGTAAGACACCAATAGTAATATCTATTAATATCAGGTTCGTCAGATAGCAGCCTAGTTAATCATAAATGCCAAAAACATTATCAGAAGTGCTCCAGTAAAAATAAATAATTTTTGTAGGACCTGCAACTTAAAATTTCAAGTTAATTTCCTGTGAAACATAGATAATTTTAAAGTCATTTTCCTTGAAACATAGGCATACCCAGGGAGGGATTATGGGGTATCCTGAAGAAACAAAAGCAAAACATTATTAATTACATCTGCGTTTACATTTATTACTAAGTAGTCATGACAAACAGAAGTACATCCATTCTTTATGCATGTAAAACCACTATACAAAAGTTTATTAATAAAATATACTAAGTAAAATTCTTTTTTCTCTGAAGCTCTCTTTACACATGGACCGAACCGAAACACTGGCCTGGGTACGCCTAAGCCCAGAAATAAATTAAAAGCTGTGTATTTCAGCATTCGTGAGTTTGTTCTCTCACAAGTATTTCAAGAAATAAATACAACATACAACAGATTTACAAAAAAAAAACAATCGAAAAGAAACTTGAAAATTGGGATTTTAAACCTTCAAAATTGGGAATGAGTATGTTTCGTTGAGAGGTTATCGAAACGAAATAAAAAATTAAAACGGTGAATTAAGTGCTGGTGCGGTAATTTAGCGTTTCAAAAAGGTAAGGTTTATATTTCTATTTAAATTTTATCCTCAATTCCGCAGCCAATTCGGGTTTATCTCAAAGAAACATATGGTGCTCATTGGTTTGGACGTGTAGTTCCAGTTGATTGGTCACCATGTTCACCTAATATAATTCCGTTGGATTTTTATTTTGGGAAAGGGGGCATTTTTAGGGTTTCGTATATACAATATACGGATACCATTATAATATCACTCCGGATTTCTGCCTCTGTCACATCACAGCAATTTTCTCCTAAACTACTGGACGGTAGAGGTTGAAATTTGGTATCAATGTATAGTTTGGTGTACATATCGTAAAAGAAAAAAATTTGATTTTAGGGGTACTTCTGGGGGGAAAAACTAAAAAAATCGACCGCCCCCCCCAGATCTCCGAAACTACTGAGCCTAAAATTTTGAAAAAAATAGGAAATATAGAACGTTGCCCGAACTTTACAGGAAAAATATGGAGATACCATTAATATTAATTTTGGGGGGTAAATTATAGAATTAGATAAAAATTAAAAAAAAAATCAAACGCATCATGTAATATATCAAATGAAAGGTCTCATTCTGAGGAACACCAATATATTTTTTTCATATTTTAAAAAAATTATTTAAAAAGATATTAACGAAAATATGCCAAAATTTACCCTACCTTATCTCCGAAACTATAAAAAGTAAAGTTTTGAAAAAAATTAGAGGTATAGGTTCTGACCTGAAGTTTATTGGAAAAATAAGGAGAAACCTCTAGTTTTAATTTTGGGGGGCAAATTACAGAATTAAATGGAAAATATGAAATTAAAATTGTTTCTAACCCATCATGTTATATATCAAATGAAAGGGCTCATTACGACGAAAACAACTATATTTTTTTCATATTTTTAAAATAAATTAATTAAAAGATATTAACAAAAATATAAAAAAATTAACTATCCCCCCCTTGCCTAAAACCATAAGCTGGAAAATTTTGAAAAAAAATGGAGGTATAGCCCCTCACCTAAACTTTACTGGAAAAATAAGGAGAAACCCCTAATAATTATTTTTGGGGGCAAATTATAGAACTAAATGGAAAATATAAAATTAAAATTGTTTCTAACCCATCATGTTATATATCAAATCAAAAGGCTCATTATGTCGAAAACAATTTTTTTTTCATATTTTTAAAATAAATTAATGAAAAGATATTAACAAAAATATAAAAAAATACCTATCCCCCTCCCCTATTTCCAAAACCATAAGCTAAAAAATTTTGAAAAAAAAGGAAGTATAGCCCGTCACCTGAACTTTACTGGGAAAATAAGAAGAAACCTCTATTTTTAATTTTGGGGAGCAAATTACAGAATTAAATCGAAAATATAAAATTAAAATTGTTTCTAACCCATCATGTTATATATCAAATGAAAGGGCTCATTACGAAAACAAATATATTTTTTTCATATTTTTAAAATAAATAAATTAAAAGATATTAACAAAAATATAAAAAAATTACCCATCCCCCCTTATCTCCGAAACCATAATCTGGAAAATTTTGAAAAAAATGGAGGTATAGCCCCTCACCTAAACTTTACTGGAAAAATAAGGAGAAACCCATAATAATTATTTTGGGGGGCAAATTATATAATTAAATGGAAAATATAAAATTAAAATTGTTTCTAACCCTTCATGTTTATTTATTTATTTATAATTTACGGGACAAAACCCCATTTACATTACATAAAATTATACAACAAAGTACAAGAATACAAAGAAACGCTACAAAAATCTATTAACAAACTATAATAAATATATAATTAATAAAAACAACACTTAAATGATTACGTATAATTAAATATACCTTTTGATTTAAAACTGACATTAGCAACATTACAATTATACAAATCAAGCCACGAACTGTTATTATTCATAAATTCCGATATTCTATCCATGGGCGATACCCAGTGATATTCAGACTCATAAAAATAAGAAGTGTGTCGTAAATGTCTCTTCGGAACGTGAAAATTTAACCTACCCAACAAGTCAATAGAATCTATTTTGTTGTTAATGATTTTGAAACCAAAAACAATATCACTTCTAGTCATTGATGAGTACAGATCAGTTTTTGTGCAATGTTAGAGTAATTGTGATTTGTAAAATAAAATAGACTGGCCACATTTGAAAGAAGAATAACGAAGAAAAGATCTACGAGGCCTTTCAAGTAATTTAATTTGGTAATCCCAATGGGGTCTCCAAATGACTGAACAATAAGATAGAATAGGATAAACAAATGCGTAGTACAGAATTCTGAAAGTTTCAAACCTAGTGAATTTACTTGAAAATCTCGTGATGAAGTTGACTTGTTTAGTGGCTTTTGATTCGACATAATCCAAGTGGAATTGAAATTTTAAATTGGAGTCGATATATACCCCGAGATCCTTAATTACATCTACCTTCCGAAGATTAGCTCCATTTAAATTATACGTAAACATATTAGTGGAGTCTTTACCAAAAGTCATGACAAAGCATTTTACTGGGTTACATGTAAAACCGTTAAAAGAACACCAATTTAGAAGCGAGTCCAGATCACTTTGTAGGGAAATTCTGTCTTGAACTGATTTAATGTTTTTATATAGTTTCGCATCGTCAGCAAATAAAGAAATTTGAGAATTTTTGATCTCTAGATTTAAATCATTTATAAAAAGTATGAATAGAAGGGGACCAAGATGGGAGCGACTCCTGATGTGACAAGGATTCAGACACGAAATTTTTAATCTTAACAATTTGAGTTCTATTAATTAAAAAAGATTCAAGCCAATGTAGTAATGGTCCATGAAAACCATAAGCCGAGAGCTTCCTAACAAGGAGACCGAAATTAACGACATCGAATGCTCGTTGAAAATCTGTATAAATAGAGTCCACAATACAATTTTTACTGATTGCATCATTTATATATTCTATGTAGGTACAAAGATTCGTCTGTGTGGACCTGGAAGGATAGAAACCATGTTGCATAGGCGTAATAAATTGGAATATAAATGAAGATATTTTATCGTATAATAATTTATCAATAATCTTGCCAAAAACACAGTTTTTTGTAATAGGTCTATAATTATTCACATCAGATCGGTCCCCATTTTTAAATAAGGGTGTGACAAAACTAGTTTTCCTGGACTTTGGAAAAGTTCCTATAGAAATAGACCAATTAAATAATTTAGTTAAATAAGGAGCAAAAACATTTATACAGCCCTTTACCAATCGAGGGTGTATACCAACAGGACCTGGGGAAGAGTTACCATCAAGTTCAGTTATGGCTTTTATAATGTCAGATTCCAAGAACAACAATTTGCTAAAACAATCTAAAAAATCAAATTTAACCAACGTCGATGATAAATCAAGATTATTATATACACTACTAAATTTTTTTGCGAATAAATTGGCAATATCCCGACCAGAGTCTGCTATCTCATCGTTCAGATGCATAACTCCAGGGAGATCCCTATTACGACAAATTGAATTCACATAGTTAAAGAAGTTCTTGGAATTATCAGATAGTGATTCTTCTACCACCATGTTAAAACTAGTTTCGTCACGTAAGATCAATTTGTTACATAGTTCTGAATAAATTATAATAAAAAGAGGAATTATACATTTTAAAAAGCTTATGAATTTTTTTCTTCCTACAAATGGCCAGTATGTGATCCTTAGAGAACCATTTGGGAAATTTATCACGTCCAATAGCCAACTAAGGAACGTATTGAGTAATAATTTTACTTAAAAAACCATGAAACTGTCGGGTATGCGAATCAATATCAGATCCTTCACAAGCTAACAAATTCAAAAATGATGACTCCCGAATCAGTTTACCAATAGTAGTGTAATTGGCATTCTTAAAATCTAAGATATATTCAGTGGATTGCAGTTTAGGGCAACTACTGTATCGTAGGTCTATATCCAGAGCAGAATGATGCTCCTCACAGTCAAAAATTGATTCAAGTGCTGCAACAACAGAGATCATAGAGATATTAGAGAAAACTAGATCAAGTGTATTATTGCTAGTATTTTTAAGATTATTAAATTGAGTGAGGCAATAGTTGGAGCAGAAATTTGACTAGAGTGATGCTGCATTGCGCACTTCAATATTTCCATGAAATCCACGAACAACTGATGAGTTGCCAGATTTGACCCAATCATAACCTGGGAGATTAAAGTCACCTAAAATTAAAATTTTGTCAACAGCGTAACTGTCAACAAAATTTACCAATGAATTAGTAATGCAGTTTAAAAACTCATAGTGATGAACAGATGAAATAAAAGGAGAGATGGGTGGTATATATCCTAAGACAACTATTAAATTACCCGCGGGCAAACGTAATTTGACACATAAACATTCAAAGGATGTATCAGTAAGAGGAATAACAAAAAAAGGGATATGTTTACATATAGCTAATAAAACTCCACCTCCTTTTCTCTTCGTACTGGTAAGTGCTGATCTGTCACATCTCAAAATATTATAAGAACCCAGCTCACTTGAAATAGTATCGTTCAAGTTTGTCTCACACATTGCAATAATGTCGTAATATTGAAAACACTGCAAACGCAAACGAAGATCCGCAATCCTTCCTCTAATGCTTGTGATGTTTCGATAAAAGATCTTGATCGATGCAGTCCTAACGTGTTCCTATGCATTGTTACCAAACTTCCTAGTGACAATGGAAGGAATACGGTCATGATAAGCAATGCAAAGGTCCTGTTCGCCATTTTCAGTTCTGAATTTTATTTCCGCTATGAGTGTTTTGAGATGTCTTTTGGTTAGATCCCCTTTTATGTTCAATTTACCGTCGGCGAGTCTTTTTTTGTTATGAAAAATCCAGCTAGTATGGTCAGTTGATTGAAACATGACCTTGAGTGGTCTAGTTTTATTCTTAAAAAACTGTTTACCAAGACGCTGCGTAGTACCCCGGATAAGTATTTCATAAATAATAGATATACTACTCACAGTATTCAAGATTATGTTACACCACACTAGTAGGTAGAAACTATATTAAAAGTTGGTCGTATTCTTATAACAAACACAATTACTATCATAAATTAAAAACGCACTATGACGGGAGAACGAAATTCAAAGAGTTTAACACGATCACGGCAGGACCGTATTCTCGTTATATATCAAATGAAAGGGCTCATTATGACGAAAACAAATATATTTTTTTCATATTTTCAACATAAATTAATTAAAAGATATTAACAAAAATATAAGAAAATTACCCATCCCCTCCCCTATCTCCGAAACCATAAGCTGGACAATTTTGACAAAAAAAATGGAGGTATAGCCCCTCACCTAAACTTTACTGGAAAAATCCCTGATCTTCATTTTGGGGGGCAAATTAAAGAATTAAATGGAAAATATAAAATTAAATTGTTTCTAACCCATTATGTTATATATCAAATGAAAGGGCTCATGATGAAGAAAACAAATATATTTATTTCATATTTTTAAAATAAATTAATTAAAAGATATTAAAAAAATATAAAAAAATCCACCCATGCCCCTTTCTATTTCCGAAACCATAAGCTGAAAAAATTTTGAAAAAAAGGAAGTATAGCCCCTCACCTGAACTTTACTGGAAAAATAAGGAGTAACCCCTAAAATTCATTTTGAGGGGCAAATTATAGAATTAAATGGAAAATAAAAAATTTAAATTGTTTCTAACAAGTCATGTAATATATCAAATCACAGGGCTCATTATGACGAAGACAAATATATTTTTTTTATTTTTTTTAAAATGAATATTACATATTAAAAAAATATTTAAAAAAATACCCATTCCCCCGTTATTCCCCAAACTATAAGACCTAATTTTTTTTGTTTATAGGAAAAATATGAAAAATTCCTTAAATCTATTATTTGGCGGAAAATCAAAGTGTATATTTTTTATAAATTTAAAACCTTTAAAAGATATAAGGGTAAATATAAGAAAATGCACTCATTCCCTGCTTGTCTGAAACTGGAATATTAGAATCTTGAAGATGGTACGGAAACCTAAGTATGCAATTCAAACTCGCACTTGACCAAATTATTTCTTAATACACCTGTTCATTCAAAACAAGAACCGATGCAACAATGAATGATGTTTGTAACCCAGTGAGAAAATCCTTACGTCATAGGTCACATGCCTACATGCAATGGTCGTCATTTTGATCCTTCTCTCTTGTTGTTAATATTTTAGAAGTTTATGTTTATGAAAAGTTTCAAATAGAAACGTTTATGGAAATACGTTGTCAATTTTCTTCAAACGGTTTGATTTTAATTTCTCATTTTCTTATTTCAGGATGACAAATATCCAGCATTAGCGCAGGTTTTCTGAAACTCCCTGGATTCGTTCAGCATAGATTTTTTTGATGTCTGGTATATATGCACTTGGACCGGTGACGTTTTCCTCGATACGCTAAATGACCTAGATAGAATTGATTTGAAGAAATAACGGGTGATAGTTTTCACTTTTCTATCTTGTTTCACAATTCCTTATTTAGAATGTAATTTTTAACCATATCCATTAATGCCGCCAACATTTATTTTTGATGTTGTAATAAAGAGTATGGAATTCATAAAATTTTCTTTCTTGTTTCTAAAGTAGGCACAAGTATATGCACTTACATTGTCCTGCCAGCGCTTATTTTCAAGGCAATTTTCATAGTTCATGCTAGTGTATGTTACTGAAATGTACAGGGGCACCCACTGTAATGGAAACAGTTTGAATAATAAGTTATCCAGAAGTTTTCTAACTTTGAATGATTTCCTGTCACACAGATCTCTCATCTCTAAATAATTATACATCGCTAAATTCGAAATTGCATGAGAACTTCTCACTCTTAAATTGGTGTATTCCTGAAGAGTTTGACTGTAGTCTTTAGTACTATTGAGTAAATTATTAAGCACTGTACAGTCTTCGAAACCAGCATTCATCCCTAAAAATACAATAGTTAATTAATAATAATAAAATAAATCAAATGAATAACAAATATAGAAATGTAACAAGATTTCATTAAACCATAATTTCCAGGATTTTAAATTTTTGAAAGCAGATGTAAAATAAATTATAGTTTAAAAAACTAAAGAAAAACTCTTAACTATCAAACAGAACTAAAAAGTAAAAAAATATAAGTTTTACGTTATTTTGCACGACAGCCTAACTCAATATAATTAAATGAGCTGTTCTTCTTCTTCTGTTTGTACCCTCTCCGTCATCGAAGGTTGGCGATCAGATCCAGTTCCTGATATTGCCTGATGGTTTTTCCTGCTAATTTCCCGTCTACCATACGTAACACCTTAAAAGTATCATACGTAAATCCTTATTAGTTTTTTAACGCACAATATATTCTTGAGCTTACAGATATTTTGCCTTGCTTGTTCAATCTTAGACTTTATTTCTATGTCGTGGTCTAATCTCGAGTTAAGCTAACAGCCCAGATACTTAAAACGATCAAGTCTACTCAATATTACTCATTACATATTAATATTAGCTTCGTTTTGGTGATGTTTATAGCCATAGCCATATTATGGTTTTTGCATATTTATTCTGTTGATTAAGTTTTATAGTCCAATATCTGTAACTGCAACTAATCTAATACTATAATATCAGCAAGGTTTGTTTGTATATATCTATCTATCTAATACTCTAATACTAGCAATGCTTGTATATAAATATATATATATATATATATATATATATATATATATATATATATATATATATATATATATATATGTATTAGGTTAGGAATTCATCCGCGTAGTTCAGGTCGGTTCGCATAATTCTCGTAGCCTTCTGCTTTCGCTTCTAGTTACTCGAATACTAAGATTTTCAGGAGCGCGCACAGTGTTATATAGTCGCGGCTCGGCGCCTATCGGTTGGCACGTGAACGGCTGCGTGTGATTGGCCCTTGGCGCTCAGTGGCTACGTCTCCCGCTTGCTGATTAGTTATGTCCGGTTGAGTTGTTATAGGACGGGTCCGGGCCGGTACGGTGTTTAATAGAATTTTCCAACAATTCGATAAGTTCTGTATTTCATTGCGTGCGTTTAGACTGTGAAGCTTCTTCGCTATTTCAATTGCCTCTCTTACGAGTCTTGATTTCGGGTCTTCTATATTTGCCAGTACTCTGGTGTTCTCAAAGTCTATTCGGTGTGACGTCGTGGTGACGTATTCCGCAATGGATGTTGTTTTTTCCTGCTTTCTTATAGCATTCTGGTGTTCATCACGTCTAGCTTGAATTCTTCTGTTAGTTTGCCCCACATAGGTTTTATGACAGTCTGCACATGGAATCTCGTACACTCCCTGTTGTTCTAAAGGGATTCTCGTCTTAGGAGTCCTCAACACCGTGCTTATTTTTCTGTCTGTATTGAACATAGTATCGATATTGTGTGTCCGTAGAATTCTTGCAATACTGTCCGTGGTACCCTTGATATACGGTAAATAAGCCTTGGTTATTAGTGCCTCATGCTCCTCGTCTGTTCGTCTCGGTTTTGACTTTAGGGCTCTTTGAATATTTCGGTTTGTAAATCTGTTTTGTCTCACAACTGTTTTTAAACTGACCATTTCCTGTTTGATGTTGTCCTGGTCAACTAGTCTTTGTGATCTGGTTACTAAAGTTTTGACGACGGCTTGTAGTTGGGTTGGGTGGTGATGAGAATTAGCATAAAGGTATCTGTTGGTGTGAGATGCTTTCCTATATACTGTATGGCCAAGGGTTCCTTCTTCCTTCCTATTTATGAGAACATCAAGGAATGGCAGTTGATTGTTGGCTTCAACCTCCATGGTGAATTTTATTTTGTGAGGGATGCCATTAAGGTGGTCTAAAATTGTGTTGAGGTGTTCCCTCCCATGAGACGAAATAACAAAAGTATCATCCACATATCGCAACCATAAACTAGGTTTAAGAGTTGCTGTTCTTAGTGCCAACTCCTCAAAGTTCTCCATAAAAAGGTTCGCTATAACTGGTGAGAGTGGCGAACCCATTGGAGCTCCTTCCACCTTTTTGTATCGTTGGTTCTCGTAAACAAAATAGGTGTTCATCAGACAGTGCCTTGTTAAGTCTACAAGGTGTTTAGGTGGTTTGTATTTTTCTATTATGATATCCAAGGCTTCGTCCATAGGGATGTTGGTGAAAAGGGACACTACGTCAAAACTGACAAGAAGACACTCTGGTTGTAAAACCGTTTTTCTAAGTATTTCGATCGAAATGTGTCGAATTTTTCACGTATGAGTCTGCCCCCTCTGCAAACGGTTGAAGTTGTTGGGCTAGGTATTTGGCTAGTTGTTGTGTTGGGGATCCAATTGAGCTTACTATTGGCCTCAAAGGTGCGCACCTTCTTTAAGTACTTTTGGCAACCCATAGAATTTCGGACATCTCGATGACTTTTCACGCGGAATGAGTTGCAGTTGGAAATTTTTGTCGATCCTACTTGCTTGGATTTTGGCCTTGGTTGTTTTCTCCAGATAAGTTGTTGGGTCAGTAGTATATATATATATATATATATATATATATATATATATATATATATATATATATATATATATATATATATATATATATATATATATATATATATATATATATATAGTATATAAGAAATATATGAAAATTTTAAACGAGAGAACTGATAATAATAATAACATAACAATAAATATAAAAATCGTATCAATTGATAAATAATTAATCAAAAACGTTAGTGCTCCTGGCATAGGACTTGTTCTGCGGAAGCGTCAACTTTTGAGCCGTATCTTTGCGTGTTTCTGGTCTTCGGTGCTGCAGTTGTTGTCTCAAACAGGTAGGTATGGTCCACGATGATTTGGAAATCTCCACAGTCAGTTAGTATGCACGTGTTCTAACTGTGTTGGACAATCCAACTGACTGGGCCAATTTTATATCTTTGAGTTCACTTTAGACTTAAAAAAATATATTTTATTCAAAATATAAAAATCAAAAATTAACACTTAACTTGGAAAAATAATAAAATGTAAATTGAAACAAAAACTAACTGGACAAAATAAAATGTTTCAATGACGACCGTGGGATCGCTTCGCTTATATTTATAATTTACTAAAAGCTGAAGTCAGAAAATATGTTCACACTATGCTTTCCCACGTTAACATCGAAGTACCAGGAAGCTGTCAGCGTAATATGATACCGTTGTATCATACAGAGTGTACAATTGACACCTAACATAACATATATATATATATATATATATATATATATATATATATATATATATAAAATTGCGTTCTGGAAAACAGTCATAACGATTTTGATGAAATTCTCCCATTTGGAAGTTTCGATGGATAGAAATATATAAATCAATTGGTGAGGGTCTCATGTTGGGAAAAAATCGTTTTACTGAGAAATTAAATTATTAAAAAATTTATTGATATTGACAGTTTGTGACAATCAAGGCGGCTGCTTTGTAATTTCAAGGCGTTCAATACAGGGTGATTTGGTGACCTATTTGAGAGTGAAACTGTTCTTGTAAACATTCTTTCAATACAAATTGTATTTGTATGTTCCGAACATGTAACAATTTTATGCCTTCGTCATATTTTCCTAACATTATATTTTTATCGGTAGACATTTCACGTTTTCAAGCTGAAAAAATTGGCACGTTATACAATTTTTGGATGAGTAAGTAATATGAATTGGTGGTTTAAATTATAATTATACAGGGTCGTTTAAAATATGTTAGATGGTCCATAAGAGTTGCTAAGCAGGATGATTAAAAAATAGCGTTGAATAGATTATAGTATGGTTAGAAAAAAGCAGGAAAAAATAATTATATAGGGTAGGCCATAAGTAGTTGTAAATTAATGATAGCTGACATACAGGGCGGAGTAAAAATATTTTTATACGGGGTCGTTAAAAAATGTTAATAGAATTTTATACCTATAGGGTAGCTCATTAGCAATTGCATTTAGGAGGTACTGGAATTATAATTATACATGGTGGCTCAAGACTATTACAATGAATGGCCATAAGCAAATGCATATACAGGGTAGTTAAAACATATGGTAGTGTAAAATTATAGTTACACAGTGTGATTTCAATTATGTTAAATCTTATTTTTAGTAGCCTATAAAAAGTTGCATATATAGGGTGAACTGGAATTATAGTTATACATACATGTATATAAAGGTTGAGATATAAGGCGAAGTAAAATTATAGTTTTAGAGAGTGGTTAAAAGATTTTAGAAACAAAAGAGTTTGGAGAGTGGCCCAAAAGCGGTCGCATATACAGGATGGTTGGAATATGGAATCGAGTGGAATTATAGCATGATTTAAAATATGTTAGAACATTTTTTTAATGGGTTTTCTATAAGCAGTTGCATATATAGGGTGGTTGAAATATATATGGGAGTAGAATTGTAGTAACACCATGTAAATAAAAAGTTTACGAATAAAATATTATATTAGGGAGTTTAAAATAGTTTACATAGTTTATTATTTGGATATATGTACATTTATGGTGAAACCTTGAATTTATATATGTATATATGTAATTGAGTTCTGGAAAATGGTTCTAATGATTTTGATGAAATTTTACCGTTTAAAAGTTTTGGTGGATAAAAATCGATTGGTCAGGGTCTCATCTTTGGGAAAAATCGATGTACTGACAAATTAAATTATTAAAAAATTTATTGACAGTTTGTTACAATCAAGGCGGCTGCTTTGTAATTTCAAGGCGTTCAATACAGGGTGATTTGTTAACAAACTTAAAAGTGAGACTCCTCTTGTTAAAATTCTTTCAATACAGGGTGATTTGGTGACCTATTTGTGAGTGAAACTGTTCTTGTAAACATTCTTTGAATACAAATTGTATTTGAATGTTCCGAACGTGTATTTTATGCCTGCATCATATTTTCCTAGCTTTATATTTTTATAGCTTATATCAAGTTTTCAAGGTGAAAAAATTGGGACGCTAGGGGATTTTTGGATGGGTAAGAACTTATGAGTTTACATGTTAATTTGATGCATATAATATGAATTGGTGGTGTAAAATTATAATTACATAGGGTAGTTCAAAATATGTTAGATGGTCCATAAGAGTTGCTATGCAGGATGGTTAAAATGTAGCGTAGAATGGAATTATAGTATGGTTAGAGAAAAGCAAGAAAAGCAGTTGCGGATATAGGGTGGTTGAAATGTAGGGGGCAGTAGAATTGTTGTTGTAACAACCAAGGAAATAACAAATATAAGAAAAAAAAGTTAAATTAGGGAGTTTAAATTAGTTTACATAGTAAATGTCCTATTATTTGATTATATGTACATTTATGATATAACCTTTAATTTAGGAGTGAAGCTTGGTCATCCAGGTACTACATAGAGAATATCAATGACCCGTAATAAGTTTAAAATAAGAATAACATGATTGACAAAAAAAAATTTTATTGTGAAAAACCCCAAAGAGTGTTTTTTAGTATATTTTCAAGAACCCCATGGGTTTTTTTACAATAAGATGATTTTTTGCAATCATATTATTCTTACTTTAAACCTATTGCAATTCATTTAATTACATTCAGTTAGGTACTTTCCTTGGCTGTTGAACAAAATTCAGTAGTTAAAAATTAATTTTCTGCTTTTAGTTTGGTTTAATATTAGAACGGATTTCCCTACATGAACAGGAACCCTTATAGAATCACTCTTGTGTCCGTCGTTCCTCTGACATTTTGATACAAAATCGGTAATATAGGATATCGCCTAAAGTTTATGTATTAATTTTAGGTGGCAAATATTAAATAAAAAATAAATAATTTTAGTTTCAAACACATCCTGCAATTTATCAAATAAAAGGTATCGTTATGAGAAATACAATAGGTATACATATTATTTTGTATTTTAAAATAATTGTTTAAAAGTTATTAAGTAAAATTTGCAAAATCGACCTATTCCCTCCTTATCTCTAAAACTACTGTACCTAAACAAGAGAAATTATAACTATTTAAGCATATTTTTCCAAAATCCACTGGTGTTTTGTTTTTTCGTGAAGAAGGTATATATCGCATAACCATAAAAACTGTTGTTAACAAGGTTTTATTTCTTAATACGGGGTGTTTAAAAATCGCAATTTTGGCAGTTTTTTAGCTCTTCAGCAACTGAATGAAAAGTCTAAGTGTCAAAAGTAAGATTGTTTTATATGTATTTCCAATACCTACTAAATGATCTATACTATACAAAAGAATGACACCTCGAAGAGAGTATTCAATATCTCTGACAGGTGAAGTTAACCTGATAATTTCATCGTAACATTCTAACCTAGGAATTACGGGTAACAACAATTACATGGAACGGCTCCAGGTTCGGAACCTCTATGTGCTAGTTTCCCCGAAAATCCTAGATGTTCGTCTTTACATCTCGCGTCTTCAAATTTAACAAAATGTATCAAATACATAAAGAAGTGTTCGAGAGAACATTAAATTGTGGGAAGCGCAACTGATGAAGGTTCCCTAACCAGAAACAATATATATTATATATATTGTCTTGCGTACAAAAAGAATGACACCTCGAAGATAGTAACTATATAAATGTTGCAAAACATATTAGTTTTTATCAATTTGCTGATATATATCATCAAAAGAATTATTCCTGTCGAGCCAAATTCAAATCCCATTATCTGAGAACTTTTCAAAATTTTCCGCCTTCTCTGCCTCAAAAATAGTGTTGAACGAGAAATATTCAGAACTCAGTGGATCTACATCTAAAATGAACATTTGACCAAAGTCTAATGACTGAATGAACCTTATACTGTACTAAATTAGGATCTTTAGAAAACAGCATCGTCAAATGTTAAAAAATTCATTTGTTTACTTGTCTACATAATTTATATAAATTGAATAATTACATAAAAATATAATAACAGTAAAATTAATCTAATTAAAAATAATGTGTACATACAAATATATACAAATCAACTAATCTATTTTTCAATGTGAAAAACATTTTAAAAGAATTGGCAGTTCGATACCCAGTTGTAAATTAGGAGAAGCCATTTCTCCCCATTAGTAAATTTTACCTTATTCCGAATACCAAAACGCAGGCCCTCAAATTGAATTTACATACAATAAAACAAAACCAAAAGATAATTAATGTAGGAAGGACTGTACTGAAAGATTTGATAATTAATATCTTCAGTTTAGATGGTTGAAAATTAATTTGGCGAAAAATGGCAGTATTGACAAATTCAGGTAAAATATGCTATATACATTCTCCAAGAAAAGCCAATCAAACATCTTTTTTGCAATTGAAAATACCAACATCCCTGGAGTACTTGGAAATAATGAGAATATAGGACCTCACTGAAAGTTTACAGGAAAAGAAAGCGAAAATTTTAATATTTATTCTGGGAGAGAAATTATAAAATTAAATGGAAAACAAAACTTTATTCAAAAGTAATCAGAGGTCTTTGAATCGTTGAATTTCTTTAAAAATTTCGTTACAAGGAGAGACATTCGTTTTTTGTGATTCTTGTCATGACATATTTTTTAAATGGTTTCTGTCTCAAGTCTTGCATAATATGGCATTTACTACTCTTATTCGTATATCGTAAACAAGATCATATTTCACTGAATATCAATTAAATCCCATTTTAATGTCATACATGTAATGACTTAAGAAAAGACTAGTATAAATTCACATACCTTGACCATAAAAAGGAACAATTGCATGTGCTGCATCTCCAATTAGTAAATACTTGTTTCCAAAATGAGGGGGTCGACAGGTAATAGAAATTAATGAAGAAGGTTTCTTTTTTGTAAATTGTTCAACAATATTTTTTTCGCTTATTAAAGCAACTGCATCAGTGAAAGTACGTTTGAAAAAGGTAATTATTTTCCTTTCGTTGTCCAATAATTCGAACTGTTTGAATGCCATGAATAATGTTACTGTCCAAGTTTGATCTATATTTGGTAGGGCAATCATCATAAATTCCTTCCTTGGCCATATATGTAAATGGTTCTCTATCATTTTGTTATTATGTTCAGATGGAATGTTAAGTTCGATATATCCATGATCAATATATTCCTGTTTAAATTCAAATATGGGTGTTTGCTGCATGGCTATTCTCAAATTACTGTACGCTCCGTCAGCTCCAATTATAAGATCTGCTGTATCTTCAAATGTATTAGAGTTTTCCCCGCTAAAATATAGAAAGTTACAAACATAATGTGAATTATGTTGTACATAATAAAATAGATAATGTATTTGAAAATTCATATTTAGGGCAAACCCACGTGAAGTATAATCACGCTATTCTAATTTATATTATCAGAAACTTGCATTCCCATTATTATGTTTTAATAAATAATATAAAGCAGATAAATGTATGAAACACAGTTTTGCACCGTATCATCAAACCTTTATTTAAACGGCATTGGATGTTTTAAATAAAGGTTTGGTGTTAAGGGGCAAAACTGTGTATTTTATATTTGTGACACACCAAAGATTCAACTCAGTACACGAATCCAAAAATGTATGTTGGAATTCGGCACTTGATGAATTTCGCCTCTCCGTAACTGTATCGTATAGACAACGAAGTTCGGAAAAGTCGACTCAGTGACAAAGAAATACCGTGATTTAAAAATTGAAGCCGTTGTGAATATATGTTCAGGCCAAGGATGAGAGAAATCCTATTCGACATAAATTACAAGTGCTACCTCCCAATTAAGAAACTGGTTAGCGAGGTTCGATCAAATATGAATGATATATTAGAACAAACGATCGTCATCCGAGTACAGTCCCTCCAATTAGATCACCGTTTAGGTAAACTTCGATCAGTCACCATTAAGAGGTAAATGCTGCCTAACTACCGACCAGCTTCAGAACAGTTTGCGTTTGCAAATGTAGTCTAGTGATTAAGGACACCATCAGCGGCAAGTCATCACCATTCGATATTGCCACTGAGATAAGCATTGTAAGGTTTTGGGGTCGTCCGGAATCCAGGCAATTGTCTACAAGATCTAGCTGCGAACAGTTAGCCAAGCACTTTTTAAGCTGGTAACCATAGAGTAGAATGCAACAATATGAAAGTCTTGAGGAAAGAAGAAAATTCAGAAAAGAGGGAGCTTAACAAAGCAAGCTGCATGATGATTAATAATACTTAAATCGGGGATCCTACACACAGGTGGATACTTGTTGAGAATAACCATTACTAAAAAATAGTGGAACCCTCAGTATCACTTTAATGCGAAACTGTCACTGTCAAATTAATTATTTGACAAACGCAAAAATTGACCTCAGTGAACATCCAACAAGTAAAACTTGACAAAGATATAATGATTGACAAGGACTCCAGAGTTGCAGTTGAAAGATCTCCACAACAGATAATATACACAATATACAATACACATACAGTTAGGACGAGCGAGTTGGAATAAATTCATTTTAAATTCAGGTGTTGGTTTTTTGGAAAAAGCTCGGACATGTCAGTTTTTTTGTACCGCTGTTTTTGTGATGATAAACTCATTTATGCAGGGTGGGCCAGAAATAAATTGCGACCATCAACTTCATTTTTTCAAATGCAAACTTTTATTTTATTTTTGAATTCTGCATTGAATTCTAAGTATTTTTCATGTACAATGACATATACCAAAAATAACAGTTATTAAAAAATTACATTTATTTCAAAATTGAAGAACAAAAAACATCAACATATCAAACTAAATGTTCAAATTGTTGACCATTAACTTCCTGACTATACCTAGACGGTTTTCAAATTTTACGAGAATTTTTACTTTCCATAATGTCGGTTTTCTGATGCCAAATATCGAAAATTTTGCCTGTTTACTGAACCATTTAAACAAAATGTTGGCTCGTCGGAAAAAACTATCTTACTTGAGAAGTGCGGGTTGGCATTGCATCTATCCATCATTATTTCGGACTCTCCTTTCCAAATCATCTTCAGTAAGTTCCTGAACTAAATGAACTTTGTATGGGTGCCATTTATTGTGCCATTTTAGAACAGAAGATTTACTTATTGACTGTTCTGCGGCTATTAGTCTAGTGGATTTGTGAGGATTTTCTTGTAAATCGAGTAAAACATTTAATTGTGCATCTTCTGGAAGATGTTTGGTTTCGTAATTGTACGTGACCAAATTCTAGAAACTTTTTTTTTTCTATTTTACCAACTATCGATCGTGTAATAGGCCGCTCCGGGTACTTCGTTTAAACAATTCGCAAACTTCAGCTTGTGTTCGCGTTCTGTCGCCATATCCAACCATCGTCAAAATTTCTATTCGCTGATTTTCAGTTAAACGCCCAAACTTTGAAACTTTGCAACTGCATGTGAAGTTGTCACTTATTTGAAGTAAAATTATAGTACAGTTTCTATGTAAATAAACAACTGTTAAAAACTCCATTCATGCGACTAAAATACCGCCAACAATCATAAAAACCAGACGTAGATAAATAGGTTCAAACCAACAAACACCTTATTTTTACCGTTGATTTCTTAACTTTAGAAAGAAATGTAATTTTTTTAATAACTGTTTATTTTCGTTATAGGACATTGTACATAAATAATACTTAGAATTCAATGCAGAATTCAAAAATAAAATAAAAAACAAATTTTATTTCTGGCCCACCCTGTATAAATGAGTTTATCATCACAAAAACCGCAGTCCAAAAAAAACCAACGGGTCCGTGCGTTTTTCAACCTGCATTTTAAATGAATTTGTTCCAACCCACGCGTCCTCACTGTTTATATCCTGGAAGACCCGGTCATTTACGAAAATACGTGACAAAATTAATAGTAGAACAAAACCAACACCAACGTATTCTAAGGATAAAACATAACTAACTGGCATTAAATTCAACATTTTTTATCGATTCGGTTTTGTTTTTTAACAAAAAAACTAAAATCGCCAATAATTTAGTTTTTCATCATTTTCACGAAATCTACTCGTGAAATCGTATTTGTATTGAATAATCTTTAAAATCAGCTATTTACTCTTAACTTCACTAATATATTGCGTAGATTAAATCTAAATTCGAAATTACTAAAAATTAATTGCTTTTATTTTTTTCTATTTTATAGTTAATATATTTGTATTAACTGAACGGGTAGATATTCTCACACCCATCCTTGGAAAGTAGACGTGTTGAACTAGACATCGCTCATCTCTGTTCTCCAAAATTTAAGTATACATACATAGGTACTGAAAATATGTGACCATTCTAGAACGGCCGAAGTTGTTGGTGGTATTGGTGAAAAATATTTGTTTTGACCATATTTTTTGTCATTTAATAAATTTAGGGAGATGAAATGCCAAAGCTACATTAGGTCAAGTAAAATAATATTATTTTGAATTAAAAAGATACACATATAACGTTTCATTAAAAAAATTAAATGTAATGAATATATTTTAACTACATCCAATATATGTTCTAATAAAAAATATTCACTGAGACTTAGCAGTTTTCTTCAAGTTGTGTTATACAGTGTTTCCCAAATTTGCTTTTCTATACAGGGATCTCGGCTGCTATTATACCTACAGCAAAGGTTAAATGGGGAAAGTTTCAGAGGAAACTCAGTGCATTAGATATCTGGATCGGATTTACGATCGCTCAATTGGTTTTAGAAATAATGGGCAAAAACTGAAAATGGCGGATCTCGTTTTTCACCGGTAAATCCGAAACGGTTAATTTGATAGCTGTCAAGATGTGACATTATTGGGACACTTTTTTAAAGCGAATAAGATGGCTGGTAAGACATGTTTCAATCGTATTTTGTTATCCCGCCATATTGGATTTTTATATTTTGGAGAGAGAGCCTGAATTTTCCAGTCCAGTGATGTCTCACAAGTGCATAAGAAATTTGAGTTTCATCGAAATATCACACTTCATAAAGTTAGGCCTTAAGTTTTCTAAAGAGCTCCTGACTTGTTTGTGCAAAATAACATTAATGGGTACTTCCAACTCTATTGTAAAAAAAATATGTGAGAATTTAATCAAATATAGGTATTCCAAATAATTTTGAAAAATGCATGACCCCCCTTTTTTGGTGTGATTGCACTTTGTAACCTAAAAGTTTTCGTCATTTGCAGTTTCAATCGAGTTCATAAAATCAAAAAAATATATGCCCAATAACTTTATAAAAACTATAATCTTTAATATATTTTCTGTCGTCCACTGATTGTCGATTTGTTACACCATACCTTAAGAAGATTGTGAAAATAATGTAGTAATAATTGCTAGCTTGATGCTGAACTATCAAAGATGGTGTTCACATGATTTGACAGCAGGTAACGCTTTTGACATATATGATTACTTAATAGTTTAACCTACGGTTTAACCGTTTACCAAGGAAAAATAAAAAAAAATTCAATAAAAATATATTTCTTTGTAAAATAGACGTATGTACCTAACTTACCATAACAAATCATGTTTATTTTAGGTAAAAGCCTTGTAATAAAACAATGATTTTCCAGGAATGGAACCATGTAATATAAAATAAATTGTTTATTAGATAAAATGCATGAACACCAAATAGTAACTAACTGATTCCCTACCTAAAATAATTGAAATATTCGAAATATATTCAAATATGTAGTTATAATTTTTAACATAAAAAATAAATCCCTTTAAAAATAATAACAATATATTAAATAATAAATTAAAATTAAATGTAATATTTAGAACATTAGTTAATACCTACATTTTTCAAAAATATTTTTTGATTTGAGACTGAAAAATTTTAATAGTTGTAAAGTAAGAAACCTTTATTCTGGCCATTAGCAGTAACGATTTCAGCTCGTAAGCAGAAAATCAAATCAACCAACTCAAAAGTTAGTATGAAGGTGTTATATCTCCTATTACATTCCAAATTACTACAAAACATAAGTACATATTAATAAACCTTCCACCAAAATCTTAAGATTCAATAAAATTTCATTAACTTAAATGAAACACTTATAAAGCAATGACTATTTCTGTTATCCTGCTGTTAATTAATTTTAAATACGTAATACTCACATTTGTTAAAAACTTTTCCCAGTGAATGAAGCTGAAATCTTGGACTTTACACATTGAATTTACAACTTACCTTTAGGGACCATCCATAAATTACGAAAGATATTTTAGGAAGGGTGGGTGTCTGCTAATATAGAACAACCGTCCAATTATTATATCGAATATTTGCCAGGAGCGGTTCTAGCCAAAAATTTGGGGGGTCATTCATTTGTAAAAAATATTTCGAATACCGATATTTGATTACATTTTTATTTTCTTTTTATTTCAATAGATTTGTCAATATGAGTAAACAATTTTTACAATTCATGAAATAGGTAGGGTCGAGTTTCGACTGGGCGACGACTAGTATTAATAAACCTTCCACCAAAATCTTAAGATTCAATATAATTTCACTAACTTAA
The DNA here is from genome assembly GCA_034190945.1 of Octodonta nipae. Lineage (NCBI taxonomy): Eukaryota > Metazoa > Arthropoda > Insecta > Coleoptera > Chrysomelidae > Octodonta > Octodonta nipae. The sequence continues at coordinate 67,687,606 of CM067218.1, forward strand.
ATGAAACACCTAGTAAGCAATGACTATTTCTGTTAACCTGCTGTTAATTAATTTTAAATAAGTAATACTCACATTTGTTAAAAACTTTTCGCAGGGAATGAAGCTGAAATCTTGAATTTTACACATTGAATTTATATTTAACTATTAATTTTTCATTGCTTATGACTTTTATATGCCTGAATTAACTATATTAATTCTACTTGAATAAGCATTTTCAAATACAAATACATATAGTTATAACATTAACATTTAATTAAGTATATAATACCCAAACCTTTATTTATTATATACATTTACTTACAATAACATAAGAATTAATATTTTGAAAAATTTTAATATAAGATTATAAATATATTTAATGCGTAAAGATCTAACAGCCTAATTGTACGAAAACACTGGAAGTCAGTCAGTATTTATATGTTTTTAGAATTTTAAGAGACTTTAATAATAATAATTTATATTGAAAAATAATTTTTAATTATGAACAGTTTATATTACAGCAGTAGAAGGTCGAACAATCAATCATGATTAATTACCTCAAAATAAAAATATAATAAAATTTAAGTTATTAACAGAATATTTCGATTCAGAGTAAAAAGCGTGGGTGCATTTCACTACATTTGTATAATGCTCTCCTCTTATAAATAGTTGCCAATAGAATAATTGTGAAATTTAATATTTGAAGCACCCCACGATTTTTACTCTGAATATAATTATTCTGTTAATAACTTAAATTTTATTATATTTTTATTTGAGGTAATTAATCATGATTGATTGTTCGACCTTCTACTGTTGTAATATAAACTGTTCATAATTAAAAATTATTTTCTGCTTTTTAGTTCTGTTAGCTATTAAAGCGTATTTTTTTAGTTTTTAGTCTCATAAGCATGTCTTTAGTATTTATATTAAAAAATTTACTTCATGTTTGCGAACATTTCCAATTATAGCAGCAAGTTCTACTACTGCCAACTAGATGGCAGTAGTTAATAGACGAATTTGTATTTCGACAAGAACAGTGCCAAATTTCAACTTAATTGGAATTCTTCAAGTTGGTGAAAACTACGTTGAAAATTTCCGTTACATAGATAGATAGATACATACGTACAGATCGACCCAATAAAAGCGTATTAAACTTAACATAAAAAACGTTCAGAAACCGTGTGCAATCAATCACTACTTTCTGATATACATTCTTCTTTTATCTGTTTTAAGGTACAATTCTATTGATTATTTTAGCGTATTCTTATCTCTTTCTCTCTTTTCCTCTCTCTTTTTCTCCTTCTCACTCGAATTAGTATTTTTTCTATATTTTCCACTATTTTTAAATTTTTTTATTTGTTTTATTAATTGGACCACTTTCTATAAGTGTAACTCTAATTCACCCTATATTGCAACCACCCTGTATATGTTTCTGTGTATTGGTCACTCAACATAAATGATTTTTCTATCATTTTCTGAACCACTCTGAACAACTATAATTGACTATTTTTATGTTTTCTGGGAATAATACCACAATTGAAATAAAAATCTGTATATAGAAAGAAAATACCAAACCTTCCAAAGTCGATTCTGACTTCGTTGTCAATGGCTTTAAAATATGTATTGAAAATGTAAATTGCAAATTGAAAGTTTTATTTATGACCTTTAAGTTGAAATAAGAAAATTTTTTGTTGTTTTTAAATATACAGGCAGCACAAAAAATTGTAAAGATCATATATTTAAGTTAAACAGCTTTCAACTTGGAAGAATTTGAAAGAGTTGTCTTTAGAATTTAAGCCAAAAATGTGATCAAAGAATTCTGCTGTTTCAGTGATCCCATTAACGTCATAAGGGAAAACCTAGGAAAAACCTTATGAACTATTCCGATACTAGGTTGTTCAAAAGGAGATGACCTTTAATAAGTTCTTTTTAATTGTCGGTATCCAGATACGATTGAATTCTACAGAAGTAGAAGCAATACAATTGTCTTCATTCAAAAGAATTAAGGCAGACTCTTTTATTTTTCGTTTTGTGTTATGTTGTTCTTTGTGAAGTATACTTGAATTGTCAACTTGTATTTTATAGCCTAGATCCCATGCATGTTCACAAATTTTCGATTTTTCAAATTGTCGTTTCTTTATGTAATTCTTGTGTTCATTTATCCTTACGTTTAATGGTCTCGATGTTTCTCCAATATAAAATTTATTCCATTCGCAAGGATTCTTGTATATGCAGTTTTTTGAGTTCTGAGTTTTATTAGGTGGTTTTGTTTTCGATATTAGTGATTTCAGTGTATTTCTTGTTTGGAATGTTGTTTTAACATTAAATCTGTTGTCCACTCTTTTCAATCTTTCTGACAGACCCTGTATGTATGGTATAGTTGTAACTGTAATGTGGTTGTCCTGAGTAGCAGTGTTAATAAGAGCAGTTCTGGGTTGATTGGGAATGTTTGTTCTCTGTTCAAGTCTGTTTAACTCTTTGTTGGTAAATTTTGTAGGGTAATTGTTTCCAGTGAGAACATGTTTTATAATTGTTTTTTTCTTTGTTGAAATTATTATTATCACAACAGTTGGACTTTGCTCTATCATACAATGACTTAATAACACCTTTCTTTACTGTATTCGGAGGATTTGAATTGAAATTTAGGTATCTGTTAGTATGAGTAGGTTTTCTATAAACTTCTGTTTCGAATGAAGATTCGTTTTTTGTTATTAATATGTCTAGGAGAGACAGTTTGTTATTTTGTTCAATTTCTAGGGTGAATTTGATAGTTGGTTCTTTGTTATTTATGTCATTTAATAATTTATCTAGTTCTTTAAGACTGTGTTCCCAAATTACGAAAATGTCGTCACCGTAATGCCTCCAAATTAAAGGTTAATTTTGTTTTGATAAAATTACTTGTTTTTCAAATTTTTCCATAAATATGTTACTTAATGCTGGTGAGAGACAAACACACATGGCCATGCCAAAGTCTTGTTGGTAACAGTCATCGTTTAATTGTTGCGAGAATTCATCCTACAGCTGGTGCAATCGGCCATCAACCAATTCGTGGAAGGGACATTATTCCGATACTTCTGGGAATCCGAAATGTTTTGTCTCTCAACAGGCCCACCACTGCTGTTACTGGGAATTCCATTGAAGCTTCCAGAACCCATGAAAGGAGTTTCCCGATAGTTCGTTGACTTGCCCTAATAATTCCGAGAGAAATATATAAATGCGGGCAGCTGGCGATGGGATTCATTCAGTTTTCGAAGGTCGTATTGTATAGTTAAGATAAATTGTAAATAGTCTTTTGAATATAAATTGGGTTAAAGTAGTGGAAATAAATTAGAGTGAGTTCGACTGTGTTTTTAAATAAATCCAAGAACTGAACAGAACCCGTGTGCGAAAATAAGAACATTACAGTGGTGTCTGGTGTTTGGTGTATTTGTGAAACTTTGGAAGTGGAAAATAACTAGACTAACAATGTTTCAAGCAGTGAATTTGGACAAACTGAAAGTGACTGATTTAAAAAGAGAACTGGAGGAAAGGGATTTAGAAATTAGTGGAAAGAAAAGTGAATTAATTCAACGGCTACGAGATGCCCTAATAAATGAAGGTAACCATCTCGATACTTATTTGTTTGAGATTTCCGGTACTGCGGACATCAGTATGCTATTGAAAAAAATGGAAGAAAATTCTATAAGACTTTAGATGATAAGCTAGAAATATTACAAGAAAATTCTAAAACCATAGAAGACAAACTGCTAGAAGATTCTAAAAAGAGTCGTTAGAAGGTAAATTAGTGGAAAATCCTAAAACCCTAGAAGATAAATTACTAGAAAATTCGAAGCCTTTGGAAGATAAGCTACAGAAACTACACGAAAATGCTCAATACTCAATTTGAAAATCATGGTTCAGGAAGATTCAGAAATGCTGGAAGAGAAAATATTCGAGAATGGGGCTCGCATAGAAAAGCTAAAACAGATAATGGAGGGTGAGATCAGCAAAATAAAAGAACAGGTAGTCACAATACGAAGGGGAGAAACTCCACCAAAGACGGAAAACAGAAACAGTCCAGAAGAGTGGAGTCGAAAATTGGCCTCAAAGGAGCAAGACACAAAATGAAACCTCCACAATTTGATGGGAAATCGTCCGGGACTAACTATAGGCGCCAATTCGAGGCTGCAGCAAAGTTACACGGATGGTCGGCAGAGCAGAAGGCAATAGGACTAAAACTCGTCTTAAGAGGGGATGCTACAGATATTTTGCAAACCTTGAATGCCTCTGAGCAAGAATACTACGCACAACTGCTCAAATATTTAGAACTGAACTATGACCGGACACATTTGGAGCACGTCTACCACTCCCAATTGAAAAATCGCCAACAGAAATCGTATGAATCACTACTGCGGGACAATGAAGCCAGGCAAGCTTTAACACTTGCTCGACCGACCCAATTAGTGGATGCACTTGCTCGAGCGCTAGAATTCGAGGCTGCGAAAAATAGCTGCAGAGGTCAAGCCAGAGTCCGAATCGTTGACGGAGAATCCGAAGAGGGCGGAAACGATAAAGCCTCTGTAAGAAAGATAATAGAACAAGTCCTTACCGAAAAAAGACTAGTGAGATGTCGGAAGTGTCGTAAGGTAGGACATGTCCAGAGTGGTTGCAAGGAGAGCAACGGAGTACAGACTACCAACACATATGTCGCTTCTCTACTGAACCACGTTAACAGTGTATTTGTAGATGGCCTTATTAATAGAAAGCAATTTGCAATGCTGCTGGATAATGGTACGACGAAAACAGTAATAAAGCCCAGCATTGTTTTAGAGACAATGATAAAACCAACAAAATGGCAACTGCAAACAGCGAAAGGAGAAGCAGCGAAAGTCCAGGGTGAAATAGAGGTTGAAATGACATTGGGAAACACAACCTTCCTACATCGGGCATTAGTGGCAGACATCGAAGACGAAGTAATCATTGGAATGGATGTCATGAGCTCCAAGGGATTCCAGTTAAACTTCAAAGATGGAATTCTGCGAGTGAATGACGAAGAAGTGGTGCTTCATGGAAAATATGACATAATGCTTCGAGGCATCTTAGCAGAGGATGTCAATGTTCCGCAAAGGGCTGAAATGATGATAGATTGATGGAAACAGTGTTAGAAGGGCTTTCATGGAAAACATGCCTTGTGTACCTTGACGACATTATCGTGGTTGGAAGATCATTTGAAGACCACATGAAGAACCTGGAGGAGGTGTTTCAGCGACTTCGAAGTTCCGGACTAAAGTTAAGCCCAAAGACGTGTCAGCTGGTCCAAGAAGAGGTGCAATATCTTGGACAAGTAGTTTCCGCAAAGGGAGTAGCTGTTGATAAACAGAAAATCAAAGCTGTCCAGGAATGGCCGATACCTAAAGATATCCACCAGTTAAGAAGTTTCCTGGGGTTATGCACGTACTATCGCCGGTACGTAGCCGGATTTGCCAACAACGCCAGGCCACTTACTAGACTCACAGAGGGGAAGGTGCATTACCAGTGGGACGAGAAATGCCAACTATCATTCGAGACACTGAAAAGAGCATTGACGAGTGCCCCCGTCTTAAGTTATCCTTTGCCAGATGGGAACTTCGACTCTGGAAATAAATACATTGTGGTGGTGATGGACTATTTTAGTAAATGGGCCGAAGCGTATGCCTTGCCGAATCAAGAAGCCTTGACTGTTGCTGATATCCTTGCCAAGGAATGGATCAGTCGTTTTGGTGTTCCCTTGGAGTTGCACTCAGACCAAGGTAGAAATTTTGAATCTACTCTTTTCCAAGACGTCTGCACGCTCTTGAAGATCAATAAAATACGGAAGACAGCTGAATAGAACCATTAACCGAAATTTGTCAAAGGTAGTTTCTGACCACCAAAGAGACTGGGACCAGTATCTACACTTGTTTCTAATGGCATATCGTTCGTCTGTGCACGAGTCCACGGCTCAGACTCCGACCAGTATTATTATGGGAAAAGAATTAAGACTACCATGCGATTTGAAGTTTGAATGTCTCCCAGGAGAAGAGACCGCAGGTGAAGGCTATGTCAGCCAGCAACGTCAAAGGATGAACGACATCCTTCAATGAGTACTGTTAAATATCGAGAACTCCAGTGCTTGAATGAAGGGAGCCTACGACATCAAAGCCGAGGGCGGAGAATTCCAAGTTGATGATCTTGTTTGGTTGTATAACCCGCAACGTCGTCGTGGATATTCGCCCAAGCTACAGAGATCTTGGGTGGGGCCGTACCAAATTGTGAACAAAATCAACGATGTTGTCTACAGAATAAAGAAGCTACCTCGAGGTAAACCAAAGGTGGTACATTTCAACAGGTTAGCCCCTTATGCTGGTAGTCATGACAGCGAAGTTGACCAAGCCCAAGTCCGCAGCATCCAACAACCCGATGACGCGATGACCTTCGAACAGTTTATGGCACTGTACTCTGATGGGCAGAAAGTGCAGCACCACGTACACCAAGAGAGGAATCCCGAGACCTGTTTGAGGTGCCTATGAATATGCCCTGGCTCATTGTGTGGCTCGAGATCTCCGGATGTCCAGAGGAATAGCCAAGGTATTTGCCAAAAAGTACGGCCAGTTCCAGAAACTACGGGAGAAAGTGGGAACCAGAGACATCTTTTATTTGGTAACGAAAACATTCTCGCAGGAGAAGCCAACATACAGCGATCTTTGGAAGACTGGTAGAATCGAGGAATGTGATGATAGAGAAGAATCTGATGAAATTGGCGGTCCCAAAGATAGCCTGTGGGTTGGATGGACTGAATTGGAAGGTGGTGAGAAGTATGATGGAAACCATCTTTCGATTTAGTGGCATCGACATCCGGGTATGTTTTCTCAATATTCGCAGCCCAGATTCGAAGACCGTTGACTGTTACTTCCACCAAACTTCCCGTTATCGAAATGGAGAGGATTCTAGGACATCCCGGGACGAAATGGTCTTAAGGAAGGGGCAATGTTAGAAGAATTCATCCGAAAACTGGTACAATCCGCCATCAACCGATTCGTGGAAGGGACGTTATTCCGATACTTCTGGGAAAACCGAAATGTTTTGTCTCTCAACAGGCCAACCGCTGCCGTTAGTGGGAATTCCCTTGAAGCTTCCAGAACACATGAAAGAAGTTTCCCGATAGTTCGTTGACTTGCCAGAATTATTCCGAGAGAAATATATAAATACGGGCAGCTGGCGATGGGATTCATTCTGTTTTCGACGGTCGTATTGTATAGTTAAGATAAATTGTAAGTAGTTCTTTGAATATAAATTGTGTTAAAGTAGTGGAAATAAATTAGAGTGAGTTGGACTGTGTTTTTAAATAAATCCAAGAACGGAACAGAACCCGTGTATGAAAATAAAAACATTGCTGTATGTAGCTTTGATACAATATGTTAGTAGGTAGTTCCAATATTTTTTCAACTGATAACTGAGTTCGTTGGTTTAAAGAAGAGTCCCGTTCGAGTAGTTTTTTTACTATAGGAAGTGTTTTGGAAACAGGAACATTGTTATGAAGATTTACTATATCAAAACTTGCTAATGTAAAGGTATTTTTGTATTCTATATGAGACAAGTTTTTCCAAGAAATGTGCATTGTTTTTTAGATGAGAAACAGAACTTCCTGTAAGACGACGAAGAATGTTTAATAGAAATTTTGAAAGTTTACTACATGGAGAATTTACAGACCTGGCAATTGGTCTTAAAGAAATATTAGGTTTATGAATTTTTGGTAACCCATAGAGATGTGGTGGTTTAGTATAGTGTGGGGTGAGCGCTTTACGTTCTTGTTCTGTGAATTCATGTTTGTGGTTGTACAGTAAACGGTATATTTTGTTTTCTATTGAGCTTGTTGGATCTTTTGTTAGTTTAGTGTATTATCCTTGGTTTATTATATTTTGAATTTTGTCATCCTAATCAGTTTTATTTAAAATTACTGTTGCATTGCCTTTGTCAGTAGGTAAAATTTTTATAGAATTCTCATATTTTAAATTTGTAATTCATTATTAGAAAGGTTAAACAAAATCGAATACCAAACAATCCCTAACAACCAACATCAAACTTCACCAAGCAACACTGACTTCCAAGATAATTATATTAATACAATAACTATACCATACATACAGGGTCTATCAGAAAGACTAAAAAGAGTTTGGAACAGATATAATATTAAAACATCATTTAAAACAAGTAATGAACTAAAATCAATTATATCAAAAACTAAACCAGAAAATACAACTCAAAATACAAAAAATTGCATTTATAAAATCCCTTGTGAATGTATTAAATTCTACATTGGAGAAACCTCTAGACCTCTAAATGTTCGAATAAACGAACGCAAAAATAACATAAAAAACGACAGTTTGAAAAATTCAAAATTTGTGAACATGCATAGGACCTAGGCCATAAAATACAATTTGACAATTTAACTATACTTCACAAAGAACAACATAACACAGAACGAAAAATAAAAGAGTCTCCTTTAATTCTTTTGAATGAAGACTGGTTACCGACAATTAAGGAAGAAATTATTTATGATCATCTCCTTTTGAACAACCCAGTATCGGGATAGTTCGTAAGGTTTTTCCTAGGTTTTCCCTTATGAAGTTAATGGGATCACTGAAGCAGCAGAATTTTTGATCGCATCTTATAGCAAAGTCGTACCTAGGAAAGCCACTTATAAATTCTAACAACAACTCTTTCAAAATCTTCCAACTTGAAAGCTGTTTAACTTATATATGATCTTTAGAATTTTTTGTGCTACCTGTATTATTAAAAACAACAAAATTTTTTCTTATGTCAACTTAAATGTCATAAATCAAACTTTCAATTTGCAATTTACATTTTTAATACATATTTTAAAGTCATTGACAACGAAGTTAGAATCGACATTGAAACGTTTGGTATTTTCTTTTAATATACACCTTTTTATTTCAATTGTGGTGTTATTCCCAAGCATGATATAATTAATATAAAGGTATGATACTAAGCGATGTTAACTTCGCCCGTGACGTCACGGGGCGAGTTCGTACAGCGATTGCCCATAAGAAATACATTGCAGTGGACATAATTTTATGTTTGAAATTGATTACTGTTTGACTGTAGTAGAATTCGGTAAATGTTTATTGTTTATTAAATAGTTAAAAGCAGTAAAAACCGTATTTAAATCGCAGAACTACAGTTATATAATTATTTTGGTTGCTATTTAGTATTGTCGATTGTGAGTATTCTTCCGAAAAAAAGCACTTATTACACAGTCATTTTAAAGAAGTTATAAAATTAACCTCAAAAATCAGTTATACATCGTGTAACCATATGAAAAATGTGGAAATCTCAACAGCATCAGCGATATATGTAATACAACTATCAATAGTGGAAGTGTTATGCCCTCGCAGTATCAATGATTAATCCTCAAAATTAATTGAAAAGTTCTTTCTTGGCTGGGAATGAATAATAGAAGATAAAATGCCCATTATTTGTCTACTTAAGAAGAAATAGTAACACTTAAAAAAATAACTTTATGCAGTAGTAAAGATAGGTATAAAAAGGGCAATTGAAGACACTCAAGAAAAGAGATGTGTGTGTGTGTGTGTGATATTAAAGATCTAAACATAAAGTATCCACTCTACTATAATTTGTGGATCTAAAGTTATGATGTAGATTCCGAAAAAAGGATTCCATGAATTGAATAGATTTAGAGAGTGAATAAACAGAATTTTGTGAATGTCATAAATGAAATGGATTCAAAAACTCATGAGCATGTTGAAAATAAATTAATTTTATTTCAACTGGAGATTATTACAAATGCAGTGTTAACATCAAAAGGTATTCTAACAGCTGGAAATGTGGGTGTTTTTGCAAGAGATTGCAGGAAGGAATTATCAACATATCAAAAATGTGTACCTAGGAGATCTGACTGCCAATCAGTTGAACTGTGTTGTGTAAATTGTAAATATGATTTACAAATTTTAACAATACTTTTAATGTACTATAGATGCCCGTGACTGAAACTGTGAAACTTACAAAGGTGTGATGGATCAAGTTCAGGGAAAAAATGCATATCCAGTATTTAAAGAGGGATTGGGTACACATAAAACAGAACTGGAATAGCTCCTTCACAAAAATATTACTAGTTATAAATTTGGAACTTAATAATCTTTATCAGAGTTGAACAATAATGCTCTTCATCTAAACGCAAATAAAACTAAAGCTATATTTATTAGAAATAAGAACTATTTTGTAAACAATTTAAATTTTAATATAATATATTACAAACATAACATATATATATATATATATATATATATATATATATATATATATATATACTTATATAAATTATTTAGAAAATCATTCATAAAAGATAGCTTAAGTAAACAACTAAACAAGTGGTATAGTCTAATTTAACTATGTATCTGTGACTGGTAGAGTAAAACTTAGCAACTTTTGAAGAAAACATGTTCAAGTGATTATAAAGTTTATTTTATACATCAAATCATTTTTTTCTTAATATATTTTTTACAAAGTCTTGTCAAACTTTCAGCTCACTTGGCAGTCTATTAAAATATTCTGTAGGTATTATAAATGCTGTTCTCTTTGTATTTCAGTGGCTTATTATGTTTATGTGTGGTGGTACCAGTTAAACTAGTAAATGTACCTATTCACAATGATGCAGTTAAAATGTACTGGCATATAATTGTTCAAAATTTAACTATATGGGGTTTTATGCACTTCTGTTCCAGGCAGTTACTAAGCCTAATGAAATCAGAGGCACATGTAGAGATGTGTGTACACTGAACATTAATGCATTTAAATATACACACACTTACATATGACAAAATTTAAAATTGTATTGTCAAATAAATTTGAATAAATACAATACAATCTCCTGTGCTGATCTATCAATTGATAGATTTATTACTGACAATAAATTATTAATAGTGGTGTTAATGTATCAATTGAACACAAATAATTTCTTTATAATGTATGCAAAGTTAACAAAAAGTCAAGTATCGCTTATAAATGTTATCATGTTGAAAAATATCTTGAATAAAGCTAAAGGAATTTTTTATTATTAAAATTATAACAAATAATAAGTTAATAACAACACTGGCACATCTATAGCCTTATGTATAGGGTGGTGGTATTGATAACATTCATTAAATGTTGTTAAAGTGAATTAGCTGAGATTGGTCCAATATTAATATATTTTATAGTTGAATTAATGAGTGTTTGGTCCAAAACTCTAACAAAATGAAGTTGGTCCTGTTTACAATGCAGATGTCAAAACACATTTGTAAATAATATTTACAATTTACACAATACAGTTCAACTGATTGGGAGTCAGATCTCCTACACATTTTCGACATATTGATAATTCCTTCCTCCAATCTCTTGCATAACACCCAAATTTCCAGCTGTTAGAACACCTTTTGATGTTAACACTGCACTTGTAATATCTCTAGTTGAAATAAAATTAATTTATTTTCAACATGCTCATGAGTTTTTGAATCCATTTCATTTATGACATTCACAAAATTCTGTATATTCATTCTCTAAATCTATTCAATTCATGGAATTCTTTCTTCGGAATCTACATCATAACTTTAGATCTTTAAGATCACACACACACGTCTCTTTTGTTGAGTGTCTTCAATTGCCCTTTTTATACCTATTTTTACTGCTGCATAAAGTTACTTTTTTAAACGTTACTATTTCTTCTTTAGTAGACAAATAATGGGCATTTTATCTTCTATTATTCATTTCCAGCTAAGAAAGAACTTTTCAATGAATTTTGAGGATTAATCATTGATACTGTGAGGGCAAAACACTTCCACTATTGATAGTTGCACTATATATATATCGCTGAAGCTGTTGAGTTTTCCACATTTTTCATATGGTTTTGTAACATCCTTGCCACGAAAACATGTGTGTATTTTCACTTTAATTTGTTTACATGATGTACAACTCATTGTTGAGGTTAATTTTATAACTTCTTTAAAATGACTGTAATAGGTGCTTTTTTTCGGATTACTCACAATCGACAATACTAAATATCAACCAAAATAATTATATAACTGTAATTCTGCCTTTTAAATACGGTTTTTACTACTTTTAACTATTTAATAAACTATAAACATTTACCAAATTCTACTACAGTCAAACAATAATCAATTTCAAACATAAAATTATGTCCACTGCAATGTATTTCTTATGGGCAATCGCTGTACGAACTCGCCACATGACGTCATGCGCGAAATAAACATCGGTTAGTATCATACCTTTATATTTCTTGTATCATGATTCCCAAGAAAACATTAAAATAATCAAGAACATGCTACAAATAACATTTAGAAGACAACTATAATTGAACTCCACACGATGTTGCAATCGCCTTGTATAAGTATTAATCTTCATCACCTCATTGATTATTTCTATTTTTCTATTGTTTGAGTCATCCTATATACCTATAATTTTACTTCGCCCTATATTTTTTCAAGCATAAGCAACTACTTATGGTTCACATTGTTTAACATTTTTTTAACCACACTGTGTAAACTATAATTCCACTTCACCTTATATTCCAGCAATCTTGTATATCCAAGTGCTTCTAACATTTTTTGAACCCTCAACGATATAACTCAAATATCTTACTACCTACATATGCTTGTTTAACAATTTTTTTTACGTTTTTTGATCCACTCTGTATAACTACTTATATGCCACCGAATACAGCATTTTTTTAAATCAACCTGTATAATTTTAATTCTATGCCAACTTATATTTTTAACCAACCTATATATGCTTATTGTACTCGTACCACTTAATATCACATTTATTTGTAAAATTTTTTGAACCCTCCTGTATAACTGTAATTTTACTTCGCCGTATATTTCAACTGCGCACGTTGCTTGCTGCTTGAATTTCAATGCACACACACACTTACCAAGATATACCTTATAGAAAAGATCGCTCACATAACATAAATATAAAATGGAATATTTTGTGCCATTTCACACGAGTGCAAGCCCCGTAAAAAAACCGTTACAAACACTCTGTACGATACACTTTCATGGCATATCTTGACATTTAAGCTTGATATTTATGACGGAAACTTGAGATTTACATTAATGTATACCGGTTTTTGCACATATTTTTCCGATTTTCAGAAAAACGGTATTTTTTATTTTACAGAAAATGATAGGGAATCAAGATGGAACATCTCTTTGTAAAATACAATTTAAAATATTCAATTTGATAGAGTGGTTTTAGAGAAAACTGTTTAGATTCATTAAAATTCTCTGAAGTGTAGTCCCTTAATTAGTGTTTTTTCTGATTTTCTGGAAAACTGTAAGTCACACCTTATAGAAAATTATATGGTACCTTTTTCTAATGTTTCTTAATAAAATGCCGTTTAAATCATTAAAATTACCCAAGCCGTTTTTGAATAATCACCGAACATATATCTTACAGTTTCTTACATGGGGGTGGGTGGAGGTCAGAAAACTGTCAAAATTCGTCTTACGTAATTTATGGATGTTTCCTTACCATTGTGCTATAATAATCTTTCACCAAACAATATTATCAAATGTCAAAATTCAATTTAAGGCGCTACATCAAAGATAGCCATAAGCAGGGCTGCCAGATCTAACTGTTTGTCTTGAATATTACAATCAGTGCATTAATTCACATTTTTGGTAATCTTATTCAAAGTATATGAAATTTATACGGTAAAGATTAAAAGAACCTTTAAATTGAAAGTTTACCTAACATTAAAATTAATAAAATATTAGCAGAAATAAATTCATCAATTGCAACATAATTCTTATTTCAGTTGACAAACCATATTTACATAGCAATGAAAGCTGAAATCTTTCGATAGCCCAATGAATGGCCATTATTGTGTAATATAAATTTTCCTGGGTTCTACTTCAATAGCATGACGATGTAGAATAACTTTAGCAGCGGATCAAAATTTGTTACTTTTTAGTTTAATTTAATTCGTCTTTCACATTTCTAACGATTTTCTCTCCAAGCAGTCTGGCCACACTGTTACTGTTATGTGGTTGGCTTGACAGTATTGACGTAAATAATGTTTTTTTTATTATATTTTTTTTAATGAATGAACCCATATTATAAATAACTTTTATGATTCTGCACTGAAAGTCGTCAGTTGCTACTAAACAAAACAAAAATAAAGAAAATTGGTTGAGAAACAGAGGAGAAAATGGTACCTTACCGTTTTGTCTTTGCCTATTTATGTATAGAGATAAATAGTAACTCTAGCCTCATCGTACTAAAAGATATGATTTACAAAATCGGAATATTCATTACACTTCCGAGCATATCACTCATAGAAGCGCATTCGTCTTGAAAAATTAGTTTCATTAAGGCCGGCCGTCCAGTGGAATAGTCGTTCGGCCGATATTAATTCGGCCGTCTACTGCCGAATACCTAAGCCAAAACATCAATCGGGGTTAGTCAGCATCCACGGCACCTGATTTATTCGGCCGAGCGTAACAGTATTCGGCCGAAAACGACTGAATTTCATCGAAATGGGATTTGCCGCCAGATTTCTGCCGAAAAAAAGGGTGCTTAGTGTATTCTAAAGGTGAATATAATGGACGTGGAGAAAATAATTAGTACATTAGAGAATTTCTGTCCTTTGTGGGAAGATGAAGGAATATCATCGCAGAGACATTCGAAACGTAGTGGAAAGTTTCTACACTCAAATGAAAGAATATTTGTCCCTATATTGTTCAAGGTTATTGTGGAACTCTTCCAAGCGAAACCTTTCCCTTTATATCCGATGCATCTAATGTTTTCGTGCTTCCCTTAACCATAATAAGACGAGTCAGAAATGAATTCTCCAACAGGAGAATATCCTCTACGGGGTATGGTAGGCTTTAGGTACGTTTTCATTTGTCGTTTTTGGGCGTTACTTAACACTAAACACTAAGTTATGCAAATATAAGGTCATTCAGGGGTAGAAAACAACAAAAAAGGTAAATGACTCTAGTGCATGAACTATCACTTTCGTGAAGGATTTGGAAGCATTGCGTTCACCAGAAATGATAGTATAACAGCGAGAGGACTATGTGATCCTAACTCTCCCCATCCTGCCCAAGCGCTCGCCTCCCCTCCCCAGGCTTGGGGGAGACGTGTCAGGGTCACATAGTTCTCTTGCTGTTGTACTTGCGTTTCTGCTGAATGCTTCTAAACCCACCCCGAGAGTGAATGTTCATGACGGAGAGGTGAGCTGGGACAGGAGGGTTGAGCGGGGGCAGGAGGGGAGCTAGTTAGGATCATGTAGTCCTCTCCTTCATTTCTGAAGAATAATAATTTTATTTAGGTACCCCTAATATACAATACTAGATTACAATAAAAAAAAACATATACATGTATACACACACACACACACATATATATATATATATATATATATATATATATATATATATATATATATATATATATATATATATATATATATATATATATATGTATATATATATATATATATATATATATATATATATATATATTTCAAAATCTCCCAATAATATTAAAATACCTTTTTCGAATTAAAATGTAGCTAAATATATTATCTTTCTTCGGTTAGAGTAAATAGCTTGTATAGTTTCCGAGCTATATGAAAAAAAGGGTGACCCACTGTTGCCACAATGCCCTATATGGAAACTTTTTAAATTCGCTATTAAAACTTTTAGTGTCTACAGTTCTTACACTATTATGTTGAATTGAAATAATTATGAGTAAATGTCAGATACTTCGATGGTGTTTTACATATATAGGTTTTTGCGGTACTTTTATATGGGACTCAGAATCTTCCTCAATAGAAAGCAATTTTAAAAATATAGAAATCGGTATTAGGTATATTATATTGGTCGATTCCCATGCAGGTATGTGTTTAATCCCACATTTCATCCTTTTACGTATATAATTAGTTTTCTCAAATTTGAAATTTCACATTAACTCTGTCAAACAAAACAAAAATTATTCAAATCCGTTCACTACCAGAGGAGAAATCAGGTAATATTCTCACAAAAAAAAAATCACGCCGAATTGACAACCTCTTCCTTTTTGGAAGTCGTTTAAAAAAGGACCACTTAATTACATTTTTAAAATGATATCAATACTTTTTATTTATTATTTTATTTAAAATCTACTGTCGCGATAGGTGAGCTTAAACCTGTTACAGACCTTATTGTTTCTTGGAATCGGTAAGAGCTACAAAACTGTTTTCAGCGTAACAAAGTAGCTACAAAATCTACAGCTTTCAAAATGTTAATATTGTTATTGTTTAGAAAGTTACAGCTGTGGCCACTGTAACACCTTTAAGTTAAGTGTTTCTGGGAATTAGTCAGAGCTACAGAATAATTTTTTTGCGTAACTAATTAGCAATATAATAGTAATAAATTATGACACTGACTTAGATAGGAGTTCTTAAATTATATTTTAAGTACAAACATGGCAATGAGCATATATCCAATAAAAACTGAAGCGACGCTAGTAGTGCACCAATTGGGATGAATCTAAGAGAAATTTTGAAGAATATGTCCTAACGCGAAATATAAGCAAAACTTTGAAGAATTACTATACAAAAATCAAATGTAATAAAATGGTAAACGATGACCTATAAAAAACAAATAAATAGAAACTTCTAGGCCTTAGTTTTTTGGTGATTTCTTGGTTGAGACAATTTTATCTATTCAGTGTTATATTCGTACCAACAATATATTATCTTATCGAAATCTTAGCTTTAAAATTATATAGAAATCATTGTGATACTAAAATTAAATGAAATTTTACGAAGTCTTTATAAATTAAGTGACTACGTTAAATGAATAAACCATTAAACATTATTATTTTTTATACTAACCTGTTTGTTCACTGGATCATATGGTACAGAAGTCTGTTTACCATCAATACTATGCAAAACTCTGCCATACATAGGAATTCCTAATTCAAGAATCCTTTCTTCTAGTCCAATTTCACGTAGGGCCTTTCTTCCTCTATGGGATAATGCCAAATTTATAGATCTTCCTTGCATTACTTTGGTTTTTCTTATATCTGAAACAATAATTATAATTATTAGCAAAATATTAGTTTTATTTTAATTACTGGCGGCTTTATCTATAAGTGCTTTAGCTAACCCTTTGACAATTTCAAATTTTCATATCATTTTCGTTGTTTCTTATAATCGAGATAAAATATAACATATGTTTTGTAATTTGCCCCCCAAATAAACCTTAGACTATTTAGGTAAACGATGGTTACCGTGCTGTGGTGTCGTGGTCTATTAGAATCTGCCAAATTTTTCATCTGCTACTGCTGCAGACATCTTCAATGGTGTAGACATAAGTGATACCTCGTAGACTGCTCGCCTGGAAATGACACTGTAGCAGTGAGCAACTAGTGTTTATTCCTGTCTGTCGGGCCATGACTTATTCAAACAATATGATCAACTTAATGTGTCAATATTTTAAGGGACCACAAATCAGTGTATATTTCTGGTTAGATTTTAAAGTTTCAGTTTTTATTCTATATCTAGCAACAGGGGCGTATCTTCAACATTTTTCATCATTTCCTTTGGAAGAGCAAGAAACATAGAGTATTATGTAGGTACTCCGTGCCAGGAGTTATCATGTTCGACTGACAGTGTATTTCATTACTACTTTTTCATATTCTTGAGTGTTGACTGCCGTTCTTTCACAAGCAGTTTTGATTTCAAAAGTTTCGGGAGATTGTCATTGTAGACTCTGGTGTCATATTCTATTAATTAGCTTTTTTTCTTATGTTTATATCTATTAATCTGATCACCTGCATTTTCGCTTATTATTGCTCTGTAAGCGTTCTCATAACTATCTGTAATGGATATATTGGATGTAATGTTTGTTGTCCTTTGCACACCTTCTAAGAGTTTGCACAGTTGTGGATATTCTCAAATCAGGCTATGTCATTCCGAACGCAAAATTCCATGTTTTTTTCATATGGAGATTCAAAACTTCGAAATTTAACTAAATTTACCCTCTCCAATCCCACTATGCTAGTGTAACGAAATAAGCCATGCCTCCATTGCCGCGATCTCACTGTTCAGTTGCCATGTGCTCGGTGTAAATACACCAAATAGACCAAGTGGTCATGGTAGTGGTTCTCTATGTTATCGGTATGGTAAATAGCGGGTTCCATTTGGTGTTCATACGTGTTCTCTCAACGTAATATTAAAGGTGACGATTTCAAACAATCCACGTGTTTATTTAGCGCCATCTTGTGGCTGTGGTATAGTCAATGGGTTAGGTAGAGGCGCCATCATTGGGCAGGTGTGATCGTTGTTTCAGACAAAAGTTATGTTCGGGAATCGAACCCAGCTCTTTCGTTTCAACAATGTTTTTGGTAGAAGTAATAAATGTATGAAACCGTGAATTTTCACTCAGTATTCAGAATAGTAGTACCAGTAGTAGCTTAGACGTTGAATTTGATAGAACAATGGTTCAAGGTTATAGCAGTTCCAGAACCGATTAGTTGACTTAGACCGCGTCTTGGAAATGTATAAAGAATCGGTCAAAAAAGAATAATACGACTTGCTGCAGTCGAGATTCCCAATGCTGAATTCGCAGTATAAAATCTAGTCTGCCACTAGCCCTGCAAGATCCTATTCTCCTGTGATTATCCTGCAAAAATCATTCATATTAGGATCACCCTTAAAAGTGTAATGTCCGCCTTCGAACGGGGAGATGCTATCCGTCAAATGGAACTCATCATAGACAACTTTTTTGAGAGTCCCTCGCCAGCTGAGTTTGTTAAACCAGTAGCATGCGGAGACTTTTTACATTTGCCCCAAATCCAGTACGAAGATGTGAAATAAATCTTAAGTTATAAAACAGTTCAATCTATACAATAACTATGGTAATGTACTTTTGGCTATAGACCCTGTAATTTCTAGTAATGTGACATGCTGAGAACGCTTACATTTTTGCATTTTTTTATCATAGTGTATTAGATGATGTTTCCACATGAACCAGTTTAGTGCATAAGCCACTCATGGCTTATGCACTATGCTAAGGGTAATATAGCCTAGATCAATTATGTATATAAAAGAGGTTTTATATTATTATAATGGTAAATGTATAAACAAGTTCATAGTTTTGGAATTAATTTCACCAGTTTCTCTTTTTATAGGAATTTTTGGATTTTTGATATGATTGCTTGCCTCGACATTTAATTCAAATCACATTTATTTTTGCTATTAGTTGCTAAGTTGCTATCTACTGCTATAACAAATTGATATCAGAACGTTGCAGGCACTCTTATATTTTCTGGTATAATTATAAATAAACCAAAATATAAAAATTATATTGTGCCTTAAATTTCCAATAAATTAATTATTTTCCACTCAGACCATTCATTATTATCTTCAGTAATAAGGTATCGATGGCTTTCTCGATGTCTCGATTAGATAACATCCTTAAAGTAAAAAACCCTGAAATTGCATTGGCAGGATATTTTGCAAATTGATAAGATAATAGCTGGTCAACAAAAAGCATTCAATGATATTCCAGCAGTATGAAAAGACCCAGAAAACGACCTAATATAAGGTGGCTTATAACTTCAGGAAAATTATTTTGGTTCCAAGAAAATAAAAACAGGAATGCATGGAAAGAAAGGGGGCGAGTAAATATCAATATAATATAGTTGAATATGATTATATATAAGTAATTATTTTATTCTTATGTTAACTCATTCAAATTGCAGCACATAATTAACTGTTATTAAGTATGATCTCTCTCTCTCTCTCTCTCTCTTTCAACTAGTTCATGGATTTTGATACAAAGTTCATCCTAGTTTAAAAGGACTGTTTTTCCTATGAAGCGCATAGAAATTTTTGATTCAACCATTGACGAACAATTTTATTTGTATACCGATGCAGTATCTAGCTGTAAAGCTGTAAATATGTGTTCTGCTACAAACTTCTTAACGAAGAAGTTAATAAATAATCAACATTTTGTGAATGATAATATTGTTTTAAACAATTTATTAATAGCATTTTTATTCACATAAATTATCATACATCTTAACGCGTAATATGGAATTTATAGGTTAACTGTGTTAGCGTTTAGTTCCATCAAATACTTTATGTTGGCGAAATTTTGATCTAAGAGGTGAATCTTTTTTTTCATTGTAAAGTTTCTCACATTCGAACCACCCCCCCCTTACCCGAACCTAAATCTTCCTAAGTGCGCAGGCAGACTTTTCACTCGATGTTTCGGATTAATAATGGAACCCCTTAAACTTCAAATATCCACTGCTCTTTATTTTAATAGTAGAATATATAAGAATATTGCTATAGACTCTGTGCCTTCAAAAATTTACAAATGTTCACTTTCACTTTCGTCTTTATTTTTAACAAAATAAATTCACTGTTTTAAAACACAATGACTAATACTACAGCTGTTCACTCCTTTTGCTGTCGATTTATCATACCGCAAATTCTAAACTAAACTAAACTTGTACAACCGTCCTTTTTATGGCCAGTGCAGAAAATATAGGAAAGGCATGATTATTTCCGAGTTGTCTAAGTGTTTTCAGGAACCTTATCGAGGCCGCTTTTTACATCCACCGAAATTTCAGGATAGCCATTGTGTTGCTTTCTTTTTTCTGTCAGCCGATTTTATGTTTACTTGTTGTTTTTATCCGAACAAATAATTTATAAGGTTTCTTAATTTTGTGTGTTTGGTGGCGTAAAATGAGTTTTATAACAATATATAGTATGGAGTTAACGTAATAGTTAACAGTAAAAGAAGACAGTAAAATCACACAAAAATTCGTTTCCTGAACTGTTCTTTTATTTATTAGCATATGAAAAGTAACCCTTAAAGACTTTGTTTTCATTTGTTCACATTAAAAGCATGACCTATGTCTGTACTCATTTGTATCCTATGTAACGTAATTAATGCTAAATGGCGTGAAACGATTTTTTTATCATAAATGTTAATTGGTAGGGTAAGGGTATGGACCACAGTTATCTCTTGTCTGTTGTACATTTAGAGACAATGTTTTTAGTCCAATCACTTTTTTCATAAGTAAAGAAAAAAATCATACATGGATCTTTTCATCAAATACTATCTGTATACATTTCTGAACTTTGTAGACCATGCCATTAAAATAATTAACATGAATTGTAAGATAAAAAATAATTATCCTGATCTTTAGTGGAAAACTGATACCGGTAGGTATTTATCAGAAAAAAATTTCCACATTTTTTGCGTTACATAAAATGTAAGATCTTTCAAATAAATTATAATGCGGTTAAGAATTCGAGTACCTTAATCACATCGTCAATAAGTATGTATACATAATATCAGTTTTGTTTCTTCGCTAAAGTAAGCAAGCAAACTGCTAATATGTCTTGAAGATATCGAAACTTTGACGCTCTCTGAATTCTTAAGTAAATTAATTTCAAATTGTGTTCTAATTTTTATTGAAGCCTATAAGAAATAATTTGGTCATGTGCGGGTTGGACTCGCATACTAAGGGTTCCGTAGCTCCTTCAAGATTCTAATATTCCACTTTCAGACACGTAGGAAATGAGTGCATTCTCTTATATTTAAACTAATATCTTTTAAAGGAAGCATTTTAAATTTCCTAAAAATATACACTTTTATTTTCCATACATAGACTTTTTATTTTATCAGCTTCGTGATTCGCTTAATCCTTTTAAAAATACATATGTATTTAATTTTATAATTTGGCTCCCAAAATTAACATTAGAGCTTTATTTTACTAATAAACTTTCAGGGAAGCCTTTTATAATCTACTGTCTGAATTTTAGGCTCTGTAGATTGGAAGATAAAAAGGAAGATAGGTCAAGTTTTAAATAATAAATTATTAAATCTGTTAAACAAATTATTTAAAAATACAAATATATATTTTTCAAAATTTTAAACAGTAAGTTTCTAAAGTGGGAATTAGTTCGATGTTTAATATTTTTGTTAATATCTTTTAAAAAAATAATTTAAAAATATGATATAATTGTAATTCACATAATGAAAATTTTAAGAAAATGGTTTCGGAAATAAAGCGGGAAATGAGAATTTTTTATACATTTTTGTTAATATCTTGTAAACAATTAATTTTAAAAATATTTTCATTTGATGTATTGCATGATGCGTTAAAAAATATTTTTTTATTTTCCGTTTAATTCTATAATTTGGCCCCCAAAATTAATATTACAGATTTCTTTGTATTTTTTCCTGTAAACAAACAATTGTAGGTCTTATAGTTTGGGGAATGAGTAATTTTTTAAATATTTTTGTTAATATATTTTAAAATATTCATTTTAAAAATATGAAAAAAATATATTTGTATTCGTTGATTTGATATATTACATGTTGCGATAGAAATAATTTTAATTTTATGTTTTCCATTTATTGCTGTAATTTGCCCCTATAATTAATATTTAGGGGTTTCTCCTTTTTTTTTCAGTAAAGTTCAGTTGAGGTCCTATGTTCCAATTTTTTTTTAATTTTACGACTTATAGTTTCGGAGATAAGGTAGGGGGAATGGGTAAAATTGTTTATATTTTTGTTAATATTTTTAAAATAATATATTTTTTTCAAAATTTTACTTTTTATAGTTTTGGAGATAAGTGAGGAACGGTCGATTTTGTTAGTTTTCCCCCGTAGAAGTACCCATAAAATCAAAATCTCTTCATTTACGATAAATACTCCTGATAGGGTCACCAAACTATACACTGATACCAAATTTCAACCTTTTCAGTTTAGTAGTTTAGGAGAAAATTGCTGCTGTGAAAGAGGCAGAAATCCGGAATGATATTATAAGGGTATCCGTGTATTGTTTGAACAGTTTAGGTATGTGCTTGTTGTTTCCCCCCTTTTACAACTGTTTATTAGACAAACCTCTTTGAATTTAATTAAGAAAAGTCTATAACTTTGTTATCTTTGTTTATGCCGAGACAATGACTACAGTTTCAGTGGAGAATTAGGATTGGTGTAGGGGTTGAGGTAAATTATAGTGAACAATGGTTTTTGGCTGCTAGTTTGGGTATTTTAACTTTGCTTTTGAAAATTCGTGTTCCTATAAGTCATCTAATATTTTGGAGATTTGGTAGTCTTAATTATTTAAAAAAAGGTTGTGGTCAGCGGCAGGGAGGTTTGGGTTTCACCCCTCTCCCTCTCTGAAATTTGGAATTAAAGATTAAATTAAAACGAATAACTTTTTTTTCATAAAAATATAATTTTTTATTCTATAAATTTTCTATATACTGGAAATACATTAATCAATTCATCCATCTTCAAAAAATGCTTGATTAATTTTAATCTTGTTTAAACTAATAGTTATCTAAATAAAAATATTAAATTGCTATCACTCGTACAATTTGGAAAAATGTCATTTCTGAAAAGAAAGTGCTTGAAATAAATTAATGCGCGTAAAGGTACAATTAAAATAAATGGCATGAATGAATTTATCTCTTTCATCTAAGTTTTTTTGGAATAAGCTGGATAATTTTCTTCAATCCATCATACAATTTTCGCTAGGAGTCTCTTATTAATTAACTTCACACCAAAATTGACCAGTATTTTTTCAAAACGAACGCTGTGTATGATTTATAAAAATTTTTCGGCAATTTACATATAAAAACTGGTTGGGGCCAGGCAAAATATAAACTTTCGGTATTAATGCGGAATAGTATGTGCAACCAAAGCAAAAAATCACATAATTGGTCCCCCATTCTAAGCGGTGTTTCTGACGGGTGACTTCTCTTTAAATGTATGACAGATTTGTTTTAGTTATCATCCGACTCAATGTATTTTTGAAGCGAAAGCTTCTTAACGGAGGCCCACAATTTCACATATGAAAATAGATGCGCAAGGGAACGAAATTCATAACTTTAAATTTCATTTCGACAAGACACGACAGGAAACGACACGACCGACCGACACCATACTCTGCTTCAATCTTGAAATACCCATCCAATTCAGTCCTCTGTGTAAAAAACAGGGACTAGGTAATACATTAAGAGTCTCTTCTTTTATAGAAAATCAATAATAAATAGGAAATAAACCAATATAACATCTAAGAGATATAGAATACTTGCACAAAATTTGCTTTTCGTTCTAATAAACACTCCAATTCTCTCTTTGTGATATATTAAATTGGAGACTTGACATACGTAAGAATTTAAAAATAATACCACACAAAAAGGCAACTTGGCATTAAATTCATATTATCAACGAATATACTCAAAGCACATTAAGCAAAACATGTCCGTTGTTTACATCATTTTGTTACCGTAATAAACAAAGTACGTTTACTACTCAATAGAGGGACTGATTTTATATCCTCTAAAAATCGTAATTGAAGTAAAAGCGAAAACAATTATACTTTTTTAAAATACTATGTCATTATTAATTAATTTTATATACCATTTTTAATTCACATAAAATGAATAAAACTCACTTTAATATTACATAGAATAAGAACTTAAAAATTTTAAATTGTTGCTACCGTTGAATATATATGTATATAATTTAATGTTTTGTATAAATGTTATGTGTTTGTAATGATATTAGCTAAGAACAAAACGAACTTTTCTTTGTCATCTTGCCTTCAAATACTTTTTCAGATGAACAAAACTATTTACAAACACTTACTCAATATCTAAACTTATATTTCTTTACATATATATTAAATTGAGAATTAAATTAGGATTAATAGTTGAGTCGTAACAAAATAGTGACAATTATTTTAATTCACCTTATATTTGTATTCATTACTAAGAGTGTCTCAACGAAAGTCAAATAGAGACAGATAACGATAAGAGAAGGAAAGAATATTTCCTAAGAAGCTTTCGCCTTCATCGTTCAGTCTCAAATGACTGCCGCTCTTTTTTAGACTGATCACCGATTTTCAAGATTTTCCAGTAAATTTTAAATTTTTGATTTGTCCACTTGTTTACACGAAAAGAAGATTACGTATGTTGGACCCAGCTCAAATTACGAACTTCAATTAAACATACTGCGTGCTATGTCATTTTAATCTAGAAGAAAAACATATTCTAACGCTATATTACACTTGTCTTAATATTCAATAATTAGCTAGAAATTTCTCTTCAAACTTTCTAGGTAGCTTTTTCAAAAATGACATTTTCACATATTTCAAGCCAGTTTCCTTCGCTATTGTGTGCTAAACTTTGAGCCTCTTATCATTCTTCATCAACTGATGTTATTCTGTTCTTCATAAACCTTTCTCTATTAAATAATTTGGTCAAGTGCGAGTTGGACTCGCATACTAAAGGTTCCGTACCACCTTCAAAATTCGCTTGATTTTTATAAGAATACATATGTATTTAGTTTTCTAATTAACAACAATTAACATTAGAGTTTTATTTTACTAATAAACTTTCAGGGAAACCTTTTATAATCTAATAAATGACTTTGGAGGCTCTATAGATTGGAAGATAAAGGGCAAAATAGGTCACGTTTTACATTATAAATTATTAAATCTATTATTCAAATTATTTAAAAATACAAATAAAATATATTTTTCAAAATTTCAATAGTGTAGTTTCTAAAATGGGAATTAAGTCGATGTTTAATATATTTGCTAATATTTTTTAAACAAATGATTTAAAAATATGATATATTTGTAATTCACATAATGAGCCTTTTATTTGATATATTACATGATGCGTTTGAAAATTGAATACTTATTTTCCATTTAATTTTATAATTTGTCCCTAAATTACTATAGAGGTTTTCTAACTAATTATTTTCAAAATTTTAGGTAGTATGGTTTCGGAAATAAAGCGAGAAATGAGAATTTTTTATATGTGTAAGTTAATATCTTCTAAACAATTAATTTTAAAAATATGAAAAATATATATTTCTGTTCCTCATAATGAGCCCCTTCATTTGATATATTGCATGATGCGTTAAAAAATATTTTTTATTTTCCGTATAATTCTATAATTTGACCCCCAATATTAATATTAGCGATTTCTTCGCATTTTTCCTGTAAACAAAAAAAATTTGGTCTTATAGTTTGGTGAATAAAGGGAGAAATGGGTAATTTATATATATTTTTTAATATACTTTAAAATATTTATTTTAAAAAATTTTTAAAAAAATATATGTGTATTGGTCATAATGAGCCCTGTGATTTTATATATTACATGATCCCTTAGAAACAAGTTTAATTTTTTGTTTTCCATTTAATTCTATAATTTGCCCCCCAAAATGAATATTAGCGGTTTCTTCTTATTTCGGGTGAGGCGCTATACCTTTTACAGCTTATGGTTTCGGGAATAAGGGGTGGAGGGAATCGGTAATTTTTTTTTATTTTTGTTAGTATCTTTTAATTAATTTGTTTTAAAAATATGAAAAAATTATATTTGTTTTCGTCATAATGAGCCCTTTCATTTGATATATAACATAATGCGTTAGAAACTATTTTAATTTTATATTTTCCATTTAATTCTGTAATTGCCCCCCCCCCTATTAAAAGTAGAGGTTTCTCCTTATTTTTCCAGTAAACTTCAGGTCAGACTCTATACCTCTATTTTTATTATAGTTTCGGAGCTAAGGGGGCGGGGAATGGGTAAATTTTGGTATATTTTCGTTAATATCTTTTAGATTAATTTTTTTTTAAATATGAAAAAAAAAATTGTGTTCCTCAGAATGAGACCCTTCATTTTATGTATTACATGATGCGTTTTTTAAAAATAATAATTTTTAAATTTTCATTTAATTCTATAATTTGCCCCCCCCCCAATTAATATTAATGGTTTTTCCTTAATTTTCCTGTAAAGTTCGGGCAACGCTCTATATTTCCTATGTTTTTCAAAATTTTAGACTTAGTAGTTTCGGAGATCAGGAGGGGAACGCTCATGTTTTTTAGTTTTTCCCCCCATAAATACCCCTAAAATCAAAATTTCTTCTTTTGCGGTATGTACTCCTGATCGGGTCACCAAACTATACATTGATACCAAATTTCAACCTCTTCCGTAGAGTACTTTAGGAGAAAATTGCTGTGTTGTGACAGAGGCAGAAATCCGGAGTGATATTATAAGGTTATCCGTATATTGTATATACGGAACCCTAAAAATATTCATAAACAAATTTTGACACATGATTTTTTTCTACATTATGCAAAATTATATTTTCTAATATTCTGAAATTTTTATTAACTTTGACTTCTTATCTCCATTTTAGTATTAAATTTATATTGTATTACTTTTAAAATAATACAAAATCGGATATTGAAAATAGCCTTGACTGTGAACTTTTCATTATGATTTTCTACCTATTCATCCATGTACATATAACTTTATCTACCTATCAATTATATCATTAACTTTCGTATTTCCATGTATTTTCTATTATAAATGTGATTTGCCGTATTTTATTTACCTACATTTCTCTACAAGTTACGTTCTTTAAAATTTAGATCTATTTATTTTATTTCATAGCTCTAGCTTTTATTTATTGCTATTTTATCTTCTAATATTTATCTTCTGTTTTTAGCCGTGTTAAATTTATTCTAAACAAATGTTTCAATATCAATGTCAAAGCAAAATGCTTAAGGCTGCTTATCGAACGAAACTGTGTTGAAGAATTTGGCAATAAACTATTTAATCGGTAAATTTGTAAATTTACTCATATCTGTCAAATACATAAATAAGTGTTCGAGATGACATTCTTTTGTGGAAAGCGCAACTGATGAAGGTTCCCTGACCAGAAACAATATATTATATATACAGGGTTATTCACGTATTAGACAATCTTTTTTTAGGTTGATATATATCCTTCAGAGGAACTTTTTTTTAAGTAACAAAGTTTTATTTTTTTAGTTGAATGCCCTGTATATATTTTATCAAAATGTAGTGATCATTTAAAAGGTTAATGTCTCAGCATACTCTTTTCTTGTTTTCAACCAAATTCCGACTGGGGTCTCCTGAAGGATAATAGTTTGTGTTGCACTTGTAGAAAATCCAATATTGTATACAAGGTATGAAATAAATACCAAATAATTAACCAAAATTTCAAATGACAATTACTTCTTTAAGTTTAATGAAACACCCTGTATTTTATGTCCCCAACAGTAGTAGAATTTTATTCTCTATGCGACAGTATAACATTTCCCTATACCTAATTATTCACGTCCCTATGAAAAACGCACATTCACAGAATACAGACAAATTTTAACTTACTTAATATTTAACAAGATAACTATGAGAATTTGACAGTTTTCATTTAATACTTTTCTACATATTATGCAAATTAAATTTTTTATAATAAATGTTCGATATGTCGTCCGTCTGTCTCTAAACATAAATGTATCCTTTTCTCAAAACTTTTAGCTTTGGAAAGCTCCTCTAATGCGGTCCTTCATATCATCCGGTGTTATTGGAGGCGTGTTATATACAATTTATTTTACGTATCCCCATAAAAAGAAATCAAGTCAGGTCGAGTCAAGGGATCGTAGAGGCCAATTCTGAAAATCATTTCTTCCAATTCATCAATTTTGAAAATGAACATTTAGAAAATGTCGTACCTCACGTTGAAAATGTGCGACAACTCCATCCATTTGTACCCACATTTTTGTTCTAATGTTTAATGAAATATTTTCTATAAGAATTGAAAATTTACTGATTAGTAAGTCCAAACATGGTAATCCATTAAATTTTCTTAAATGAAATAGGGACCAAATAAATAGCGACCCATTATTCCGTCCCACACATTTACTGACCACCTGTGTTGATTGTCAATTTGAATTAGAATAATAATGGGAGTTATGATCATTAACAGATCCATTATTGTCAAATATTGATCAGTGAACAGAACAAAATTAAAAAGTTCTCAATTTCAGCCACTTTTCTAACACCCACATACAAAATTGAACTCGATTTTCAAAATCAATTCCGGAAAGTTCCTGATGAATTTGGACTTTGTAATCATGATAATTATGCTTGACAAGAATTCTGGACAAACTGGCATGGCTGATATTAACATTCCGGGCAATTTGGTTCTGCCCTATGTGAGGATTTTCGATTAGAGAAGCGATAACAGCTTACTCGATATGTTCAGAAGTTGTAAATACAATGAGTGCTAAAGTTATATTTCTAACAAAGAAACTAAAAGTAGGGCAATAAAACAATTTTGGGGAATTTCAGAGAAGAAAAGAGTATGCTGAGACATTAACCTTTTAAAGGATCACTACATTTTGATAAAATAGTGAATATTACAGATACTATGGGGTTTAGGTATAGTAAACTTTTATGAAACACCTTATCATTTCCATCGTACATACCGAAAATGTAATAATATATATATATATATATATATATATATATATATATATATATATATATGATTTTCTTTGTTGTATCCCGTGTACATCCGTTTCTCGGTTTGTGCTCTGAAAAGAACACCTGACGTTTCGCCAAAATCTCATTTGGCATTTTCAAAAGTTGAAATCTGAAAACAGAATTCTGTTATCTGGTAGATAATTCGTTTAGTATTGTGTTCCACTTTGTGCAATTTAACTGAATTACGACTGAACGACATAAAACCTAGACTAAAGCCCTGGCGGCTTCAGCCTCTTAGCAGAACAGTGCTGTACCAGTTTGATGATGTCAGAAGAGATATTGTATTTAGTTTTTAGAAGAATATCTAACATTAGATAGACCTAGCCTTGTTCGAATATATATATATATATATATATATATATATATATATATATATATATATATATATATATAATTTAATATTGTTAATAACAAATATACATACCTGATCTTTTTTCATAAACGATTACCTCATAGCCGCGTTTAGCCATATAACAAGCACATAATGAACCAACCTACGAATTATTGAAAAATAGTATTTTATTAAAAATATTAGAACATTTTCTTACCAATCCACTACCAATAATTATAACTTTTTGTTTATTATTCTCCTTCATTCTTCTTATCACTCGTCACGTGGGTTCTCATCTATCTACTATTGCTAAATTAAAACTAATTTTTTCTGTGATATATTGTGAGGTTTCTGCGGAGTTTTATGTTACACTGAAATCGTATCGTACCGTATCCAATTTAACTAGTTCTTCTTGAAAGTTGTTACTTAATATCTACAGGAATACAAAAGGTTTCTTATTAAAATTTATTTGATTTAATAATATTATGTATTTTTACGTGAACATATACAAATTATTAATAAAAAAGATTAAAAATTTAAATAACCCACTACTCAATAACTAACTATAAAGTGAAGAAGGTTTAATTATTAGTTATGCCTACATATAAAGAACAGAAAACACTATAGTTTTCAAATTTTATACCGAGAAACAAGTGAGAAAAAATGTTTTTGCGAAAGATATTTGTGACTGTAAATGTAAATAATTTATTATTAGTACTGGTTTCGTTGTATATTGACTATCAAATTTCGACAGTGGTTTATTCTTTACAAGAAAGAATTGAAATAATATTTATTTATAGCGAAGAACAATGCTGTGCTCGCAGATTTGCTAATGTTTTTCATCAGAGGCATCCCGATAAAAATGTTGGACATCAGTATGTATTGGATTTAGTTCATAAATTTCAAGAAACTAGAAGTATGTGCAATAAAATTGTAAAGAATAGTAGAGGTTTAACTGAAGCTGCTCAGGTTGAGATTTTAGGTCATTTTGTCATGGATCCTCAAAAATCAATACCAAAAGTCTTTAGGTTAACAGACATTTCCGTCGGCTCTGTACAGAAAACATTACGCCTAAATAAATTCTTTCTCTACAAAATAGAGCTTTTACAACTTGCTGAAGATTATTATGACAGAAGGTTAGAATTCTGCGATATTAATTTTCTTGTGAAATTTATATACATACCTTGTAGAGGTGTGATAAACCAGTATTTCTTCATAACAGATACCAATGACTCCAGTTCCAAACTCGCACCTGTTACAAATACCTCTTTCAGTTCCACAAATTATTACAGGCCACGCTAACGCATTCCAATAGGCAGGGCCGTCTTTAAACTATTTGAGGCCCTGGGCACATTAGGATCATGGGGCCTCTATGACCTTGAGAAAACACTATTTAGTTATAATATATAAAGAAAATAGACAAACAAGGTTCTAAATTTATTTTTATTTAGTTACTAACTATACAAAAATAGGATATATAAAAAATAATCTACAAAAGTAACTCGCTTAGCATAAAATCCTTAGATTAATTCTATGTTGATTGCAAAGGTACCCTTCTAGATTTAAGATGAGCAAAATCGTTAATCACTTCTTCAAAATCTATGGTATTGAGCATATCACATTCTATGGACATCAGCGACAAACTAGTTAATCTCTCTTGAAGCATTGTACTTCTTAATTAATTTTTTTACTTTTTTCAATTTGGAGAAGGAGCGTTCTCCGCTGCAGTTAGTTATCATCATGCTTAAAAATATTCTCAATGCAATTTCTACGTTAGGTAATGTGTCTTCAATTTTGTTTTGCTTTAATAGATTATATACTTCCTGTACACTGTTAGGTGCTTCATTTTCACTCTGAACATTTTTTAAGTATTCTTTTAAATGTTGACATTCTATTTCTAACTCTTTTTCATTTACATCTTCGTGATAGATTTCAGAAAATTCTTTGCATCCTTGTCCTATCTCTGCGGAATTCAGAGTTTTTAAGTGAAAAAATAAACTAAAACGTTGACTAACGGTCTCATATGAACTTAGTCGCTGTTTTAGATGAACACTCAAGGTATCGATTATTGGAAGAAAGGTTTCTACGTTGAATAGCTCTTTTCCATTCAATTGGACTGATGGCGCAGAGCCATCAAAAAAACTCTGCCGAGAGCTTCTACGTCTTGTTCTTTGAGATAGATCCTTGTAGTCAGATTCTGGGTCCTTTTCTTTGGCAGATGATTCGAAGTTATCAAATTTATCCCTGAGGTTAGTAATAAAATCATAAAGTGAACAAATTGGTTGCAACGTCCAGTGTTATTGTTTCTTTCTGAAGATAATTACTTGTTTTGTCTATTCTTTCCAATATACAGCTCCAGATTTCCGTCAGTATAATAAATTCAAGATTTCCCATTTTTCTAGATAGACTAAGGGCTTCGTCTCTAGTTTCTCGTGCCTGTTCAGTATCGTTTGCGATGGTGATTAAAGCTTCTATTATTCGTTTATAACCCCCATGCAAAGCGCTTATGGCATCAGCTCGGGCTGACCATCTGGTTTGTGAAAGACTTTTAACAACTTTTTTTGAACCTAAATGTTCTGTTAACATATTCCATCTGTGGGTAGAACCCGAAAAAAAGTTGTACACTTTCTGAACTACTTCAAAAAACTGTGATGCCTCCGGTACACACCCAGCAGCATGGACACCTACCAAGTTTAGTGAATGTCCCGCACATGGTATAAAGGTGGCAAATTCACATTTTTCCTTGATTCTTGTTTGTAGACCACTATACTTTCCCGACATATTTGAAGCATTGTCGTAGCTTTGTCCTCTGCAATCTTTTATGGGAATATCATGTATCTCTAAAAAATTTAAGATGGTCTCCGCTAAATACTTAGATTTATGCTCTTTAATAGGTATAAATTTCAAAAACCTTTCAACAGGAACACAGTCTTTTACGTATCGAATGATGAAAGTTAGTTGGTCAATATGAGACAGATCGGGCGTACTGTCAACGCTAATGGAAAAATATTTTCCTGATTTAACTTCATTTATAATTTTTTTTAGAACCTGTTTTCCCATTACTTCAATAAACTCATTACAGATATTTGCTGATAAATAAGAAATGTTACCCCTTCCAGGATTCCCAAATTTTTTTAAGTGATCTGCAAGAAATGGATCAAATTCACTCAATAATTCCACACAACCCAAATAATTTCCATTGTTTGGAGATCCTAGGATTTCATTGTCGCCGCGGAATGGAAGCCCTCTCGATGCCAAAAATTTTACAACGGCTACAATCCGTTTAAGTACGTTTCTCCAGTAATCCACTTCCTTTTGATGTTGAGATAATAAGTCTATATCTACTCTACCAACCGCTTTACTTCGTGCCAGATAAGTCATCATAGATTGCTTATGCGCTTGGCTATTTTCATGTGATAAAATTATGTTATTAATATGCTTCCAATCATTACATCCATTCCGAGAGCAAAGATTAACATCAGTTGGGTTAAATAAGCAGCATGAAAAACAAAATACAGAGCATTTGGAAGGCGAATACAGCAACCATTTTCTTTCGACGCTTTCATTGTTCTTTAATTTGCGAATAAATAATGCTTTGTTGAAATATCTCTTTACTAATTTATTACCATCTTTGTAGGTTCTAGATGCCTCGGAAAAGTCAGAATCTTTATTTTGAAAATATACTGGTCCCTTACGAATTAAAATTTCGCGATTTATTTCAATAAACTTTTCGTGAAAATAATCGGCGGGGTCGTGTGATATTAATTCTTCTGTGTTGGAAACCAGCTGTCCAATTGACACAGTTGTTGGTTTTAGTGAAGTCACTGAAGTTGTTGCACTTTCGTCGTAGGAATATTCGCTTTCTGATTCAAACTCTTTTTCAAAATTGGAACATGAAGGTTTGGAAATTCCCGCAATTTGTGATTGAGCTGACTCATCATGTGGAACATATATTAGTTGATTGCTACTTACAGAAGTTTCTCCAGTAGTAGTACTAAAATATGATGTTAATTTTCGTAACTTTTCAATTACTTCTTTCTGATGTAGAGCTTTTTTCCTTTTTTCAGATCCACTAGGATATGACCGTTTCGACATTTTATATAATAATTCAGTATTTAATTAATTTTATAACGAAAATATTCGCTAACACAAAACACACCAACGACGATTTAATCAAACAATACTATTTTTTTATCAGAGCTCGAGCACAGACAGTAACAACTACAAGCAAAACAAACGTCACAACATCGCAGACAAATACAGGGGAAATCCCGTTCGTCAAGTCAAACGACGATCGGGAGTCGGGAATTCCCCTTTTTGTCTTTGGTATTACGTATGACGTTCCAATAGGTTTCTTTATGACATAAACCACACCGCATCAAATTGTATTCTTATACCTACATATAGTATAGGTATTTAATTAAGTGGAGTACTTATACCCTGTTTATAGTTGCATTTAATAGTTTGATTTTTTTGACGGATGTCAAATCTGAAATCGATGTAACTTTGCAACGACGAACAATATTTTCTTATTTTAATAATTGTTAATAATCATAAGAATAGACACACTACAAAAAAGTACCTGTTAAAGACTCAAGCATTTTCCGAAGGTCTTAAGTGGTTTTTATTGCTTCAAAGTAAAATTTAAATAGAAAAACTGAAAACAATGGTCTCTTACCTACCCAATGTTTTTATGTCGAGTGCAATAAAATTGATTGATGAATGAATTAATTTATTTTGAATAGTTTAAAACATACATACAGCCACATATTTTTTACACCAATAGATATTTTCTGTTTCCCATCACTGACCCATATGTCAAAAAGTTCAAGCTATGTTGTACAAGGTATAGCTATGCGCATGCGGCAAACTAAAGCTAATAAGCGTAGGTATTGTAGTAGGTCATTATCATCAGATTTTTCAAAATTAATGTTTTTCGGTAATACCTAAATATCGGTTATCATTTGGTAATCTGGCAGGTACTAGGGGGCTCCATTCGATCGCGGGCCCCTGGGCACGTGCCCATAGTGCCCAGTGGAGAAGAGGGGCCTGCCAATAGGTAGAACTTCAACGATATACATTTCAGATGAACAATAACCGTATCATTTTTAGAGTTCCGTATATACAATATACGGATACCCTTATAATATCACTCCGGATTTCTGCCTCTGTCACATCACAGCAATTTTCTCCTAAACTACTGGACGGAAGAGGTTGAAATTTGGTATCAATGTATAGTTTGGTGACCCGATCAGGAGTACATATCGTAAAAGAAAAAAAAATTGATTTTAGGGGTACTTCTGGGGGGAAAAACTAAAAAAATCGACCGTTCCCCCCCTGATCTCCGAAACTACTGAGCCTAAAATTTTGAAAAAATTAGGAAATATAGAACGTTGCCCAAACTTTACAGGAAAAATAAGGAGAAACCATTATTATTAATTTTGGGGGGCAAATTATAGAATTAAATGGAAAATATAAAATTAAAATTGTTTCTAACCCATCATGTTATATACCAAATGAAAGGGCTCATTATGATGAAAACAAATATATATTTTTTTTTCATATTTTTAAAATAAATTAATTAAAAGATATTAACAAAAATATTTAAAAAATTACCCCCCCCCCTTATCTCCGAAACCATAAGCTGGAAAATTTTGAAAAAAAAATGGAGGTATAGCCCCTTACCAGACTTTACTGGAAAATTAGGGGAAACCCCCTAATATTCATTTTGGAGGGCAAATTATAGAATTAAATGGAAAATATAAAATTAAAATTGTTTCTAACCCATCATGTTATATATCAAATGCAAGGGCTTATTATGACGAAAACAATTATATTTTTTTCGTAGTTTTAAAATAAATTTATTAAGAGATATTATCAAAAATATAAAAAATTTACCCATCCCCCCCTTATCTCCGAAACCATAAGCTGAAAAATTTTGAAAAAAATGGAGGTATAGCCCCTCGCCTGAACTTTACGGTAAAAATAAGGAGAAACCCCAAATATTTATTTTGGGGGGCAAATTATAGAATTAAATGGAAAATATAAAATTAAAATTGTTTCTAACCCATCATGTTATATATCAAATACAAGGGCTCATTATGATGAAAACAAATATATTTTTTTCATATTTTTAAAATTAATTAAAAGATATTAACAAAAATATAAAAAATTTACCCCCCTCTTATCTCCGAAACCATAAGCTGGAAAATTTTGAAAAAACAATTGAGGTATAGCCTCTCCCATGAACTTTACGGGAAAAAGAAGGATAAACCCCTAATATTTATTTTGGGGGGCAAATTATAGACTTAAATGGAAAACATAAAATTAAAATTGTTTCTAACCCATCATGTTATATATGAAATGAAAGGGCTTATTATGATGAAAACAAATATATTTTTTTCATATTTTTAAAATAAATTAATTAAAAGTTATTAACAAAAATATAAAAAAAAATTCCCCCCCCCCCGCTATCTCCGAAACCATAATCTGGAAAATTTTGAAAAAAAATGGAGGTATAGCCCCTCACCTGACTTTACTGGAAAATTAAGGGAAACTTCCTAATATTCATTTTGGGGTAAAATTATAGAATTAAATGGAAAATATAAAATTAAAATTGTTTCTAACACATCATGTTATATATCAAATGCAAGGGCTCATTATGACGAAAACAAATATATTTTTTTCATAGTTTTAAAATAAATTAATTAAAAGATATTATCAAAAATATAAAAAAATTTACC
Source organism: Octodonta nipae (assembly GCA_034190945.1). NCBI lineage: Eukaryota > Metazoa > Arthropoda > Insecta > Coleoptera > Chrysomelidae > Octodonta > Octodonta nipae. The sequence goes on from CM067218.1 coordinate 67,724,084, forward strand.
CCCCCCCATTCCCCGAAACGATAAGCTGAAAATTTTTGAAAAAAAAATTAAGGTATAGCCCCTCACCTGAACTTTACTGGAAAATAAGGAAAAAACCCTAATATTGATTTTGAGGGGCAAAGTATAGAATTAAATGGAAAATAAAAAATTATAATTGTTTCTAACAGGTCATGTAATATATCAAATCATAGGGCTCATTATGACGAATGCAAATATAGTTTTTTGATTTTTTTAAATTGAATATTTTAAAATATATTAAAAAAATATTTTAAAAAAATTACCCATTCCCCTCGTTATTCCCCAAACTATAAGAACAAATATTTTTGTTTATAGGAAAAATATGAAAAAATCCCTAATTCTATTATTTGGCCCCCAAATAATAGAATTAAACGGAAAATCAATTATTAGAAAACCCCCTATTAATTTTAGGGACAAATTATACAATTAAATGGAAAATAAAGATTCAATTTTCAAACGCATCATGTAATATATCAGATAAAAGGCTCATTATGTGAAATACAAATATATCATATTTTTAAATCATTTGTTTAAAAGATATTAACAAAAATATTAAACATCGACTTAATTCCTACTTTAGAAACTACACTATTTAAATTTTGAAAAATATATTTTATTTGTATTTTTAATAATTTGAATAACAGATTTAATAATTTATAATTCAAAACTTAACCTATTTTGCCCTTTATCTTCCAATCTACAGGGCCTCAATACTCAGACCGTAGATTATAAAAGCCTTCTCTGAAAGTTTATTAATAAAATAAAACTCTAATGTTAATTTTTGGGGGCTAAATTAGAAAATTAATACATATGTATTCTGGTAAAAATCAAGCGAAGCCTGAAACAGATAAAATAAAAAGTCTATGTGTGAAAAATCAAAGTGTATATTTTTTATAAATTTAAAACGCTTCCTTTAAAAGATATAAGGATAATTGTAAGAATGCACTCATTCCCTGCTTGTCTGAAACTGGAATATTAGGTGGTACGGAACCCTAAGTATGCGTGTCCAACTCGCACTTGACCAAATTATTAAGAAAGAAATCAATGTTTTATCCTGTTCCTGTATTACATTCAGTTTAAAAAAATTGTGAATTATTCCCACCAGGCCTCCTTTCGACAATTGAATTTTTTCAATATGATTAAATTTTTATTCATTTACGGAGAATTAACAATTTTCACTACTTTCTGTTTACGAGAAAATCTTAAACAGCCCCTCTACCTGATAGAAGACGGATAACAGTTAGCATATAACATATATGTATGTTAATTGGCTAACGGAGTCGAGGTGTGCCGGAATAAGCAGTCAAAGTCATCATTGTTTCTTGCAAGTGGAATACTACCGCATTAACTTTTTCGAGATGATTAGTACGACAACACAAAGTAACCATGTGGCTCCCAGTATAACTAAATTCACCCATCCCCAATATATTCCACCCAAACTGCAACTGTTCATGGCCACTCTATATAACAATTTTATTCAACATTTTTAAGAACTGCCTTCTATAGCTATAACTCTACTTCCATCTATATTTAAACTTCTTGTATATACTGCTGCCAATAAGTCAACCATTATAACTTGTTTTTTTATTTCAGTTTTTGAACCATTCTGTATAACCATAATTATACTCTACAAAATATTTAAATATTTCAACTACGCTGTATATGCATCTGCTTTGGGGCCACCAAATATAACATTTTTCAAACACTTAACTATAACTCTGATCTACTCTATATTTCAACTATATTATCTATAGAACTGCTTATGAGACTACGCCATTTTTTAACCATCCTGGAAAATATAATTTGTCTCCACCTTACAGGTCATCCACCCCTCATACGCAACTTTTTCTAACATATTTTAATCACACTATATAACTATTTTACTTCGCCACATGTTTAAAATATTGCATATTTGTAACAGTTCATGTTCTATTTTCGAACAATTTTTTATCCACACTGTTTACCTAGAATTCTACTCCACCCTCTATTTCAACCACCTCGTATGTACAACTACTTATCGGCCACCCAGTTTGACATTTTTTGTACCACCCTGTATAAATATAAATCCATCAATTCCCAATAAATTTCACCAAATTGCAACTGCTTATGGGGCACCATATGTAACAATGTTTAAATATTAAACTACTTTCCTCTTCGCTACATTTCAAATATCCTGTCTGTGCAACTAATTATAAGCGACGCTATTACCTCATAATTTTTGAAGCACAGTATAAAATATAATTTCTCTCCAAACTTCATTTAAACCATCCTTCATTCGCAACTTTTTCTAACCTCGTTTGATTCACACTGTATAACGATAACTTGACATTGCCCCATAACTCAGGTAGATTTTTCTAACTTTTTTTACCCACACTATATAATTATTGTTCTATTCCATGCTATATTTCAAAAACCTTGTATATGCAACTACTTATGGACCACCCTATATAACATTTATACACCACCCTGTATACTTAGAATTCTAGTTCACCCTATATTTCATCTATCCGGTATAGAAAATAGGTTTAACATCATAAAATTTTTATAATATTTGTTAAACCCATCTGTAGATATAGATGTAATTATACTCTGCTACATATTTCAACCAATATGCTACTTGTGAATTTGTGTACTACTTGTGGTTATAAAACAAATTTTTAACTACCCTGTAAACTATAATTCCACTCCATCTTATACTTCAACCTGAAGCGGTACACCTGTGAAACGTGATAATAGTGTAACGGCTTGCTTTTGATCCCTCTGGCTTGAAGAGCCAGGGGCGATAACAGTGCCTATGAGCTGCTCAGTATATTTTCCGGGAGGGTGTGGGTACTATACAAGTTTATTTCGATATTCGTATAAAAAAACAATGGTTCCCTGAAGGGGTAGAAAAAAATTAACAATGCTTCCCTGAAGGGGAGAAAATAAATGAACAAGTACTTTCAAAATGTGCTCAATGTAATTGCTTACAGAGATCTGATATTTACTGGAGTATGGTCGAAGGGCTTCTGATTTGGCCTGGTTGCTGACTATCAGCGGTAATCGGTTATTTGGTCGGCCTGGTGTGGATTAGCCGTTGGATTGGAACCAATAGTAGACCCAATCGGCACAATGGTTCCCACTCTCTGATGAAATGGGATTATGGACAGGTGGCTTCGTGTTGGTCTGGTTACTGGGTCGTAAGGGTACTTGGATGGTTGGCTGTCTTAGTGTGGACTAGCCCTCCCGATGGAACCAATGGTAGATCCGCTGAATGTTTTGAGGCTGCGTGCCCCCTTCACTGGACTTGGAAACAGCTTCCAGAGCCGGTGCCAGTCGAATATGAAATGATTTAAAAGTAATCAGTGGTCTGTCTGCATGTATTTCACCAGAGTTGAACCGAATTACCAGCTTATCTGATGTTGGTGTCAGTTACCCTATTTACTCCTCAATTTATGAATGACGTAATCTCTGTGTCATTACAGTTACAAAAATAAATTTAATTGACTTGAACGGTATGTACAGGAAAAATCAGAGGTATTTATAATTAAGCATTTACAAAAAAAAATACAAAATATAACCAAACTAATTAAATATCTACAACTTGATAATTTAAGGAATATGAAAAGAATTTATACAATATTTAACTTTAACTGATCAGCTAAATATGAATACAATAAGGGACCTCAGATGAATTAGTGGTTCTTTCAAATTAACTTCAAAACAGATAAATCAGATACATAATAACAAATAAGGCTGTACTGAGAACACCGTGGTCTGGTAATTTCTGATTCAACCAAATTCAAACAAGCGATACAAAAATTACATATATACTTGAGGTTTATATGACTCTAGGTAAATATGTGATAAGCAACAACTTTCAAATAATTATCTGACCTTTTCTTACCCTTCAAGACGAACCTTCCAATGGAAGCAACAACAAAACGTGTATTTAATTTTTCAATTCAAAATGGTGGATACAAAAACTTATAGAAAAACAGCCGGCGGTACGTAGTTCGACAGGTCTGTACTCGAAATATTTCCCACTGAAATAACTTCATATGTATAAGATATTTTAGCAATTAAAAGCATGCTAGCGTAAGCGGTAGAAATTGAAATATTTACTTACATGTTCACCCATTTAGCTAAACACAGCAGTTTACACTGGTAAAACATAGTTTAGAAAACGATATAATTAGGAAAGCAATTTTGAAAAATATGGAAAATAAATTTAGATGAGACAATTATTAGAAAAATAGCAATGTAACAGGGAGAACGGCAATGCACCCGTTACACACCCCTCTTACCCGTAGTAAAGAAAGGATTTTTGAGAAAGAAACCTGAACAAAAAACCTTACGTAAGCTATAAGAGAACCTACGAAAAGAAGTAAAGATATTTAACTATTTCAAAATCAACTTCCTAAATTCTATCAAGATAATATATTTTTCGAAAATGAATACAACGCAATTAAAAGCTAAAGAGAACTGCTATTATAAAAGATACGAAAATAATTAAGAAGGGAAGCATTGAGTTCATAATAAAAGGGTGCGCACTTTAGGTGGTCCCTGTATATGAGTAATGAAACGTTAGATCAACTTAATAAGTCCACAACATAATGTTGATATCGGTACTACTATTTGGAAAGGTAAACGGTCGATAAGAAAGAGAGGAAAACATTTTTAACGGTATAAAATTTGCAAAGTGTGTGATAATAATAATAATACAAGGGAATGATCCCAAGTCAATTAGCGAAAAATAGATGTAAGTCTTAAGTTAGGTTAACCCAAGGAAAAACAAAACACGGTAATATTTACAATGCAGGTCAAATGCAGATAAATTGTTAAGGTAATGATTTAATAAAATAATGAATTGTTGCCATCCAGATAATTGTGTTACATGATGATTGTGGAAAGCAAACGAGATAATTCTAAGGTACAAACGGTAAGGTAAGTGTATTATCCACAACATAGCAAACACTTAGGCATCAAAAGTACACCTGAATAAGGGCTTCCTATTCAACAGGGACGATAAATGAGGTAAGGCATACTTTCCTAAAAGTCGCCATTACACCGAAAGTATATCGATGCCTAAAAATAGATAAAAGCCTAATAATTTCGAGAAGGCTAAATCCATATTAACGATAAAGATATAATAGGATTGGTATAGCAAATAAATAATAGGATTTACTCTACATAGAAAATGTAGAAAACCCTGAAAAGATACAGGAGACAACAAAATTATTTTTATTTACATCTAAACGAGACTCGACATTGAATTGTTAATAGGATAAACGCTGGTGGCATATGCCAAAAGGCGTCTCACACTTCTCCCAGTTCTAGGAATGAGGATCTGCACCGCACCAGGGTACAGACAGCACTTTCCTAATGCAAAAACAAAAAAATAAATTTCTACTAGAAAAACTAAAGATTTTCATCCTTATTTCAACAGGGAACGGTACAATATTCAATTCCACCCAAGTATATTTTGGACATGGAATATAAATAAAGAAATATAGATAACAATACATTAAGATAAATCCCTGGAAGAAAAGAAACGATAATACAAGATAAACCCCAAAATAGAGAAAGAAAAAGAAAATATTCAGAAAATATACCTTCGTCAGATGTCATACTGCTTAAAAATGGAAAGTACAAAAATATACGATAACAGCTCTGAAAAGAAATATGATAATGCTACATGGTGTTGTGAAGATTGGTCCTTATTTATATTTCAGGATCGCCATGTGATATTATAATGTTGCAGCGGGCTTCGACCAATAATACTAATTGTAAAGACCACATGTTTATTTCTACTGGTTACTTGGTTACACTATACTAACTACATCTAATCATTACTATGCTACATTTGAACTCGACTTGTCATGGCTACATGTTTTACTCGACTGATGGTTCGCGATTTACATCAATTATCGAAAGTGTGCCATCAGTCGATTGTTTTGCTATTTCAACTGTTTGGTGTACGTGATAATATTTGTAGACATGCTGAATTTAATAAGGTTACCTTGAATGGTTTTTGATGATGTTATGCTAATAATTGTTTAATTAATTTCCTAAAAGGTGTCATGAGGAATTTCCGTTACAGTGTCAAAAACAAGATCAAGGGTTGACTATTTAGAAACAGGATACCTAACACGCCATAGATAGGAAGTGGATACTGGAATTCAAAAAATTGTTCTATACTGGGAACATCAAAACACTGCAACTCCAAAAATATCCAAATTTACTCACAATCAAAGGGATAATGTGAAAGGTACGCTAAAAAGAACGATAAATACGTCAACATAGTGAAGGTGATGATAGCAGCTCTAACACACTGCTCAAAATCGTCTATCCTCTACAACATTACAGAATCCAGGACTGCAGCACTGCACTATCCCAATTCCAATACGATACGAGACTCTCCAGACGAAAAACCAAAAGATAGCAGCCCTAATCCACTGCTCGAATATCCGGAGATCTCCACTAAACTGACTTCTATAAGTCAGGATACACTGCACCATGCAGCAAATTATAAGAGGATGAACGAAAACAAAAACCTATAAAAGATAAGGTAATGCTCACCTTAGCTATCCAAACGGTAATTCGATAAATAATAAACATTATCATAAAACTCTAATAAGCAAAAAGGAAATTAGTCTGATCGACGATAAACGGTAATTTATTTCTGAAAACTATAAAATATTTACAGATATAGAAAAGATAAAGAAAATCCGAATTAATCATTTTTATGAAACTATGCGATACCTTCAGGAATTGTCACTTGTCACTTTAAGAAATTATTCTAAGGAGATGATAAAAGTACTAAATTTTAGAATATGCAGGAAGGTCTTACTATAAGCGCACAGTGGTTTGACAAAGGAAACTGGTAGTGGAGAACGACAAATTGTTCGAAAAGAACACCAAATAATTTTAGAAACTCCACTATGGTAGGGTACCACAAATCATAGAAAATTAGTTCTTAACAACACCTAAACCAGACACCTATGAAATCCACTTGAAGGTAAAAGTTAACGCAACTATAAAATTACGATAGACAAATCTATAAGTATGGCGGTATATGCGGAATATCATAGCAATCTAAAACTATTGAAGTGTGGGATTTTATCCACAGAGTATCAAATAATAAGGATAAAGGCATAAAGGTAAGATATACACGGTAAGTCAAGATAAAGGAAATGCATGCAGCTCTATATCACTGCTAAAAATCTTCTGTGCTCAAAACAATACTAAACTTAGACTGGCAAACGGCAACTTGGTCTAAATTTTCCACAATATTAGGGACTCCAGCCGAAACAACAAAAATTGCAGCTCTGCTTCACTGCACAAACGCCCAGAGTCCAATAAATACTTAAATAGCTTCTAAAAGACGGGTACACTACCTTTTAGGCAGTCGACGATATAAGGACAGACGATAATGAATAACATATATTAACAAGATAAATTTTACCCACAACAATTGCATTACGATAACTGAGAAAAATACTAAGATACTCTGAAAAAAGAACATACCCTAAAATCTGAAAATGTTATGAAAAATAATTAAGCCAGTTGGTAAAATAATAAAATGAAATTGACTATCAGTGAAAATCGAGACTTGGGTCTTAGAATCCAAGAAATTGTTCCAGATGAACATCCGATAATGCAGAGAATCCACATCCCCAAAATGCATCTTAAATCAACAAAATCTAGTGCCTCAAATGCATACAACTCGATAATACGATAACTGCAACATAGAGACAAGAAATATCATTAGATTGATAAATTGGCAATAATTATAAACGATAGGAAAATTAAATTTTTCAGTGATAATTCAAACAATGACATCCTAGATTGACAAGAAAGAAGGAAAAATGCGAAAATTTCAAAGTATACAAAGCAGCTGGTCGAAAAATATTATACAAAGGGCCAGTTAAGGGACTTTTACCCCTGCGCATGGTTTAAACGCCTTGGGGTATTCGTCGGCCCACCCAAGAGACCGCTGAAAAGAGGAATTAGTCTGTAGAAGACTTAGATGTTATGGGAAACCTGGGGCTCCAGATGGACGGCTTTTACGTCGCCACTGGGATCCTGGCTTGGGGTATTGGTCGGCCCACCCAAGAGACCATTGAAAGGAAAAATAGGAGAGACAAGAGAGATACGATAAGGTAAAGATACGATAAGACAAAATCAAAGACCGATAACATGAAGGTATAACGATAATGAAGATAATTAGATAGAGAGATAAGAGAGTAGGTATGGTAAAACTTATTCAGAGTCTGAAGAACAATCCGATAAATGTTCATCCTCAATGTCAGGGTCGGAAAGATATGGTTTCAAGTCCTTTACATAGTTAATAACCCAATTTACTATTACTATTAAATACTGATTTTTCAATCGGGAACAACGGTCCGGGCCTAATAAATCACCAGAAAATTTCTGAAAAGCAAGATCGATATTTCGATAAGATCCCAGGACGGCTGTTTTCGGAATGGGCTGAGACAGGGAATCAACAACAACATTAGGAAAGCCCTTTGGGGATAAATCTTGTTCTTTAAAATCAGGCTGTAGACTTCTGCTTAAGTTTAAATCTGTTGGAACGGTATTAAGGGCGGAAATTTGCGAAATCATATAAGATAATGACGAGAAGTTAGCTTTCATATGAAACAGTTGAAGAAAATCCATTCCCAGGATAAGAGGATGCTCAACAGACGGAATAACATAGACCTTAAGGGATTTAACGACATTATTTACAGAGATAGGTAGCATGACATAGCCTAACAAGTCTTGAGGTTGGCCATCCGCAGTAGTTATTACTAAAGGGTCATGATACTGGACGGGTAAGTTAAAATCTCGTAAGAGAGAAAATCTTGAAGAACCTAACACTGAAGAAGTACTACCACTATCCACCAAAGCAGTAATAGCTTAAGTCAGGTTCTAGTAACTGACGAGAGGTAACGGGAGGTGGTCGATAGCGATTACTCCAAGTTATGGATTCTTCTATTTGTCTGCAGACGTCAGATAGATGGTCCACGGTATCAAATTTCACCAAAGCAAGATGCGAAAGAAAATGAGGGGCTAAGTTACGACGAATTTTATTTACCATGGTGTTCTCATCAGGTTTGACGGACAGGCGATTGAATAAACCTACCATACAGGCTATATAGAGGGTAACTTTCTCCTTTACTCCTTGAGTGCGAGAATCTATCTCGCGTTGCAAGTCCTCGTCGTAAAAATAAGGTAAGAAGTCTTTCTTCATATTTCCAACTAGCTGGTCCCAATTTCCCACTTTGTCTTTGATACTATTGTACCAGGTAAGAGCAGTTCCCTTAAAAAGGTCACAGGCAGAGACAAACAAATCTTCTTTACTGACGCTGCGAGCTATTCGTAATGTTTCCACCTTTTCGAGGAAAGAATGAACGGATTATTTCTGGTTCTGCCCAGTAAAATAAAGGTTCCATTTATACGGGGCGACAGACCTAACGACAGGGGAATTCGAAGGAAATCCATGTCCCGAAGAGGTTCTTTGTGGAGTTGAAGCTGAGGGTACAAGTTTGAACGCTAAATCCCCTTCTAACATCAAAAGTTCAGTCTGCAAATTTGACTTCGTCCTCTCCTCTTCTTCAGAAATATCAGACAACCGATGGATCCTTCCAGAGAGATGAGTCAAACGGGTAGAAATTCTCTTATAGAGACTACTAGCTGGGGTATCGGAAAAATTCGATATTTGGGTATTCAAGTCATTGATGGTTTCCCGGATTACGTTAAGATAATTCCGAATCAATCAAAAGATATAAAGATATATAGGTTGCAACAATAACTGAATCTAAAAATTTCCCCGATAGATATACGATAACGGTAAAGATAAGTATAATGGAATAAGGTAACGGTAATTAACTAATAATCTCTTGCATAGATATTAAAGATAAAAATTATATTATAAATTTGAACCACTAATTGTTATCCCTGTGGCTTGTTCCAGCCAAATTTATAAGATGAGTGCTCAAGCGAAATTTTAAACTCTATTATACAATTTATTTAACAAAATCGGGACCCCTACGTTGTTAGAGCCTTTTCTGAAGCGATAATCGGAAACCCCACGTTGGGCGGTACACCTGTGAAACGTAATAATAGTGTAACGGCTTGGTTTTGATCCCTCTGGCTTGAAGAGCCAGGGGCGATAACAGCTGTATGTATATTTTCCGGGAGGGGTACTATGCTTTTAGCTTGAACACTCACTTTTAGGGCGCCAGGCTGGGAGGACACAAAGAGAAAATATACTAAATTCAATACAAGTTTATTTCAATATTCGTATAAAAAAACAATGGTTCCCTGAAGAGGTAGAAAAAAATTAACAATGCTTCCCTGAAGGGGAGAAAATAAATGAACAAGTACTTTCAAAATGTGCTCAATGTAATTGCTTACAGAGATCTGATATTTATTGGAGTATGGTCGAAGGGCTTCTGATTTGGCCTGGTTGCTGACTATCAGCGGTAATCGGTTATTTGGTCGGCCTGGTGTGGATTAGCCGTTGGATTGGGACCTATAGTCGACCCAATCGGCACAATGGTTCCCACTCTCTGATGAAATGGGATTATGAACAGGTGGCTTCGTGTTGGTCTGGTTACTGGGTCGTAAGGGTACTTGGATGGTTGGCTGTCTTAGTGTGGACTATCCCTCCCGATGGAACCAATGGTAGACCCGCTGAATGTCTTGAGGCTGAGTGCCCCCTTCGCTGGACTTGGAAACAGCTTCCAGAGCCGGTGCTAGTCGAATATGAAAGGATTTAAAAATAATCAGTGGTCTGTCCGCATGAATTTGACCAGAGTTGAACCGAATTACCAGCTTATCTGATGTTGGTGTCAGTTACCCTATTTCCTTAACTCCTCAATTTATGAATGACGTAATCTCTGTCATTACAGTTACAAAAATAAATTTAATTGACTTGAACGGTATGTACAGGAAAAATCAGAGGTATTTATAATAAAGCATTTACAAAAAAAATACAAAATATAACCAAACTAATTAAATATCTACAACTTGATAATTTATCTGAGCACATTTCACGATCTCTAGTAAAGGAAGAGAGTGGGGATAATTCCATTTGCTTTTAAATAACTAATGAAGCTTATTTACGGGTGATTTTTCAACGATGAAAATGTTTAAATATTCAAAAAATTTTAATAAAAATTAATCGATTTCCAAGACCGGTATACATTAATTCTGCGAGAAAGCAATATAAAAATAGTTGCTGTTTACCCAACGAAAAATTCTAAGACGATTCGAACTGTCAAGCTGTTTGCCGGCGGTACGTAGTTCGACAGGTCTGTACTCGAAATATTTCCCACTGAAATAGCTTCATATTTCTAAGATATTTTAGCAATTAAAAGCATGCTAGCGTAAGCGGTAGATATTGAAATATTGATATTGAAATTGAAATGATCACCCATTTAGCTAAAGACAGCAGTTTATACTGGTAAAACATAGTTTAAAAAACGATATAATTAGGAAAGCAATTTTGAAAAATATGGAAGTTAAATTTACATGAGACAATTATTAGAAAAATAGCAATGTAACAGGGAGAACCCTATATAAACAACTGCTTCTAACATTTTTAACCCATTTCATAACTATAATAATAGCTCAAGAAAATTCAAATATCCCTGTATAAATATAATTATATTTTACCCTTATTTCACTCACATTGTACATGCAACTACTTATGACTCTTACAATATAAAATGTTGTTATCGGTCCTGTATTAATATAATTCAACCCCACCCTTTTTTCAACCACCTGGTATATACAACTGTTTATGGTCCACTTAATATATCTTTTTGAACCACCTCGTATAACTTCCCCCTTATTTCAACCACATTATATATATGCAACTACTTACGGGCCACCTAATATAACTTTTTTTTAAGACTTTTTAAATCCATTTAATTCTACCTATCCTATATATAGAACACCCTGTAAAATTGCCACTTGATATATCAGTTGGATTTTTTTTTAAATTGAAACATGTTACATTGGCATATTCCGAATTTTGAATAAAAGCTAAGCTGATGCAAGTATCTAAAATTTTGTGCATGCGATGGAAACAATTGACTAATTGTATAAAATGTATACCAGTCAAATTATAAGCTTTGCAACAAAAAAAGATTCAGCGAAATCAGTTCAGTAGTTTTTATGTGATGAGGTAACAAACAAACAAACAAACAAACAAGCAAACAAACAAGCAAACAAACAAACAAACAAACAAACACACAAACAAACAAGCAAACAGATAACTACAATTTTATAATAGTATATAGATACAAAGTATAATGAGACAAGCTCTGAAAACAGCTCAAAGGGCGCTAAAATGAATGTGATAGCCATAAATATTCAGTTGACAGGATGGTATTCGCAGAATTGGAACAGTAATAAACTAAAGTTAAAACCATAATTTTGAACACAAACACGCAAGACAGCATCATTAAAAACATAGTATTAAATGGGATTTGAATAGATTCCATACAGTGGCGCACTTACTTGTGTACAGAAATAAACATAAACATCTAGATCTAGATAGATCCCTCCAAAGAAATTAAGACAACTAAAATTTCCAGTCAGGTTTTTTTAACATGCGCAAATTATTATATAATAAAATAATACTTTATATGCTCATTTGAAATAGGGATGTGAGACATTGACATTACTCTAGTCAACTTAGTCGAAAAAATATGGGTACCCTTGTACAAATTCTCAACAAGCTGAAAATTTGCACGAACGTTAGGACACGTAACAGTTAGATTTATAATAAAAATATCCCAGACAAACATTGTAGTCCATGCAATTATCTACAAAAATTGCCCTTTTACATATCATTAACCATTTCTAAAATTTACTTTAGTTGTAATATTCTTAATAAGCATGACTACGCTGCCGTTAATTGAAATGTTGAAGGGGGTGAGGAATTGGCTGATTTCTTAAGAGGCAAACAATCAGTAACAATTCATGTGGAGTATCGTAAACAGTACAATTGCTGCAGTAATTTGCAAACATGAAACGGAACCAGCCAGTTCATCTGAAAGAAATCATCCTCGTACTAGAGCATTTGTAAGTGTTCAAAAAATGTTGCTTATTTTGCGATTAATTGAATGACGAATATGAAAAGAAACGAGCACAGAGAGTCTGGCGTAGAATTAGTCTAGTTACACTCATCCAACGACTCAGTTATGAAAGTAGATCAGTCTTGTTCTGATAACGCCGCAAAAACTACTGTTGCTCGCATCGGGTTTGACCACAATTTAGTTGTTTCAGCCGCAAATATATGCCAGTCATCCTCGAGAAAAAGCATTGAATCTCACCATGGAAGAAATATATACATACACTGAAAATAGTGGTTCCTGCAAATATTGGTAACTGCCAGTTTACATTGGTGGAATTAAAAAATGTTTGAAAATTGTAAATGTAGGTAAAAGAGCTATTTAATTAAGATTAAAGTTGAATTATTCAGATAAATTAATTATTACTGAACTACCGGTACAATTAACATTTATGTGTTTTCTTACTAATAGCAAAGAAGAGCGATTCAAGATTCAGGCAGCTGCGGCAGCAAAAATGTGGGAAGATATTTAATCGGTATGGTAGTCAGCGATAATTCTCATTATATACATACTCTCTTCGAGGTGTGATTTGTTTGTACGCTCGTCGTCACTGTTTAACTCAACTCTCCTTCGTGGTTGCTTCCTTTATAAGCCAGCATAGAAAATTCTCGTAAAATCAATCATTACTCCTTCCGCTGCCGAATCTTTTCGAAAACCGTTTTTTTTTATCTCAAAGCGTTTGTTGTCGTACTGAAATGAAACGGGGTCGGCTTTGGTTAAATTTCGTAACACTGCCCCCTTTAATTCTGATCGTCCCGATCAGAAACATCCCCTCCATGGTAGGGAGCAAGTCGATCTAAATGGACCACCTTCAACTTAGCCTTGGGGTTTCGACGGATCCGGTAGACGACGTCATTAAGCCTCTTGACCACCTCGTATGGTCCATGCCAGGCAGGTGTAAGCTTTGGGGATTTACCCTTGCTCCGTTGGGGGTTGTACAGCCAGACTTTGTCTCTCTCCTGAAACCCGACTGAATTGGCCTTGAGGTCGTATCGCGTCTTCATCCGGTCACTGGTGGCCAACATCTGCGTTCGGGCTAATTCGTGTATTGGGAAGGTTCTTCGGGGGAGCCAAATGCCAAATCGCAGGGTAATCGAAGCTCCTTTCCGAATAGGACCCTGGCTGGGATCAGGCCTGTACTATTATGTACGGCCGAGCGATATGCCAACAGGAATAAGGGAATATGTTCATCCCAATCACGCTGGTTATTGCTGACGACCTTGAATAGGTGTTGTTCCAAGGTCCTGTTGAACCTTTCCACCATTCCGTCTGACTGTGGGTGCAATGGTGTTGTTCTCGTTTTTCTGATCCCTAACATCGTGCAAACCTTCTGGAGTACATTCGATTCGAAGTTACGCCCCTGGTCTGAATGTAGTTCCATCGGGACGCCAAACCTGCTAAATAGTTTTTCTACTAGCACCGTCGCTACCGTGGTTGCCTCATGGTTGGGTATCGCATATGCCTCAGGCCATTTGCTGAAGTAATCCATTGCGACCAGAATGTATTTGTTCCCCCTCTCAGACACGGGAAACGGACCGGCGACATCGATGGCAATTCTCTCAAATGGGACGCCCACATTGTACTGTTGCATTCTGCCCTTGGTCCGGGTCTTCGGGCCCTTACTGGCGGCACAGGTGGCACATTTGCGGCACCAAGCTCTGACGTCTTCGAAGTAATTCACCCAGTAGTACCGCTGGCGAACTTTGTCTAGGGTTTTATTAATGCCCAGGTGGCCTCCGGTAATTCCATCATGTACTTCGGTCAGGATGGCTGGTACCTTTTTTCTTCGGAACTACCAGTTGGGACTTGGTTTCTCGTCCATAAGCGCTATCCCAAACTCGCTTCCCACACAGCATGCAATATTTCTAAAATATTTATGCAATATTTGTGGTTTGATTTGAAACATTTCAAAATATTTCTCGAAATATTTCAGTAATATTCCGCGACAAAACCTCATTTGAAATAATTTATGAAATATTCCTGTAATATTTTATGAAATCTTTGTGTCATATTTCATAATGTATTTAAAAAAGATCTTTTGTTGTATATATAAAATAGTTTAAATATATTTTAGTGAACTATTTAAAATATTTATACATTATTTCATGTTTTGTTTTGAAATATCATAAAATATTTCAGAAATTTTCGTATTTTCTCTACAAAAACCTTTTGAAATATTTCATGATATATTTTAAAAGATTTGTTTGTCGTGAGCATACGAATATTTCAGAAATATTAGAGTCTAATATTTTAAAATAGTGCTAAAATATTTGACGTCTAAAGTATTTTTTGAAAATTTTTCCAAAATATTACTATATTCACGACTAAAATTCTCCTGAAACATTTCATGAAATATTGGTGTAATATTTCACGAAATGTTTCTCTAAGATTTCATGAAATATTTCAGTAGATGTTTTGTCGTGGACATAGGAATATTGCAGAAATATTTCAGTAAAATATTTCTTCAGATATTTCATGCTGTATGGGTTGAGCATTCCATTGTCTACTCTTAGAGAGACTGAGCCCATAACGATTTCAGCACGCCGGAGTATCTAGCTACCTCGTCCCATCGTGGCCTGGGTGCCCCTCTCGCTTTGAGTGACAAGATTGTTTCGATGTCTGGATCAGCCATTTGGTCCTGGATGCCCTGTTCCGTTGTCCAGTCTTCATTGGCCTGCACTCGGATCTGCCTGATGGAGATACCCTCTCTCTGTTCCGTCTTCAGACAATGTCCGCATTCCGCTCTACAGGGTCTTCTGGATAGGGCATCAGCGTTATTGTGCAAACGGCCGGCACGGTGTTCCACCTTGAAGTCATATTGCTGTAATTTCTCCATCCATCTGGCCAGTTGTCCTTCCGGTGTCTTCATGTCCAGCAGCCATTTGAGTGCGGCATGATCTGTTCGGATTAAGAAATGACGACCATAGAGGTATTTGTGGAAATGGTCTACAGCCCTTATTTTTGCAAGAAGTTCTTTCTGGTGACGCAATAATTTCTTTCCGGTTTCGAGAATCCACGGCTGTAATACTCGATCACTCTCTCTTCACCATCTTGCATCTGGGATAGGACGGCCCCCAAACCTGTGTTGCTGGCGTCGGTGTCTAAGATGAACTTGCCGGACTGTGTAGGAAAGGCTACGATTGGGCTGGAACATAGTGCTGCCTTCAGTCGCCTGAATGATGTTTCGCAATCCTGATTCCAATGGAAGGTCTCTTCTTCGCCTGCCGATGTAGAGGGGCGGCGATGGTGGCAAATCCCTCAACAAAACGCCGGTAGTATGAAAAGAGGCCCAAGAAGCTTCGGAGTTCATTCTTGTCTCTTGGGACTGGCCAATCACGGATAGCTTCTATCTTGTCTTCGTTGGTGCGGATTCCTGACTCGGACACTACGTGGCCCAAAAACTCTACTTCTTTTTGGAACAAGGAACACTTCTTCGGATTGAGTCTCAGGTTAGCGTTATTAATTCTGGAGAATACTTCGCCCAGGTTCTTCAGATGGTCGTCGAATGTCTGGCCCATGACTAGAATGTCGTCGAGGTATACTAAGCACGTCCTCCATGTTAACCCGCTCAGTACATACTCCATTAGCCTCTCAAATGTAGCGGGTGCATTACATAACCCAAAGGGCATGACTGTGAACTGAAACAGCCCTTTACTGGTGAAGAAAGCTGTCTTCTCTCTGTCGTTTGCGTGTAGACCAACCTGCCAATATCCACTTTTTAGGTCTAGTGTGGAGAACCAACGGGAGCCTGCTAGTGTGGTCAAAGTGTCATCGATTCGGGGTAGTGGATAGCTATCTTTCTTCGTCACATCATTCAGCTTTCTGTAATCCACGCAAAATCGGGTGGTTCCATCCTTCTTTTTAACTAGCACGACGGGAGCAGACCATGGACTGATGGATGGCTCAATAATTCCATTTTGTAACATAGACTCGATGTTTTCCTCGACTGCCTGTTATTGCCCCAATGATAGTCGTCAGTAGATGAGCAAGGTTACTTCAACGCCAAAACGAGGGCCGTAACGGCGGGAACGTTGGTTGTTGAAATTTTAAATTGAAATTGTTGTGTTGCGGGTTGCGGCGCGCGCAGGTAGTGGCTGTTTGAATAAAAATGGCGCCATCATGCGGCGGTTGTGGTAAGTAAATAGAAAAAAAGCATTGGTTGGGTTTCGAGCCCGGGACGGCGGCGTGTGCGTTGAAGTTTCCACTATATGGGCTGGCAAGCCAGTTGAATAATGTTGTATTTTAGTTGATGGCTATGTGCGGGTCGGCTCGTGTGGGTTGTTCGTTTCCGCGATGGCGGGCGAGTGTTTTGGATAAGGTTGTTTTTTAGATGGTGGTTATCAGAGTGTTGTTTGTAGGAATATGTTATTTGGTGTGAAAATGCGGGAAATTGGATTTCGGGGGGTGAAAGTCGGGAAATTGGATTTCGGGGGTAAAAGTCGGGATATTAGAAGTCGGGATATGGGATCTAGGAATAAAAATATTTGTGTGTGTATATATTAATATGTTACATTGTTTGCATCAGGTCGAGCGTAAATTTTGGGACTTGTAAAATTTTGCGAAATTAATATAGAGAACCTAATGTTTGGAATATAAATAGTAATTACTTAGAATTAAATACTAAATGAACGATAATTTTAAAAATTGATTTTGCCGTGAAAGTCTGAAGTAATTAGAATATCTTTATAGTTGCATCTCTACTGGAAATAAAAAATAAATAAAACAAGAACAGTGTTTAACTATATTTATTTTAAATACAAGACTTTGTGAATTTTAAGAGCATCAGGTATTGATAACTTTATACATGACATAGGTTTGGTCGTGTTCGATACAGAAAGGTAGCCATCATTGAACCATATTCCAAGAGATATATAGCTATCTGGTAATCGTTCTTGTTCATCCCACAGGCTTTCAGGATCATCCTTTCCCATTTCAGGATCATTGTCAAATCGATAAGCATACTCCAAGTAAGTCTTGAAAACTTTAAAGCTCTCTGGAGCTAGATCAATAGTTGCTTTCGGAGATTTGAGAGTAACATGATTTTCCGTAATATTAATTGATAAAACGTCAGGTACTTCATAGAAACCAACGGAGGGATTAAGTTTTCCAGTTAAATCTTTGGGCTGTATTCTACGAGTTGTCAGCGAATGGTCATCAAATTTAAAACGCTTGATGTCAGTCATTAATTTTTCTAAATTCATAGCCACCGTTTGCTTTGAGTGAACAATTGAAACTGAACTCGATATGCAAAGTTTGATTGTAAATAATATATAAAAGATATTTTTCACTACCATAGATCTTTGTAGAATATCGCTAAAAAATACTCATTACTGATATTTTAGAAAAGTTGAAAGAAAATGTTCTTTGATAAACACGTGCAGATATAAATATGTCATCTAAACTTAAGATCCGCAAATAATAATCAACTACCTGGAACAGGAAGTTATATTTAATTGTTTTATTACTGAAATAATCGTGTTAGAAGAACTGATATTCCTGAGATCCGAATTTTTATTTTAAATCATTTATTCCCAACCATCCAAATTTACTAAATGAAAATCAACAATATGTAATTAGTTCATGAACACAACGATAATTCTGTCGACCTCGAAGTCAAGAATATATCGCAAGTCAGTAATATACATAATTAACGATTCAATTTCAGAACCTTATTTGGTAAATACAAAACAAATATATTGGTCTCGGAGACTAAAAAATACGATTACCACTAATTAGTTAAATATCCCAACGTCATTACGAAACATTTTGCCGAACGACGAAAACAAGATTGCGCCGGGCGCTCGACCAAATATGGAATTAATCGCACTGACCTGGCCCCGAGAATACGATTAGCAGTATTTAACTATATATTACCATAACATTTTAACGCATATTTCGAAACTTCGAAAAAAGATAAGAATGCTGTTTTGAAGACAAAATACGATAAACACTAATTAGTTAAATATCCCAGCGTCATTACGAAACATTTTCCGAAAGACGAAAACAAGATTACGCCGGGCGCCCGACCAAATATGGAATTAGTCGCACTGACCTGACCCTGAGAATGTGATTATCAGTATTTAATTATATATTACCATAACATTTTAACGCATATTTCGAAACTTCGTAAAGAAGATAAGAAATGTTGTTTTGAAGACAAACAAAATATCTGAAAAAGTAGAATATCTAATTAACGATCGACCCGGTTACTGTGGTGAAATAAATAAGCGAGATTTAGGAAATTAGTATTACTCTTTATCAAGTGTTCGAAGATACAAGTACAGTTTCTTAGTGGGTGTATTTTATAAAATATGTAAGTATTTATTTAACATTATATCTTTTGAGTTTTCTACATTCATTTGAATTAATAAAATTAATCCTAGCATTTTTGAATTCTTAATTTTTAATATCTTTATGAAATGTGAATTATATCTTCAAATTTTGTACCTTTTTTAAATTGAATGTCCGAGTGATCCTATTGAATATAATACGCACATTTTTTAGGTGTTTTAAGCATCCTTTTGAGTTTTCTACTTTCATTTGAAGTAATTGTATATATAAAATTAATCCTAACATTTTTGAATTCTTAATTTCTTTATTAAATGTTAAAATAGCTTTATGAAATGTGAAAATATATTTCTCAAATAAAATTAGAAATGTGAAAATATATTTCTCATATCCATGTATTTTTAATTGCGATTTAATCTACTCTTCCTACAATAACCTGATAGTGGGTCTTTCGCAACTAGTTAAGTAGTTGAGGCATCTTTGGAGCGCACAGCATTCTATTGTAGTACTAGTAAATTTTAGACCGATTTCTAAACTAAAAGGTGAGTTTCACAAATGATTTTATAAATAAACAAATATTAGGTTGTGTGTATTTGTGAAATAAAATTAGAAATGTGAAAATATATTTCTCATATCCATGTATTTTTAATTGCAGATTTAATCTACTCTTCCTACAATAACCTTATAGTGGGTCTTTCGCAACTAGTTAAGTAGTTGAGGCATCTTTGGAGCGCCCAGCATTCTATTGTAGTACTAGTAAATTTTAGACCGATTTCTAAACTAAAAGGTGAGTTTCACAAATGATTTTATAAATAAACAAATATTAGGTTGTGTGTATTTGTTATAGAAATGGATTTCCTATCTAAAATTAATGCCGTGTCCTCCGTAGAAGCTGTGAACAAGCCGAGCATCAAAATCCAAGACCTGCAGCCAGGGAAAAAATATCTAATAATTTCTGCCAAACTGGTCAAGCCGAAATTTGGGGAAACGATCTTGATAGAGCTAGAGGATCACGTGGCCTTTTTGCCAAAACGTGTCACGGACACGTATAAGCCCTATCTAGCCCAATTATCTTTCATCGGACTGCAGGAGCTTGGAGGTGGACTTCATCCCAGGGTGCTATTCGAAATTAGCCAAGAGGGTTAGTGCGAGATTATTAGTTGTAAGTAGTTAGTTAAATATTTGTATAATATTTTTATATTGTGAGGGTGATCAAAATGAATTCTGAGCAAATAGTCCAAATTAGCGATAAAATTGTTAAAAAATTTAGATATGCAGCAAATTTAATTTTCATTGAAAACAAACCGTGTTCTCCAGAGCAAATTTCACATTGGTTAAAATTAAGTAAAAAACAACTGATTTTATGCAACAGAACTATTAAAAATTGCAATTTAAATATTGGTACTTTGAATAAATTACAAACACACTTCGCTCACATTAAAAGATTTAGAAATCAGCTTAAACTTTATTCAAACCGCAAACAGGGGGCTGGGGCCAATAATATACACAATAAACGGAGTAGTCATGTAAAATGGGAAAATTTAGAGTCGGCTTTTTCATCCAGAATTAGAACCGGGGTAATTATTAATATTGAACATATTGATATTTTACGCTTTTTGGAAGATGCGTTTTTCCTATTTAAGTCTAGGATTAATAATGCTTTAAAAGCAATGCGTATTATTAAAGTTAATGCTATATTCTGCGGAGAATTCATAAGAAAATCAGGTATGTCTGAAGTGATAGATTATAAATTTTTTAACACGAAAAACGCAAATATTGATAGTGGGATAAATTTACAGGAGTGGTTTTTCACAAATGTTCAAGGACAGATTTTAAGAAAATTAGAGGAATTTTCAGAGAAAATGTCGGGATAGGCATTATATAAAATTTTAAACTTTGAAATCAACATAAATAAGGTTGAAATGGGTAACGGGGCCTCCTCTTTTATAAAACTCCCTGAAGAAATTGTAAAAAAACATGCCGTAGTTAACATCAAAAATTATACTGACAATTTGTGCTTTGCCTGGAGTATTGTTGCTCATTTGCATCCAATTGGCTATAGACACCACCCTGATCGAACATCATCTTATCCTCATCCATCAGCGGTACTAATTTAACAGATTTGACATTTCCTATGGCTTTGAAGCAAGTAAGCAAATTTGAAAAATTAAATCATATTTCTGTAAATGTATATGTCTTAGAAATATTAAAAGTCAAAGATAAAGAGTATTTCCAAACAGCCCCAGTTTTAGTCACAAAGAATAAATTAGAAAATCACGTTAATTTACTCATGATTCAAAACAAATATTTTCCTAAAACTAATGAATTTGGTAATGACATAGAGGTAATCGTTAGGACCAATGGTGCTGATGAGGATGAGCAAGAAATAAAGTACCATTTTTGTCTGATTAAAAATTTGTCACGTCTTGTTTCATCTCAACAATGAAACGTAATAAAAAATTTATATGTGACCGTTGCTTGAATTACTTCAGTAGTCAAGGTAAACTTGACAGTCATTCAATTTACTGTAAAGATATGAATAACTGTAAAATTTCATTTCCAAAATATCATCACATTGAGTTTAAAAATTATAGTCATAAGGAGAGACTTCCCTTCGTTGTTTGTGGGGACTTTGAGTCAATTCTTCAGCATGTTTCCGATACTACTTCTGCATCCAAAACCCGTAAATATCAAAAACATATTGCAGTAGCTGCAGGTTATTATTTTAAATGTTTCTATGACGATAGCCTATCGTATTATAGGAATTACTCTGGATTAGATTGTATGGAGTGGTTTGCTTCAGAAATGTCTGATTTAGCTAAATTCGTTCAATCTAAATTAACTGATGTTGTGCCTCTCAGTGTAGAGGTTAGCTTGAGGGATACTTCTAGTCAATGTCATATTTGTGAAAAACCCTTTTTACCTCAGGATAAGATAGTTAGGGAACATAGTCACCTTTCCGGCGCATTTAGAGGCTATTCACATAATTCCTGCAACCTCAGGTACAGGGAGTCCTTTTTCGTTCCAGTGGTCTTCCACAACCTAAGTGGAAGTTATGTGGTGCATTAACCCCTATTCTGCATCTTTCAACTAGAAGTAGCCGGACGCAAGATATCCTATTTCACTTAACAATAATTTTACTCAAATGCATTTATTTTACAGTTGAATAACTTTTACATTGTTTGTAGTTCAGTCTGATTCCATTATTCTTATTGTACACTTCGCTTAAATAAAATTTAATCTTTTTTAAAAAGTTATTTTTCAAAACGATACATTTAACTGGCGCTGCGAACAGGATTATTTCGAAGGAATATCAAAGTGATAAATCCATTCGATTTCAATCGGTTAATTCGAAACGAACAATCGTAATCGAAAATAGACAGTGTCGTGCGTGAAATAATTTACTTGGGACTTTTTTCAACAAAAAAGGATTACTTCCACAACTGTACAAGCGAAGGATGAAATTGTATTGGTAAGTCGCTCTCCTTTACATTTCCATATTTTTATGTCAGACTCCTCGAATTCTCCATTGTCTCCGATCCCGGAAAACTGTGAAATCGAGTTAGATTTAAGTAAATTGATTTCGAATCTTTCTATAGAAGAAAGTAAAAGTAATTTACATTTAAGAGAAAATACTTCCATAGCGGAAAATAACTGTTTAGTAAATAGTAGTAATTTAAATTCATCAAGAATCATGCCTTTACCACAAATTTCAGAACAAGTTAGTGTAAACAGACCAACATTTGAAATGAAAGATTTAGAATTAGTTCCTGTTTTTGACGGAAATACACGTGATTTAGCTAGATATATAGATATTGCTGATAGGTTAATTAATATGTTTTGGAACCCAATTGATTTAAATGGCATTTCTAATTTAAGACTAGTTGAAGGTATTTATTCAAAATTATCCGGACAAGCACGTGATGTTTTTAATTCTAGTGTATCTAAAGATTGGGGATCTATAAAAGATTTGCTTAAGAGAAATTTTGGTGATCGTAGAAATGAAGCTGGATTGATGTTTGATCTTAGCCTTTTAAGACAGAATCAACATGAATCTTCACTTCAATTTTATGATAGAGTTAATAATACCTTAAGTGCTCTTCATAATTATGTGGATATACACATTACTGATCAAAATATAAAAAATAGTAAGAAAATATTTTTCAATGACTATGCTTTGACAATTTTATTAGCTGGCCTCCGTGAACCGCAAGGATCAGTTATAAGATCTATGAAACCAACTTCACTTAGTGATGCACAGCAATTCATGATTTCTGATAATCACATTAGATATCTTCAAAAATCTCAGCCCTCTTTTTCGAAACCTACTTCAACTAATGATTCAAATAAGCAAATTAAACAACAAAATTTCAACCAAAACCATTTTGCATCTTCTCAAATATTTAATCGATTTCAACCAAATATTCAACCATCTTTTCAAATGCAACCTCGATTTATGCAACCTAATCAATTTGCTCCTCGGCAAAATCAATTCCCCAGAGGCCCAGTCAATATTCAGCCTATAAATACACCACCTCGACGTTTACCTACTGGTAGACAAGTTTTTGGACCACCAAGAAATGTTTGGAAACCCCAAAAACAAACCCAAAATCTTCCACCTCCAACACCAATGAGCGGTATATCTCATGGCACAATTCGCCCAAACACTTCACACTTCCGCCCTATACAATATTCTCACCCTGATTTCGTTTTCGAAGAACTAAACAATATTGCGGAAAACTCAACATCAGAAAATTATCCTGATCCTGAATCTGAAATTGACCAACAACAGAGCTACGATGTTGATTGTTCGGAACTATCAAATTGTTATGACGAGTGGCATACCTACGAAAATGAGTTTGAAATTTTTCACATTGTTACTTCTGACGAATACGGTCAACTAAAACCTGACATTTCTGAACTTATACGACTGGACCATATGAACACAGAAGAGAAAGGGAAGAAGAATTTGAATGCAGATGCACTCTCTCGAATTGAAATTCAGCCAACAGAAACTGAAGAAGCAGACTATGACTCTGATATACCATTTTTAGGGTTCATTCGAGAATTGTTACAACCAGAAACAGATCAACCTGCAGACAATGTTTCGATGATCGTTAACACAGGCGATGACATACAGGAGCAAGAAGACGCAACACCAGAAAGAAACAACCCTAACCCGAATCAAGAGAGAGATAGTGAAGAAACTGAAACTGCTGAAGAAGTCGGAGAAGAAAGTGATTCAAATGAAACTGTACATTCAAACTTAGAAAACCCCATTCAAACTATACATATAACTGAAAAACCTTTTAATCATTTTAGAAATCAAATTTATATAGAAGAAAAATCGCAACCAGAATTTAGAGCCAACAAGATTTTTAGAGAACCCAATAAACGTATTCGATACTTTATATATACAACAAAAGAAACTTTTATAGACCAAATAACAGAATTTTCTAAATATCAACTAATTCCAAAAAATACTTATGCTTTTTATATTGCTAATGACCCACAAGACTTTTATTATAAAACAATGTGCCGCATTTTCCCGAAACTATTCAAAAGTGGAACATTTACTCTTCTAAAATGTAACACTAAACTTAGAGACATAACAAATATTGACAGACAACGTGAAATTGTTCAGTACAACCACGAAATGAAAAATAATCACCGTGGCATTCTTGAAACTATCGCCCAAATAAAATCCAACAACTATTACTGGCCTAAACTTGACAGTGACGTACGAAATTATATTAACAACTGCGACACTTGTCAACAAAGTAAATACGAAAGACACCCACAACATCTAAATCTTCAAATAACCTCTATACCCACAAAACCATTTGAAATTGTCCATACAGACGTATTCCAAGTTCGTCAACAAAAGTTTTGTACTTTCGTAGACGCTTTTTCAATGTACGGTCAAGCTTATCCAATTACAACTAATAATAACCCTTCAATAATTACTTCACTCTTAAAATTTATTTCACACCATGGAATCCCAAAACACATAACTTCAGATAATGGTTTAGAATTTGCTGGTCAATTAGTAAAAGATTTTGCAAAATTTCATAAAATAAATTGGCACTATACAACAGCTTATCCTCATAATGGAAATGGCCCTGTAGAAAGATTTCATTCCGCCCTTCTGGAACTTCTTAGAGCCCTTTCACTCGAAAATGACTTATCCCTTGTAGATAACATGAATCGAGCAATCATAGGGTATAACCACTCCATTCATTCAGTCACTAAATCTCGACCAATAGATATTATACACTGTGAAACTGACAAACAAGACCCTTTTGATATAGACCTTAACGAATATTTTGTGAATAATTACATAGAAACCCACAGAACAAAAATGAAAGAACTCTATAAAGAAATTGCCGACAAATCACACCAGATCAAAGAAAAAGTTATTGGTAAAGCTAACGAAACTCGAACGGATCCCGTACAATACCGCGAAAATCAAAACGCTTACATGCAAAACGAAAACCCTAGAGATAAACTAAAACCCCGTTTCAACCCGGAACAAATATTGCGAAATAATGACAAAACTGTAACAACGACAAGCGGAACTTATCACAAACAAAGTTTCAAGAAACCTCGAATAATATCAGACACTCCCTTGTTACAGGATACCCCTGAGTCTCCTGGTAGGACTATACCACTGCCAAGAGGTAACAGTGCAGAATCTTAATAAAAATCCAGGAATCCTCCCTTTCAAGCTAGGATCAGCCAGAGTAAAAGCAGGTTCACATATATTTATTCATTTCATTGAACTTTCCCCAATAGAGAAGCAAATCAGTAGCGTTTCTAACCAATATAAAATAATCAAAACCACCATCCAAAATGACCTAAGTGAAACCTATAATTATGTTCTTCAAAATTTTCACTCCCACTTAGATTTTGAATTAAAAACTGTCCAATCGAAATTTTTAAGCATCCATCCAAGATCAAATCGTTTCAAAAGAGGTCTAATTAATGGTTTAGGTTCTGTTATGAAAGGACTTACAGGTTTAATGGACAACGAAGATTCTGAAAGACTTGAAAAAGCAATTTCAGAGTTAAAGCTAAGTCAAAACAATTTGATCAAGCAATCGAATAAACATTTATCACTTACAAATAATCTCATCAAGAACGTTAACGAAACGATAAATCAAATTTCTCTTAACCAAGAAATTATCGAGGATAAAATAAAAATAATAAGGACAGAACTTAACAAAACAATTTTTGAATTTACTAATTACATGGAAATTAGAGATGCTCTCGATCAAATTAAAATCAATTTAGATACATTGCTTTACTTTCTTTCAGAAATAGAAAATTGCATTTCCTTTGCTCGGTTAGGAACATTGCACACAAGCATCATCTCGCTTGATGATATTGATTTTATTGTCCAAAAAATGTTAACAACCCATTCAGATAATCAGTTACTTTATAGTAAGAAAATCCAATATTTAAAATATTACGATGTTGTTAAGACTTCAGTAGTAATAACTAATGATAAAATAATTTTCACATTAGAATTCCCTTTAGTGTTTTCTGACTCGTTTACACATTTTCGATTATTTCCAATACCAACTGCCAATAACACAATAATAATTCCTCAAAATTCCTTCCTTACCATGGGCGACACATCTTACCAATATGAAGACAACACCTGCCAATTTTTGGATCCTGATTATCTTTGCAATGAAGGCACGTTAATCTACCAGTCAGCCGAACCAGACTGCATCTTCTCACTTCTAAAAATTGACATCATCCCTCCAAATTGTCGACAAGTGAAAGCAGAAATAAAACGTCCGATTATAGAAGAAATCAATGAGCAGTTCTATATTGGAATTTTCCCAACCAGAGAACGCATCCAGGCAAAATGTGGTACCAGTGAGATATTTTCTCTCCAGGGTAGTTATCTCTTCAAACTACCTCCCAGCTGCCAAATAAGCACAGCAGTATATTCATATGGCAATACCAAGGGCGAATTTCCCGGTCAACCATTTTTACTCCCAGAAGTTCAAGTATCCAATGTCACCCTCAACCTAACAAAAAGTGTGACAGTCTTAGACACACCTCTAGACAAAATACATCAGTTAGCACTCGACAACATCGACCCCCTTGAAGAACACAGTTCAACTAATTTTGGAAGTCCACATTGGGTTTGGCCCTCCTACACTATATTTATTATCATTGGTATAGTGGTATTCATTAAATGTTACCGAAAACAAAGAGCTTCAGCTACCTCATCAACGCCTGGGACCAGACAGCAAATAGACGACGCCCAAGTGAAGCCTCCCTCGGCCAGTCTCTAAGGGATGGAGGAGTTATGTGGTGCATTAACCCCTATTCTGCATCTTTCAACTAGAAGTAGCCGGACGCAAGATATCCTATTTCACTTAACAATAATTTTACTCAAATGCATTTATTTTACAGTTGAATAACTTTTACATTGTTTGTAGTTCAGTCTGATTCCATTATTCTTATTGTACACTTCGCTTAAATAAAATTTAATCTTTTTTAAAAAGTTATTTTTCAAAACGATACATTTAACTTGGATATGACAGCCACTTTATTATTCGCGATCTAGCCAAGCACGATCATATAACTCTACTTCCATGCAATAAAGAGAAATATATATCGTTTACAAAGCATGATAAAAATAGCAAAATAAAATTCCGCTTTATTGATTCATTTAGGTTCCTCGATTCTTCATTGGAGGAGTTAGCATCATATTTAAAGCCTCACCAGTTTTCTAATCTCAAGAATGAATTTTCCGACTTAGATTCTGACAGACTAGCGCTCCTTATGAGAAAGGGAATATTCCCTTATGACTATATAGATTCCGATATTAAATTAAACGAAACTCAGTTACCTCCTTTGGAAAAATTTTATAACAAACTATATGATTCAAATGTCAGTCAAGAAGCTTATGATCACGCGCAAACAATATGGCGTAAGTTCAATTGTAGAAATCTCAGGGATTACATGGAATTATATTTGAAAACCGACATTCTTCTCCTAACCGATGTCTTCAAAAATTTCAGGGAGAGTGCACATAAAATATATGGGCTCGATCTCGCCCACTATTATACAATCCCAGGATACTCATGGGATTGTATGCTTTATAAAACCCAAGTTAAACTTGAAACAATTCAAGATGTTGATATGATGATGTTCCTTGAGCGGGGTATTCGTGGAGGTATTTCACAATGTTCCAACAGGTTTTCCGAGGCTAATAACAAGTATATGCCTAACTTTAATCCGAGCAAACCCTCCAAATATATTCTACACGTGGACGCCAATAATTTATATGCCTTTCAATGGACCGATCCCAATATTGACGTCACCCAAATTCCAGATGATTCTGAGGTTGGCTATTTCTTGGAAGTTGATCTTGGATATCCTCAACACCTTCATGACAAGCATAAAGATCTGCCTTTTTGTTCCGAAAAACGAATTCCTCCAAACTTCCGAAACTTCTGACCACCCTTCACAATAAAGAAAAATATATCATTCATTATCGCAATCTAAAACAAGCTCTCGAGAATGGATTAATTCTCACTAAAATTCATCGGGTTTTACAATTTCAGCAGTCGGCCTGGCTAAAACCTTATATTGATTTAAATACCACTCTAAGGGCGCAAGCCCAAAATGATTTCGAAGTGAACCTGTTTAAATTAATGAATAATGCCGTTTTCGGCAAGACCATGGAAAATATTCGCAAACACCGATCTGTCAAACTCGTGAGCGAATGGGAGGGCAGGTATAGTGCTAAAAATTTAATTGCTTCTCCAGCTTTTCATAGCCGAGTTATTTTTGATGAGAACCTAGTAGCAATTGAACTTAACAAAACTGATTTGTTGTTCAATAAACCCTTGTATATTGGATGTGCAATTTTGGAACTCTCTAAAATTATTATGTACGACTTTCTATATAATTTCATCTATAAAAAATTTCCACAAGATCGCGTTAAACTTTTGTATATGGACACCGACAGTTACATCCTTGAAATAATTTCAGATGATGCATATCTGGAAGTAATCAAGTCTGAATTACATAGATTTGATACTTCAAATTACGCTCCAAATAATGTTTATGGGTTTAATGAAGGATGAGGCAAAGGGTTACATCATTTCCCATTTTGTTGGCCTTAGATCAAAGATGTATACATACTTAATTCTAGGAGGCAAATGCGTAAAAAAATCTAAAGGCGTAAAATATAATATTGTTAAAAATAAAATTACCTTTAACGATTATCTCTCATGTTTGCAAGAGAAAAAGCAAACTACTGTATCCCAGCGATGCATTAGGTCCTACGCACATAATGTTTTTAGCATCGAACAGACAAAAATTGCCCTCAGCCCCTTCGACGATAAGAGATATATCATGAATGATTGTTTTGAAACATTACCATGGGGGCATTATTCTCTGAGTTCATTTTGATCATTGTTAAGCATATCTGTAAATATGTATTTTCCTTTATAGGGTTCGAAATTATGGCTACAACCGCAACTCCAACTTTACAACTAGCTTGTCTTAAAACTATTTGCGCCAATATGAAAAAACTAACAAAATTTGTACATGTTGCACCGCTTCCGTGGTCTTTAAATGAGGAAGTTATACATTTTTTTTCCCATTTACAAATATAAATATTTAACTGCTACCTATCTAAATTTAACTGGTGATATTGATCTTATTCTAAGTGAATTTGAATATGTAGATAAATATGATATGTCATTAGAACTTAAGGTTACCTTGTTAAATAACAACTTTCTTGAGCCATACTGTGATCATGACAGCTACTGTGCCTGGTTCATGTACAGTAGGATTGATAAATATAACCTATTCCTATGTGAGGTATGCTTACTTGGGCTGCAATTAGCATTCGCATCCCGAAATAAAGAAATGTTTGAGTTTAAAATTAAAAGATGTCACATAAAGTATGAATCAAGAGAGTTGCACACTTTATATACAGATAAAAGTTCTTGGTGCTCAATTTGTTAGTGCCCTTTATTTGAGCTGAACAATCAAGACGAATGTATTGAAGACTTGCATTCTGTTAAAAGAGTAAAATTTTGGTAATTGGTTGTAGCCAAAAGTACATATATTGTATAAGCATGTCAAACAAGAGTTTTTTAAAATCAAACAGTATATTTTGAAATAAGCTTTTTATTTTATTATTTAAGATACAAAGATTTTTAAATACCCAGCTATAGGTTTTCTGCATATGCAACAGTGATCGATCTTCAGTGAGCAATCAAAGCAACTAGCTAAGTGCCTACAAGGGAGAAAAACAATTGTCATGTCATTAGTGAGACAAATTTTACAAGTGTTAGAGCCCGTGGGGTTTGGGGGGTTATTTTTAAGTAGCAAATAATTATCGAACGCTTTTGCATGAAGCTCTTCAATGTTATCGTAAGGTAAGAGATTCTTCAGTTCTATCCCACAACAGTAGCATTTTATCCTGTCACCATATCCCGTGTAGAAAAAGCCAGCCTTGGAGAGCTCCTCTGGTGTTTGTCTTAGAGAAATGGGCCAGTCGGTGTACGTTGCAAGTCGACTCTCAAGTGTTACTTTGCTCTGGTAAATGGCAGGTCTATTTATGCGATAAGCGTCATCCAGATCAAAAAAACTACAATACGGAGACCAATCTAAATGGTCAGCCATTGGGTCGTCAACAGGTTGCCAATTGTACCCCTCAGTTTGACAAAAAAGACATGCAACGACATCGTCACTTATTCCATTGCGTTTGTAAATGAAGCCTGCTCGGGCTAGCTTTTCAGCAGGATAGTCAGATTGCCAACTATCAAAGGTTCGTAATCGATTTTGATATGAACGATAGTACTCACGACTCTACATATTCTCAACTGATGAAATCAAACAAAACAATCAATTTATACATTTATTTAATTTTTCTAAGTTCTAAATCATGTAAGATGACATCTTTATAATAACACAACTGCTCTTTTAATGCAATACACAACTGTGAGGTGTCATCTAAACAAAATGCTCTTATTATTCTCTCAATAGGTAACTTACGCAATAAACAAGTCCATGTAGAAATTTCATCCAATATTTCGTAATAAAATTTACAAAAATTTAATTTTTCTAGAGATGTCACTTTACTTAAAATTATAGAGTCTATATCTAAAAGTCCACACACGTCACTATAGTCTAGGTACATTATCGATATGTGTTTCATAACCATAATCTGCTTCACGTCTTCATACCGCAAGCTATTGGCTCGGTAAAGTCGGGTGGTGAGTTGCTCTCGAAAAAGTTTCGTTTCATAAACTCGAGCTGACATATGACGTCTCCCCATTCTAAGGCGGACATTGTAATTTTCACAGGTGCTCCCACGGTGGATGTTTTTTGCAATATAACCACCGGGGTATAGGATCTAGCGGGGCTGAGTGCACACTGAACCTCGCACTGGGAATTCAACATGGGCATTCTGGAGTGCAATAAGTAGTACTGTTCCTTATTGGCTGCATTCTCATACATCTGTAGGACCCGATCCAAGTCGCCACTATAATCCGTACTGGGTGCACCACTGCTGTTCCCGGAATCCCAGTTCCTGTCAAATTCAACATCGAAACTGCTGCTGTTACTGTGCTCATGAATACTGGGTGAAAATGCCACAGTTCTACCAGAGTATACACTCCAGTCACTTTTATACCCTTCATCTGATTCCATTGTCACTATTGAATAAAAACTGAAATCTGGTCTGGGATATTTCACGGTTTTATAGATTTATCCCTACTCCTAATTGGTTTCCCACGTCAAGATGAGAAATTAGATCTATAGTTTGTTTGCATTAATCCAGGAATCATGAGTCTGATTAAATCCGAGCCAGCGAACTTTAACCTTGTTGCCTTTTCGTTGCAGTACTTTCTCGACGAGATACACATCCGGGTAAACTGCCTTTTGTAGCTCTTCTTCATAGAAACCCCCCTGAATTGGTGTACCAGACATATCTTCCAAGAGGTACGTAACAGGGTTAGTTATATTTCTGCGAGTTATTTTAAACAATTCAGTGCTCCAATTCGGTAGATAACCTTTGTCAAAGAAGTGCTTGACCTTGCTGATTCGCACTACGTCCTCAACTTTAAGTTTTCCAGCACCAGCAATCTTTAGATTATTGTACAATTGTACACGCTTATGTTGTGTGCTTTGTTTCTATTAATGTCCACAGGTCTCATCTTTGTCTTGGAATGTTTTTGATGGTTGTAGTCTTTGACGATTTCCGGTAAAATATCAATCCATTTGTGTGTCCCATTCAAGCTAAAGTACTTGAAAAGGCGCTCTTTTAGCGTTCTGATTGTTCTTTCAGCTATTACGGCTTTCAAACCACTAAATGTGCTATAATGATTGATCCCGTGGGATTTCATAAGTTGCTGGAAATGCCTATTGAAATATTCTTTACCCTGGTCGGTTTGAAGGTTTTTCGGCTGCCGTTCCCCGAGAATACTCTCAAAGGCTCGAGTCACCTCTTCACCTGACTTCGTTTTCAACGGTCTCGCCCACACATACTTTGAAAAGCAATCGATTACGACGAAAAAAAACTTGAAATTTCTATTGGATTTCGCATACTGATCCATTTGTGCGAGATCGGACTGCCACAAGTCATCGAAACCTTTGATTATCACACGGCGACGTGGAAACTTTCTTCGCACAGGACGATGCAGCTCTTTAACCAGCTGAACTTTTTCCTTGGAATGTTTCGCTATAGACACCATTTTGTATACTAACTATAAGAGTAATTGAGAAACTGTTTTATGAAGAGCCTGGAGTGGTGTTATTTGAGTGATGGGATACATCAACGTCAGTTTTGATTTTCCGGTTAATGATAGACACTTGTCGATTTAATGTCTCTATAGGATGTTTCTGCTCACTACTCATTTGATTCAGTTGAGTTGTAGTTAAGCTTTTATAGTCAGTAAACATTTTCATAAAAGCTGTCAATTTGGAGTCTATTGTGGAAATCTTACTAGCTGTGTCATCATCTAGTTTTGGCATGTCTTTGTAGAGCTCAGGCACCACTCCGATAATACGATTTCTAAGGTCATTTAATTCTGTAAATTCTGTAGCCTTCTCTTCACGTATGGTTTTGAACACGGCTTCGGTATCGATCACTTTGCGGTTCACAGCAAGTTCCACTTCGTCTATGCGTTTATATTGTTGAGATGTCTCAGTATTGATGGCATTGAATGCAGGCTCGAATTTTGTGATTGTTTCCTTGAGGTGAATTTCTATTGAGTTACATTTTTCAAGTAGATTCGACAGCTGGATGTCGCTCGCCGTTTGGGTTTGTTTAAGCGCATTTAATGTTTGTTGAACCAGATCACTGCACTTGTTGTATGCTGCTTGGAAATCGTCTCGTATTTGTGACATCCCATTGGCAATTTCCCATTCGACGTACTGCTTGTTGACTGCATCCATGGGTTTTTGGGAGGCTTTGACATTGGTTATTCGCAGTTTTTCAGCATCGATATTTCCTTCAGAGGTAAAGGAAAACGGTACTTTCATAAATGCAAAGTTATGTGAAAACACCAATTGTTGAACGGTGTTGCTGCGTCCGAACTTACTCAACGGCATATAGCATAACTGATATCTTAACTAAGTGTGAAGGGTTAGATATATGAAAATAAAACTTTAGTAAATTTATTTTTCAAGTATAATATGTGCTTCCTTAAGTTCATTTATAATAGCAATTATTTCGTTGTCGTGAGATGTATTGCCAGCCTCTTTGGATGCGATGAGAAGTTTCAGCCGCTCAACCAATTCATCCCAGTAGACGTACTCCATTGGCTTTGTATTGTACGTTAACTTCATACCAGAGCCGAAACGTTGCTTTTTGCCTGGAGGAGGAAACATTGGCTTTATGATTTCAGTATATTTATAGAGACTTGAGGCTTTTAGTCGTCCAGCTGAATTCTTATTAGCCGATGTCATTGTCAAAATTCGGCGTTATTCTTCTAAATCATCGGGAGCGAAATTGGGGTCTTTGTAGAAAATTAACTGATAAAGTCCCAGGGTGCCTTGAAACTGCAACCCGTCAACGATAATATGGCCAGTACGGCTAAAGTTGATTTCCTTTTGTCCGAGATACCACTTGGAACTAAGCCCATAGTATATTGGTCCATATATCTTATCAACATCATCGCTATTGCGGAAAAAGTCTGATAGGTACTTGTGTAAAATCACCGGATATTGCTCGAGGTAGGACTCCACTACGTCCGGAGATACTGGTTCTAACTCCTCGAACATCGATTTTTCGCCTCCATCATCATCATCACCATCATCATCTGTTGGAAAACTGGTCTCTGCTATTGGAAGTTCATCGAGGAATTGTGACTTCAAAAGACGGTTCTTTTTTTTACAGGCTCCAGCTGTGTAATGGTCTCTTGTTTAATTGTGGCCGCGGGTATTTTGCCAAGAACTTTTGTGGTTGTAGAAGCTATCTGCTGCAGCGGCGTAACCACAGGTTTAAATAATTTATTGAGAGTATCATCGTGCTCCGATTTACCCAATTTAAGGCTTAGGTACTTCTTCCGAAAGGATCGAGCCAGTTGTTTGATTTTTTTCTTTCTTGCGGTAGAGAAAATGTTGCTAGTCAATGAAGACATTTTGAAACTAACTAGAATCCGTATTACTGTAGCTTTATATATTTGTCGAAGCCTTTTCGATACCAGCCATCGTTCAAATTGTATTCCTTCACAATCGTAAGAAACCCGTAACGATCCTGCCAGCATTCCGAACACAATACTTTAAATGTCTCATAGTCCATGTCGGGGGAGACGTGTTCGTCATAAACGTGCTTCAAATTGACATCGTCTTGTTTGAATATGACAATTACATTACAATTGTCGCGAATCAATTGTTTCGGAATGACGCTGTACGTCTGGCACACATAAACTGCATCGATATTTCTGTGTCTACCCATGGAGAAAAAGCTTTGAATCTTTTTCTGTTTATCGCCAGCGACATCATCAAAGATAAATACTGAACATTCACACGCTTCGATCGGGTCGATTACCTCCTCATTGACATTAAAGGGAAAGTATGAGATGCCCTTAACCTGCTTGAGTACCTCTTGTAGGAGCTGGTACTTTGGTTGGTAAAGTGACTTGGAGTAGACGTAGACGTTTTCGAATCGCAGGCCGTTTTCACTGAACAGGAGCGAAAGAACAGCATTGGTTTTCCCAGATCCGCTTGGACCGCAGATGATCGCACGAACGGAATTTGGTAGTAGTGGTCCGTGTCGTCTTGTCGTTGGTGCGTTGCCATCAACAAAGTCGAAATTTTCGATAGGCAATTGGACATCCTGTTGTTTCAATTGCATCGTACGATAGACTGAGGATGAGGTCGTTTGTCATTGTTTAATAAATACATCACTCCCGAGGGCTTTCATTCAGTATTATGCTAGCTCTCCAAGGAGGTAGTCTACTGAATAGTGCCATCAACAAATTACCTTTTGAGCTACATCTACCCGGTTATCAGTTTTGTGGACCCGGTACGAAACTTGAAGACCGTCTCTCCAAGGGCCAACAGGGAATCAACAAGACAGACGCTGCTTGTCGTGCACACGATATCGCCTACAGCAAATACAAGTCGTTGGCAGATAGGCACAAGGCCGATTACGAGTTGGAAAATCGCGCCTGGGAGAGATTTAAGTCCAACGACGCTTCACTTGGTGAAAAAGCAGCTTCTTGGCTTATAACTACATGAAGGCCAAACGTAAGATGGGATTTGGCATGAAGAAAAGACTCGGGAAAAAATCTTTCCGACAACATGTGCTCCTGCCCACCATCAAAGCTATGGCTGGATCTAGTGGTAACGTGCGTAAATCCTCATTAATGGCGTTGAGAGCAGCCCGGGCATCCATTAAGAAGGCTGGTGGACGAAAGAAAATCCGCGTTCCTCGGATGATCCCATTTGAGTCTAAGGGTGGTTTTCTCCCTCTCATACCCCTGTTTGCAGGCCTTAGTGCTTTGGGATCGTTAGCGTTAGTGGAATAGCCAAGGCCGTGATCGATGCGAAGAACGCCAGGAAGAAGCTGGGAGAGGATCAACGCCATAATCAAGCCATGGAAGAGATTGCGAAGAAAGGAAGCGGTCTCTTTCTGAAAAAATCTAAGAACGGCTTCGGGCTTTACCTGAAGAAGTCAAAAAACTTCCAATAAAGCTACCCAATCGAGCATTGTACAATCATGAGCTCGAGCGATACGTCAAGCAATTGAAAATCCCCAACTTCAGGGGTGTATTTATGCGAGACGCCTTACCCGTACGCTCCCATCTAAAGGAGTCTGGTATCGTTAATTTGGATGACAGCAACAACAGAGGTACGCATTGGGTAGCTTATGTGCGAAACGGAAACACCGTCCATTACTTTGACAGCTTTGGCAACTTGAAACCACCCCGAGAATTAGCCGACTACTTTGGTCGCAGAGTCAGGATCCTCTACAATAATGACTCTTATCAAAACTATAACGAATCGATTTGTGGACATTTATGTTTGAAATTTCTCTATAATAAAAAATAGTACTATTGTGAACACTTTTTTAATTTCTCGAGTACCAGATAAGTACAGTAGGAGTATATTAATAGACAGCAAGCTGGTACATTGTTCAGTCATGTCTGTGATTATCACCCTAAAAGGTCGCAGTCCAATACTATCCATCGATTTTCAACTACCTATTCAATTGGATCCAAACTACAATTACGGGTTGGCACTACTGAGTTTTCACTCGTACGACAGTATCCCAAATATTGAGAGTGGTGACAAAATCTACCTGTTTGGCAATCAAAACAAGCAAACAACCATACCATTGCCGGAAGGTTCCTATGAGATTGGTGATATCGAAACCCACATTAGAAAAGTGCTCGACATTTACTCGGCAAAGGACGCTGACAAAATCTTCAGTTTGAAGCCCAACAACAACACCCTCAAGTGCGAAATCTTTAGCAGCAAATACGTGGTGGATTTTCAACCGCAAGATAGCATCGGTGAGATCCTGGGCTTTTCCCGAAGAGTGTTGTCCAGCAATCAGCTTCACAGCTCCGATCTACCTGTGAACATTATCAAAGTTCGAACCATTCATCTCGACAGCAATATCACATCGGGCGCTTTCTACAACAACACACCCTCCCACACAATCTACGAATTTGCTATTGCAGTGGATCCGGGTTTCACTATCGACGAAACACCGCAGCATCTCATCTATTTACCGATAAACAGAAGTGAAATTCATAACCTGACTTTACACATTTTGAACCAAGACTCGGAAGTCGTGAATTTCCGGGGTGAGGAAATCATCGTACGACTCGAGCTGAAACAATTGCAATAACAGTGGGTCGACTTATATTTGATAATGAAGAACCGTATTATAAGAAGACAGCTACTCCTCGTCCACCATCAGTTTCCATGAAACCTCTCAAGAGATCACTTACGCTCTCAAACAGATTGTTTCTACAAACACTCGGCTACCATGTCAACTCCTCAAATGTTCGATATCTTCCGAAAACCAAATTTTGATGATAGTGTACGACGAGAGGAGTTGCGCACCTACTATCCGTACGTCAAGTCATTCGGCAACAATGATATCATTGAGATCACCGTCAATCAAACCGATTGCTGGTTTTCTATGGCAGATTCCTGCATCTCAATCCAGGGACAAGTAGTTAGAACAGCAGGCAATGGAGATGTTTCCCTGTCACCAAATGCGGGGCTTTCTTCTTCGACAGCGCCACGTACGAGTTGTGCGGCAAGGAAATTGAAACCGTGAGAGATCCCGGCCGCGTGAGCACAGCTCGAGGATACTTGTGCTACGATCCCAACAGTTCCAAGGATCTATTCATAGCCGGCTGGAATTTTCCCCATAAAGCCCATATGAATGCCGCCGACAACACCTTTCACATTCCGCTGGGACATTTATTTTCGATTTTCAACGACTACAAGCGAGTGATGTGGGGTAAACAAACGATACGCCTTGTGCGGGCCGTAGTGATGACGATTGCCTCATAATCAAAGATGCTGCTACCAAGGGCAAAGTGACTATAAACAACATCGAACTTAAAGTCCGACACATTTTCCCCAACGATGATGTTAAACTCGATTTGCTGCAAGCTGTCAAAGCAGATTCCAGCATAATTTTACCGTTTCGTAAATGGGAGCTTCATGAGTTGCCTGCTCTCAAAACAGGCGCCACTCGTGAAATTTGGGCAGTGAAAACGTGTGCCGCCGTGGAGAGTCCCCGATACGTTATCTTAGCTTTCCAAATTGACCGCCATAGCAACATCAAAGAAGATCCCACGGAATTTGATAATATTCACATTTCCAATATTCGTCTAACTTTAAACAGCGAATTTTGGCCTATGGAAAGAATGCAGCTAGATTTCTCAAAGAGCGTGTACGGTGAGGCTTACAAAAGGTATACGGACTTTAATCCTAGCTTTGGTGGTGGCAAACACCCTCTTCTGGATTATGTGACGTTCAAGACGCACACCCTATTCGTTATCGATTGCTCCCGACGCGAAGACACTGTGAAATCTTCAACTGTAGATATTCGCCTGGACATTGAAAGCCAGACGGGATTTCCCGATAAGACCCGAGCCTTCTGCATAATTATCCACGACTGCGTAATGGAATTTCTCCCACTCAGCGAAATTGTTCGAAGCCTCTCCTAGATCACTCAGCTTTGTAGAAATTCAGTTTCAGTTCAGCTCTTCGACGGTTCACCATGGAAATTGCAGTTGTTGACATTCAAGGCTTCGAAATCGAAGGAAGATTCGTTCCCAAGGAACTGGTAATCAAGACAAGCAAACGCACGGGAGCGTTCTTGTTTAAACCACCCAAACCATTTAACTCTCTATCAGCAGCAGACAAAAAACATGTTCGATATTTGGAAACACACGTACATGGACTCTACTACTCTGACGGCCACTACGATTTGAACACATTGAATGACATTTTGAGAATTTTTCTCACCACGTGCACACACATATATGTGCGAGGTGAGCAGAAATTTAGCTTTTTATATTCCAAGTTATTCGAGGAGCTGAAAATTAACAATTTGCGGAAACTACTCAACGAAGATGGCCAGCCGCACTATCACCTAATAAATTTGGAAAAGTGCAAGAATTCTGTTTACTTGGAATCTTCTGAATCTCCATGCTTTTTTCACTGCTGCCCCGTATGCTGCGCAAGAGAAAATATTTTTACAATTTATAATTGGATCATGAATAGTGTTTTACATAAATAAAGAGAATTATCTAAAATTATGTGTTTTTATTCATTTTCTTCCTTATACATTTCACAATTAATTTAAGTAACAATACTGTGATAGCAGATAATATAGTGCTAATAAGAATTATCAACTTGTGAAGCTCCTGTTGAATGTTGGCTTGTAAGACATCCCGGGTAGCAACCGAGCTATTAGATGATGAAATGTTATCTTCACATGATGTCTCTGTTGAAATCCAATCAGTGTCACCTTCCGTACCGTCTGAAAATATCAGCTTCAGCTTGAACTTTTCAGTGCTGTTTGACAGATCAGCAAAATATACAGGCAGCTGCCCATCGTTTAATCGTTCGTGACGCATCAACGTTTAGTCGGAGGGATCTAAACTTTTTTTTTCCAGAACAGGCAGCCATGCCCTTGGTTCCACTAGGTATATTGACATATAAGATATTTTCCAAAATTAATGTGAAGATTACAAAGCTTGATTTAAGTAAAGGCATTTTTTAACGATCTGCATTCGTCTATAGTTGACAAGAAACTATGAACGTCTTCTCCTGGATCTATACTTTATTCTAAAATTAATATATTCAGCAAGTATTTGTATTCCTAGATCCCCATATCCAGACTTCTAATATCCCGACTTTTACCCCCGAAATCCAATTTCCCGACTTTCACCCCCCGAAATCCAATTTCCCGCATTTTCACACCAAATAACATATTCCTACAAACAACACTCTGATAACCACCATCTAAAAAACAACCTTATCCAAAACACTCGCCCGCCATCGCGGAAACGAACAACCCACACGAGCCGACCCGCACATAGCCATCAACCAAAATACAACATTGTTCAACTGGCTTGCCATCCCATATAGTGGAAACTTCAACGCACACGCCGCCGTCCCGGGCTCGAAACCCAACCAATGCTTTTTTTCTATTTACTTACCACAACCGCCGCATGATGGCGCCATTTTTATTCAAACAGCCACTACCTGCGCGCGCTGCAACCCGCAACACAACAATTTCAATTTAAAATTTCAACAACCAACGTTCCCGCCGTTACAGCCCTCGTTTTGGCGTTGAAGTCGTCTAGGTGGTATTCTGATGGATTGAGCCTTTCCGGTATCTATTCGATGCTGGATGATGTTGGTGCGACCGGTGGTTCCATTTTTACTGTTTAAAATTTGTGATAAATTGCTTGGCTTTCTTCTGGTTCTCTGGTGTCAAGTGTGTCAAATGCTCAGCAAACTGTTGTAGGAACTCTTTATCGGGCCCTGTCTCCTTCACCGACGTCTGGTACTCTTCTTCGCAATTGATGATGGTCTCTACTGGCTCGAAACAAACTATCTCTTGACCATTGGTAATTCTGATGTCGTTGTAGGACAAATTCAGGACTCTGATTGGTATATCTCGTCCGGTTTTAACTATAGCCCGTCCAACTAAGTAGCCATGAGTTGAGTGTACGGGCTCCACCATTCCAACGCAGCTTCCAGGATTGCTGTCTAGCTGCCCATGAATAATCTGTTCCGTTCGACCGGGAATTCTAGATGAAGACTTTGCCACAATTTTTATGGGGGTGACTGATGTGTTGACGGGCCGTGTCAATACAAATTCCTCATTTAGGAACCGAAGAACATCATATCTCGGGTCGAACATAAATCCATGCTGGCTCATTAGGTCCATTCCCAGTATAAAATCGTACTCAATATTCGCTACCAGGACCCTATGCCGGATCATGTTGTCCCCTATCTGTAGCACGACATCTGCCTCACCCTGTATTGACATGGACTCGCCGGTGACTGTTCTGAGCTGGATGTCATTGGTAACTGGCCGAATTTCTGATTCTCTCAAAACCCTGGAGTTGGCAACGGACACAGCGGCGCCGGTGTCGATGGTGATGGTAACTGCTCGCCCATTGATGGTGCCTCTGATGACTAGGCTGCCGCTATCTCGGCAAAATCCCCTGATGGATAACGTTTTGGGGGCTGGTGGAGGGACAGTCAGCATTCGCCCCCTTATGCTGACTGGCTGACGGTCCCTGGGCATGTGGCTGTTCTGTTGGTTACCCCTGGTCGGTGATCGTTCAGGTGGCCTCACTCGGCAGTCACGTTGGAAGTGTGCTGTCCGTCCGCAGCGGTAACATGCCCCTCTGGTGCCAGTTCTTTGTGACCGTTCTAATATTTTGTTCAGACCAGCCAGCAGCGCTTCAAATGTTGACTCTGACTCTTCCTGGTTAAAGGAAACTGCTCGGACCCTCGGCTTGGACATGTTCATGATGGCCTCTACTTCCAAAGCCCGAAGTAGAGCTTCATTACTTTTCTTGACGCCACTTAGTATTAGATTTCGTTGTACTTCCATATCTCTGATACCGTATATGAAACTCTGTGTGGTCAACTGGTCTTTCGTTTCGTCTGGCAGGTCTGGGTAGGGCAAGTGAACTAACCGTCTAATCTCTGCTTCGAATTCTTGGAGGCTTTCACCGGATTTTTGAGTTTTTCCACTCAGTTGGACTTGGTATACCTGGCTCAAGGATTGATTGCCGTAACGTTTGTACAGGATGGCGATAAACTTGTCGAAATTGCCTTGTTCATCGACTGGAATGCTTTGGAGGAGTTCTAGGGCCGGACCTCTTAACGAAATTACCAGAGACGTGAGTTTTTCTTGATTATCCCATCCATTAGTTGTAGCCACGGCTTCAAATTGCCGTTTATACATGGGCCAAGATGAGCTGCCATCAAATGTGGGTGGTTGGCTAACGGAACCTTTGGTACTCACGGTGTGCTGGTATTTCACTCTCTGCAAATCTTGTTGTAATTGTTTAATTTCGGTTTCCATTTTGTTTTGGATGGCACTGATTTTATCTTGTACTTCACTTTGTACTGTGTTTTTCATGGAACTGATTTCAAATTTTACCTTGCTTTGGATGGAATCGAGGTCATCT
This sequence comes from Octodonta nipae, assembly GCA_034190945.1. Lineage (NCBI taxonomy): Eukaryota > Metazoa > Arthropoda > Insecta > Coleoptera > Chrysomelidae > Octodonta > Octodonta nipae. The sequence continues at coordinate 67,766,703 of CM067218.1, forward strand.
ACTTTTGTTTCAAGAGTATCCACGGTATTTTTTATGGTCTTAATGTCATCATTTAGCTCTTTTATGTCTGACTCAACGATTTGCATTCTTTCATTAACTTGCGATACTATTTGCATTAACTGTTCAAATTGGAGTTGTCTTTTCTCTTCAGTTTCATGTCGTTTTAATTCAGTTTGATCTTGTTTTTCTAGAAATTTCGAGAATAACCCTTCCATTAAATTTTGTTGTTTTTCTTCCATGGCAGTGATAAGATTGTGTTGTTTTTCTTCCATGGCAGTGACAAGATTTTCTAATTCTATTTTACGTTTTTCATCAAAAGATTTTACTAACCTTTGTTGAATTTCCTCCTGATGTTGTTTTTCCTTCTTGTCACGTTTTTCTAGAATCTGTGTAATTTTTTCGTCCAGTCCCTCTGTAACCTGCTTGACTATTTTTTTGGTAGTTTCGTCCATACTACGGGTTTCCATAAATCAAATTACGATTTTAACTGCACTTGATCCTTCATGTCTGACACCAAAATTGCAATATAGTCCGTGGGTTCAATTTTAAAATTATAAAACTAATATTCACTTTCACTTTTCTAGAATTTTATTTACATTAAAACAGCTGATTCAAATATCACAATAACAATTCGATATACGCTCTTCGTCACTGTTTAACTCAACTCTCCATCGTGGTTGCTTCCTTTATAAGCCAGCATAGAAAAATATCGTAAAATCAATCATTACTCCTTCCGCTGCCGAGTCTTTTCGAGAACCTTTTTTTTATCTCCAAACGTTTGTTGTCGTACTGAAATGAAACAGGGTCGGCTTTGGGTAAATTTCGTAACAATATATATTATATGTAAATATATTTACATATAATATATATTGTTTCTGGTCAGGGAACCTTCATCAGTTGCCCTTCCCACAATTGAATGTCCTCTCGAACACTTGTTTATGTATTCGATACATTTCGTTAAATTTGAAGACGCGAGATGTAAGACCGACATCTAAATCAAATTCATAAAGAAGTGTTCGAGAGGACATTCAATTGTGGGAAGCGCAACTGATGAAGGTTCCCTGACCAGAAACAATATATATTATATTTATATATAATATATATTGTCTTGCGTACAAAGGAATGACACCTCGAAGAGAGTATTCAATATCTTTGACAGGTAACCTGAAAATTTTATCATGACATTCTGTCCTAGGAGTTAAGAGAGAACATCAATTACACATACACATCTGTGTCCTAAATCTCTCGAAAATCCTAGATGTCGGTCTTACATCTCGCGTCTTCAAAATTATATACATATCAAACTTTTTTGGTTCACTCCAATATGATGACAGCTTAACTGTTGAAACAATTTGTGACATAACAAAGGTTCCACAGCTATTTCAGTTTATGTATTAAAAATTGAAGAACTGCTTTATATAATAATTAGGAAGCACAATTTAGGGTATAATTTTTGAATAACCCAAAATAAGTAAATTTTATTATTTCTGTTTTAAAATGAACGGTCGTAAAGGGGCGAATAAAATGTATGTTTTACATAATAATAAAATATTTTTTTACATACTCCCGTAGAAAGTAACTACATCTATTTTTATTAACGTCAGTTTCCAAGAGGCCCACCAACATTTAGAATATAACTAGACCATCGTTTCGGCAATTATTACTTTTAGCAACATAATTGCAACTTCAAGCAAGAATTGATGTGATTAGATATTTAGAGTTAAAATAGAATTGAATTGCTGCATTTAAAAGACGAGTCCCTGGAGACACTCACAAATCGGGTATTGTGTCAGTGTACCTAACGCATTTAGTTCCCATATATTTTTTTATTACTGACAAGCTGAAACGTTGTACGTGTGCTTATGCTTATCTAGGCGACCCCACAACTTATCTTTGCACAGCTATGTCTCTTCCATGTAAAGCTTTTCACATTAAATATTTATATTGGAGAGACAAAGCCACAACTGGACATCAGGGTTAAAGAATACTTAGCTTAGCTTAGCTTCTCAAAGGGCAGACCTAACGAAGTCTGACCCTAACCATAACATCAACCGGAACCAGGCCAGGGTAATTCACAAGGAAGAGCACTGGTATAAAAGAAAATTTATAGAGACAGCATATATAATCTCGATCGAGAATATAATTAGCGAGCCCAATGTCCAAATTAAAAACATTTGAAGGCTCCTTCTTCGGCCACTGCCGCATCACCGACAACCAACCTCCAGGAGGACCATGACCGGCGACGCATTACCAGGTAGGGTACAGATACGGTGTATAATCTGAATTTCCCATGATTCACCTAAGGACGATGGCAGAAGAGCAAGGAATCTTCGAGAAACGAGTTACATTGAGTACCAACTTCAAACTAACATCGGATGCAAGGTACGAACCCGGTATCAATGGGAAATTCACAGGATAAGAGAAGACTATGAAGAAGATTACCAGACATGAGGCCCACATCAAGTTCCTATGCTACGCCAAACGCCTAAAGGTCATACCAAATGGTTTCAAACTGATGTCGCCAATCCCAGGGAAACAAGCACAGAAGATACTTGACAAGGCGAGGAAGAAATCGAGGAGGACCACACGCCGATTTTTGCTTCGATCCAAAACAATGCGTCGTTTTTGTCCTATGTTTGCTTAGAGTGTTTACATTCATCACCGACCCACTTTCACTGAATATTATAAATAATATTCGCAAAGTACAGGCTTATTAGGAAATTGTTCAAGGAAGAGGATCTATTATAGCGTATTGATATGACACATTTCCAATACTATAACGCTGTATTAAATAACTACGTCTTCTCTCAATAACATTTCTGAAAAAAAATTAAATCAGAATTCTGGCATAATAAGATGTTTTTTGATGTTTATTGATAGATAATAACTATCTGAGTGGTAATTTATTAAGATTAGCGGAAACGTCTCTGGAGGTGGGAGGCAGCTATTTAGAATTATTTTAAATATTCGAATTTTAATTTAAAAATTTGTATTTAGACTTAATGTTAGTTTATAAATAACTTTGTTTTTATAACATTTTTAATAAAAGTAATAAATAATAGCACTTCACTTGAGGCATTTTATATTTTTCCTAATTTATTAACACCCTTTGTATCTGATTGCAAATTATTTTATAGTAAATTGATTTTCTCGACAAGCAGAACTTTTCATAAAGAATGACTTTTTGTCGTAAAAATAAGTTTTTTTCCTCTTGTGCACCCTATCCGCGCGCACACCATATATGAGTATTCCTTAGTACATTTTAAAAAACTATACAAATTGTTAAGGGGTTTTGGAAAAATCGACCAATATTTTAGGTATATTGCTCGATTTTCATGCAGGTATGTGTTCAATCACAAATGGCATTCCTTTTAGTCAAATTTGAAATTTTACCAATTTGGATGTACATTCTATGAAACGAAACAATAATTACTCAAATCCGTTCACAACTGGGTTAAAAATCAGGTAACCTATATACAAAACACAACGGACCGAATTGATAACCTCCTCCAGGTTGGAAGTCGGTAGATAAAAGCAAGGATCTAGCTTATTAACTTTGTTACAGATGCATCAAACACTGGTACCATTCCCAATATATTCAGAAAGATTTTAACCATTCTTAAACCGGGCAAGTCACCAGCTGACACATCTGGTTACCGACCTATGACTCAGTATAGTCTATAAACTCTTAGAACGTCTACTATACAACGGAATCTTTTCAGCAGTACAAGATGGACTTAATTATGAACATGCTTGTTTTAAGAATGAACGAAAATGTTCTGATGAAGTGTTAGCGTTATAACACATATCGAGGCAGGATTCCAGAGACGCTTGAAAGCACTGTTTCCTTCTTAAACCTCTCTTCAGCATACGATATAGCGTGGAAGAAAGGAATGATCTACAAATTACAATAACTTGTCCCACAGGCTAAAACAACATATCCTTCAAAAATCATGCTGAGTCATGATAGAATATAGCAAAGGAGCAAAGAGGTAACAATCAAGAATGACGTCCCACAGCGTTCTGTGCTTGCAAAACTCTTTTTAATATTTATATTAAAGGCCTCACCTCACCTATGACAGAAAAGTCCTAAGGGGCCATCCAAAAATCACGTAACGCTTTTTTCATACTAATTGAACTCCTCCACCCTATCATGTAACGCAATGTAGACATTTAGTCGACTCCCCACTACCATGAGTAATATGACTTAAAATCCAATAAATTCACTAAATTAGTCTAACCATTTAAATAATTACATTTCCAATCTTCTGACCGCGCCCGCGTATTTGAATATTCACTCACTCGACCAAAAATGTCTTTTATATTATAACGTTTTTATTTACTTTTTGAGTTCTTGGACTTAGTCGAAATCACTTTAGTTTATTTCCACTACTTTAATTTATGTTGACAAAACTATTTAGAATTTATCTTGAACACCTGATCTTTAGTATACGGCAATCGGGTACAGAATGATTCCTTAGTTAGTCATGTCTTTATTATCCGAGTTAAATTGTTTTTACAAATTTCTTACTCCTACTTCATATTTTAATACTTACTCCCCTAATTTGTTTTCTATGTTACATTCACTTTTTCCCTGAGCTGTTATGTCATCTTCTGAATGAATCATTCCATCAGCACTCCATATTTATATATTTCTTCCCGAAATTCTCTAGAAGGTCACAGACCGGCCGAGAAATTTCCTTCATGGACTCTAGAATTCTTCGGGAACATCAGAGCCAGCCGCTGACCTCAATGCGGCAGACGAACAGCATTTCGGATTCCACGAAATATCGGATAAATGCCGATTCCACGAATTATCGAATGAATTCGCATCATTCTATAGAAACGCACAAAAACAATAAACAAGTAATACCTAAAACAATCGTGGCCGGTCAAAGCTCATGTTGATTGGAGCGGGTCGCAAAAGGCATTGTTTCCAGTAGCGAAATGCGGTCTGGATCAGAGAGTTTGTACTTTTGGTAAGGTCGAAGAAACATGTTTACATATCGGTGTTACGTATCTACTGTAACAGTACATAATATTAGAGCATACCGTTACCCCAATAGGAAGAGTTACGTGGTTTGTGGATGTTCCCTAATACCCCAGTAAATGTGTCCAAAAATGGAAAAAGCGTAACAATCTGATTCACAAATTTGGTGGCACAAGAAAAAAAATCGTCGCTCAGCTACATTGGCTCTTGTTTATGCAACCGCTGAATACGCACAATAAATAGAATGAACTTTATGAAACACTGAGAACTGAACTTTCTCATTGAGACTCATCTTAATGACATCCGTTGAACGTCTCATATAGTTAGAAACTTACAGAATCCATTGATTATTAAAATTAGATGGAAGTCCCAAATTGAAATCCAACCAGATTGATCCAACATCAGCTCAGTTGGAGCTGTAGGCCTTGGAAATCCCGTGTCAAGTTTCGATCTCTCTAGGCAACTATGGATTGCCTAAAGTTTCCGTACTAGTCACTTAAGATGTGATGTCTTCTTAAACGCTTTTCTGGAAGTTTAAAGGAACTAACCCAGCTATCCAGTGTTTACTATCAATGTCAATGTTCGAACTATACCAATACTAATATCGTATTCTTTTCCCTGTTGTAAATTAAGTTACTATTATCAGGCTTTTAATCTGTTGTACTTATATACATTTTCCATATTATTTATTGTCGTTCCATGACTAGAAAGAGTAGGCAATATAGAGAGTAATAGGATATTTCACTTCGTTTGTGGAAGCTTCCAATGAAGTAGAGTCTGGGCGTATTTCAGATCCCAATCGAGTGAAATAGCCTTTTGCTCTTTCTACTGCCCTCTCTTTATAGTCTTGGCATGATAATTAGAATAGAAAAAATTATCACATAAATTAAAACCCAAGAAACATCATCATATTTTATTTACAAGAATATTTACATAACTAACATCAGAACAATTCAAAACTTCTCATTTATCTACTCCTGTTTTACGGGAATGATTTAGGGATTATTATTATTTATACATATTGCAACCTATATTATGTGAACACGAATAACTTTGCAGTTTGGTCCAAGTTAAGAGAAACTTCTTAATAAGGTAGCAATTTTATACTTAAAGTATTTTACTATACAGCCCGATTGTAAGTTTACCATTTTAAATCCCAAATTCAGAAAAAAAAATATTTAATTGGAGGTGTAGTTGTATTTTTAAAGTGTATTTACAGTTCTACTGCCATAAACAAAATCATTTAAAAATTCAATAACCTGTGTAATCCATTCGCAAATTAGTATTTTCTTATGAAACAGAGTCATATTATTTTTAAAATCTATTGAAGTATTTTAATATTGATAAGCAATGAGGCCAGAAGAATAGTTAATAAAAATTTTCTTCCAACATTATTCAATAAAACCACTCCTGGAAATAGGAAGGCAAACAAACAAATTAGTAATATATGTTATTTAACAAAATCTTTAATTTATAAATACAATGTACGAGCAACCAGTTAAAAAAAAATAAATGCAATATGTTAAATTCATATCTTTAAAACGAATAGTGCATACGACAGAAAAAAGATAAAATTTTAAGAAATAATTAATTATGAGTTGAAAGCACACAAATAGTACATACATAATAATTATCTATGTGCTACACTTCATATTAAACTTCGCTTGTACGAACAGTAATGTGCCATAATATTTTCTTTTAATTGGGTTATTTAATTTCAAAAGTCTAAAAACCTCAATCAACACCACAAAATGTTAAAAACATTTTAAATATATGTTTCTATTGAGCATCTTATTAGGACTTGGAACGGAAATTTACGACCGCACTGTATGTTCTGGATTAAAAATGAATGATTTATACTTCTGCTTTTATATTCAACTAGAATATAAGGCAATGCCTGTAAGAAATTCTGTGCAGACAATGGAATAAAAACTAGTTGACAATGTTGACCGATATTCAATTTATTGAAATGTTGTAATTTCTTCATGTAAACCTATTCAATTCAGAATAATTATTCAAAATATACACAGATTTAAAATCTCTTCATATCATCAAAATATTAATTTTTTTTTTAATGCAAATTCATGACTTTCCATTCATGCATACATTCAAACATTCATTTTTTCACAGCTTAAAGATATAAGACTATACAAGATTTTGTTTATGATTGTTTCTGATGAGTAACAATAGTGGTTGTCGGAGTTGTCTTGAAACATTGTAATAAAAATGCCGTATAAATAAGAAAAGCTACAATAATGGCTAATAGAGCGTACATGAAAAGACTGAGTTCTGGTTGGCGAAATCGATTTTTTCTCAACCACTCTAAAACATCTGATTCGGAATGTAGGTCTCCCCTATAAATACTTGGAAATCTTCTTCTGAAGTATACAATAGAGGGCAGATTTGTTACGCCCCATTTTCGAGCGTATCTTGCGTCTGCCATTTTGACAAATGTTATATCGAAGTTGTCTGTCTCGCTGTCAATTCTTTCTAGCTTTTCAAGAATAGATTTACTGTCTTCAGAGTTTACTTCATCTAAAAAGAAACAATGTAATCAAGGAAAGTCCACAAATATAGTCTAAATACTTACAAAAGAATACAGTTACATATTCATTTTCTTCCAGTAACTTCTCCAACATCTTCTTATTTACTTCTTCTATTTCATTCTTAATCTCGAAAACATCTTGGGATGTTAACCAATCTAAAACTCGATCACCTTGTGTTAAATCTCCATCGTAAACCATCGGTTTCTTTTTTCTGAAATACATTAGTGCTGGTAGTGTATGCAATCCCTGTTCAGCAGCTGCTTCAGCACTGCAAATTTTAACGAAATCTATTCCAAATAAATCAGCTTCTCCATCTATTTCTTCTAGATTTTCAAGAATTTCATCGCATTCGGGACAATCCTCGTCATCTACGGAAGCCTTTGATTTCATCAAATAAATAAATAAACAAAATGCTATAGTAGATATAACAAATAATTCCGATAATAAAGGTCCACAATCATAAATCACAAAATCATAAACAATAAAATCCTTTCTTATACGTACGTGAAGCAGTGAAGTGTTAATTTTAACGACTTCAAATTCTATTACATGCAAACGGCGTAATCAACTTAGATAATTTATATTGTATTCTAGTACCACACAATCTTTCTCCAGAATTTTAATAACATATATATATATATATATATATATATATATATATATATATATATATATATATATATATATATTGTTTCACGGACGAACGGATGTACACCAGAATAAATCATCAACCATCTATATATATATATATATATATATATATATATATATATATATATATATATATATTTAGGGTGGACGTTATTTCCCAAGTTGTTCAAAACCACGCTCCCAACCCTTGGATCAATTCTTTGGAACTAAAAACTATGAAATTAATTCGAAAATCCCGTTTAAGTAGTGATTTACCCCTTCCAATTTTTTCTTATTTTTTAAATATACTCAAATTTTCTACCTAATACCACCATCAGAAAATTTTTACTGGTTTAACTGGTTGTTGGCATTTACTTTCAAAATTAACATAAATAACGTTCGCGGTGGTGATTTTGAAGTGAATTTAATTATTTTAAAAGATTTTGCGCCTATAAAGGATTTCAAAAACCTCAGAAATTCATGCTTGTTCACATTTATTTCAAGCTATAATGTTTTCCCTTAACAACAATGAAAAAAAATTAAATTCAAATAAAAGTCGCATTACATCCTTTATTTTGGTGTTTTTTACATGTTTCCAAGTGATTTCAAACCACAGATATATTCATTTGAAGTTGGAAATGTAATCAAAAAGTAACATCTGGTAAACCTTTATGATCAAACTACTATATCGTATTCACATTCGCTCCTTGGGCTCATTCTGTAGAATATTTACGAAAACGCTCTGAACATAGCCATCGGATTAATCACCTTTTAAAACCAAATTGTCTATGTAAGGCTTTTAAGAAATATATTTTTCTAGGAAGTATGAATAAATAGTTTGTGATCTGACTTGATTTTAATTTTTTATTTTCATAAATATATTTTTTTTAACCAACATTAATAACAATAGTATATTTGGGATACAATATTTACTATTTAATATTTGTATTGTATATATAATAATAAAACATAGGCAGTTTCATTAAATTTACACTGAGTATGTAGATATTTGTATAGGAGAATTCATGCACCTAGTTTTTTCACCGTTTTTTGGCCAAAATAGTTTTGCACAAATGAACGTAGAAAACAATTATAGATGGATATTTGATAATTCCCAAATAATGAACTTAAAACCTAATTCATAATAAAATTGGTATGCACAATGAATTGTCCGGTGCCCGCCGCTCTGCGATTTAATGCAATATTGTAGCTATAGGTGCTCGGTGCTTTGCATAATTTGGAATTAGGTTAGGTTATATTTTTTTCAAATGTAGGACCCCAATAAATTTGCAGAAGGTGTTTAATGCCGCTAAACCATCAATATGTAATTATATATTTTTCATGGCAAGGTACTTAAAGTAAAACTATGTATTGCGAATTTTGTTTAAGAATAAATGATAACTGTTTAATCCAAGAAATTAAAATATTGTACTACCATTTTTATCCAAACCCTGTACTACTGAACGCACAAAATTTTACTTAAAAATTTACTTCATGTGGCATTGATAGAAACCAGTTGATAATTACGTAAAAGTTTTAATACATTTTTAAGTTAATTTTCCTAGATTATAAAATACATTAGTATATACAAATTATCAAACATTTACGAATTTTCAAAAAACTGAGCTGTTCTTAAAACTTTTGATAATAACGAAATTTCTGGTACAAGTGGACCGAATGTCGCTATATTCAAAAGGTTCCAAAATAAATGGGAGGAAACTGATCAAAGTGCATACAAAATTTGAATTTTTTTAAAAGGTTTAATTGTGATACAGAATTTCTGAAGCACGCCTGCAGTACTTGGAGAGCTTGTCAATCGTACATTGAATGTCAGGAAAAACTCAAAAAGTTGATGGTCGTTAATGATGTGGCCGAAAGAGCAGTTTATTTAACTGAAGAGTACATAAACACTAGAGCAAAAGCGAGCTGCAGAAACAGTACCTAATACAATTTTTAGAACAAAATAAAAATAATTTACTGTCTAGTGCTACTAAGAAAGATTTACTGAAGAAACTGTGTAATTATAAATGTTGGGTAATGAGAGAATGCTAAGAGTACGTTAATGTGTTAAAATTTGAAGGTCAAAAGAGATGAATAAAACGAAATGTTATAAAATTATCGGATCTGTGCAATTTTAATATTCCAGCATATTTTTTTTATGATAAATACAACATGCCATCAGTAATGTAGTTTTAATTCTTCTTGTCTGAGATGTAACAAGAAAACTAAAGATGAAAGACGCAGCCCAGAAAGGAACTGTGAAATTTACATCTAACATATAGTTTTCGATGTTTTTTTATCTCCTAAACTCTAATCCATATTCAGTTTTGCCCCATCATGCTTCAGTTTTCCTTAAATCGTGAAAAACGTTCATAAAGTTGCTAAAAACCTTTGGAAAATTGCTAAAGACCTTCAGAGAAATGGCGAATTTTAAGAACTGAAGGGTGATGAACAAAAATGATCAAGGTTTCGAGTTCAGGAGGCAAAAATATATTGAAAACCATATGCACTTATAGTTCACATAACTTATCAACTTGAAACGAACATATCTTCGGTTTGATTTCAATTGCAGGCAATCTTAAAAAATCAAATTAAAGTTTGTGAAATCTACTTTTATCCTGAGTAAATTATTTAAAATGCCGTTAAACGAAAACTTTATTACCCTAAATAAAATGTGAACAAGCAGCTAAGTAGTTAGTTTTTTGTACCCATTTTGGAGAAAAATTATTTTAGAATACTTTATTACGCTTTAGCATCATCATAGCTGATGTTATTTATGTTAATATTGAAAACTGGCGAGTAAAATTCATTTTGTGACGGTTTTAGGTAGAAAATTCGACTATATTAAAAAAAAAGAAAAAATATCTATTTTTTGAAAATTGGAAGGGGTAAATCAATATTTGAACGGGATTTTTGAATTGCCTACTTAGTTTTTAGTTACAAAGAATTGATCCAAGGGTTGGGAGCGTGGTTTTGAGAAACTTGGGAAGTAACGTCCACCCTAATATATATATATATATATATATATATATATATATATATATAGTGAGGACGCGTAGGTGGGAACAAATTCATTTAAAATTTACGTGTTGTGTTTTTGGAAAATTTAATTTGCGACCATCAACTTCATTTTTTCAAATGGAAACATATATTTTTTATTTTATTTTTGAATTCTGCATTGAATTCTAAGTATTTTCCATGTACAATTTCCTATACCGAAAATTAACAATTATTAAAAAAATACATTTATTTCAAAATTGAAGAAAATAAAACATCAACATATCAAATTAAATGTTCAAATTGTTGACCATTAACTTCTTGACAATACCTAAGATGGTTTTTAAATTCTTTATTTTTTATTTTGTATGTATAACCTTAATAGACAGGACCAGATAACATCGAAACCCCAACATTACACAATGATACATTTTCGTTTAAATTGACAGGTAAATGTTTACGAACAAAATGTACTAGTACGCCTTGAAGTAATAAGCCCAAAATATATTTATGCCTTATGGACCACGCCACGTAACCTTTATTCAACTTTTTTTGGAAAACCCTGTATAACAATAGATAAATCCACTCCACCCTATGTACCAACCATCCTGTACATACGACTGCCTACGGACAAGCATAAATTTGTTAGCTGCCTTCTGTAAATTCTAGGACGGAGTAGAATTCATCTCATATTTAAGGAGTCAAATCTGTCCTATATTGCAACCATCGTATATAACTCCTTGTGGGCCATCCCATAAATTATTTCATTTTTCACATTTTATATTATCGCCCTGGACCAATATCATTCTACTCCGTCCTATATGTCAATCATCATATTGTTACGAAATTTACCCAAAGCCGACCCTGTTTTCATTTCAGTACGACAACAAACGCTTTGAGATAAAAAAAACGGTTCTCGAAAAGACTCGGCAGCGGAAGGAGTGATGAATGATTTTACGAGAATTTTCTACGCTGGCTTATAAAGGAAGCAGCTACGATGGAGAGTTCAGTTATACCGCGACGACTAGTGTATATGGGAATGTATTGTGATATTTGAATCAGCTGTTTTAATGTAAATAAAGTTCTAGAAAAGTGAAAGTGAATATTAGTTTTACAATTTTAAATTGAACCCACGGACTATATTGCAATTTGGTGATCAGAAGTAAAGGATTAAGTGCAGTTAAAATCCTAATTTGATTTATGGAAATCCGTAGTATGGACGAAACTACCAAAAAAATAGTCAAGCAGGTTACAGAGGGACTGGACGAAAAAATTGCACAGATTCTAGAAAAACGTGACAAGAAGGAAAAACAACATCAAGAAGAAATTCAACAAAGGTTAGTAAAATCTTTTGATCAAAAACGTAAAATAGAATTAGAAAATCTTGTCACTACGATGAAAAGCGAACAACAAAATCTTGTTTCCACGATGGAAGAAAAACAACATCGTTTAATTGAAGGATTATTCTCGAAATTTGTAGAAAAACAAGATCAACTTGAATTAAAACGATAAAATGAATTTAAATTATTAGAAGAAAAACGACAAAATGAATTTAAATTATTAGAAGAAACACGACAAAATGATTTTAAATTATTTGAAGAGAAACAAGATCAAATTGAATTAAATCGACACGAAACTGAAGAGAAAAGACAACTGCAATTTGAACAATTAATGCCAATAGTAGCACAAGTTAATGAAACAGTTAATGACAGAATGCAAATAGTTGAGTCAGATATAAAAGAGATAAATGATGAAATTAAGACCATAACAAATACGGTGGACAGTCTTGAAACCAAAGTAGATGACCTAGATTCCATCCAAAGCCAGGTAAAGTTTGAAATCAGTTCTATTCAAAACACAGTTCAAGATAAAATCAGTGCCATCCAGAATAAGGTAGAAACAGAAATCAAAAAAATGCAACAGGACTTTCAGCGAGGAAAATACCAGCACACCGTGAGTACCAAAGGTTCCGTTAGCAAACCACCCACATTTGATGGCAGCTCATCTTGGCCCATGTATAAACGGCAATTTGAAGCCGTGGCTACAGCTAATGGATGGGATAATCAAGAAAAATCTACTTCTCTGGTAATTTCGTTAAGAGGTCCGGCCCTAGAACTCCTCCAAAGCATTCCAGTCGAAGAACAAGGCAATTTCGACAAGATCATCGCCATCCTAGACAAACGATACGACAATCAATCCTTAATCCAGTTATACCAAGTCCAACTGAGTGGAAAAACGCAAAAATCCGGTGAAAGCCTCCAAGAATTCGAAGCAGAGATTAGACGGTTAGTTCACTTGTCCTACCCAGACCTGCCAGAGGAAACGAAAGACCAGTTGGCCACACAGAGTTTCACAAGCGGCAGCAGAGATGTAGAAGTACAACGCAATCTAAGACTAAGTGGCGTCAAGAAAAGTAATGAAGCTCTACTTCGGGCTTTGGAAGTAGAGGCCGTCATGAACATGTCCAAGCCGAGGGTCCGAGCAGTTTCCTTCAACCAGGAAGAGTCACAGTCACCATTTCAAGCGCTGCTGGCTGGCTTGAACAAAATATTAGAACGGTCACAAAGAACTGGCACCAGAGGGGCATGTTACCGCTGCGGACGGAACAGGGCACTTCCAACGTGATTGTCGAGTGAGACCACCTGAACGATCACCGACCAGGGGTAACCAACAGAACAGCCACATGTCCAGGGACCGTCAGTCAGTCAGCATAGGGGGGGCGAATGCTGACTGTCCCTCCACCAGCCCCCAAAACGTTATCCATCCGGGGATTTTGCCGAGATAGCGGCAGCCTAGTCATCAGAGACACCATCAATGGGCGAGCAGTTACCATCACCATCGATACAGGCGCCGCTGTGTCCATTGTCCATTGTCAAGTCCAGGGTTTTGAGAGCATCAGAAATTCGGCCAGTTACCAATAACATCCAGCTCAGAACAGTCACCGGCGAGTCCATGTCAATCCGAAGAAGTGTTCCTTGTTCCAAAAAGAAGTAGAGTTTTTGGGTCAGGTAGTGTCCGAGTCAGGAATCTGCACCAACGAAGACAAGATAGAAGCCATCCGTGATTGGCCAGTTCCAAGAGACAAACATGAACTCAGAAGCTTCTTGGGCCTCTGCTCATACTATCGGCCTTTTGTTGAGGGATTTGCCACCATTGCCGCCCCTCTACATCGGCAGACCACTGAGAAAGAGACCTTCCATTGGAATCAGGATTGCGAAACATCATTCAGGCGACTGAAGGCAGCACTATGTTCCAGCCCAATCCTAGCCTTTCCTACACAGTCCGGAAAGTTCATCTTAGACACCGACGCCAGCAACACAGGTTTGGGGGCCGTCCTATCCCAGGTGTAAGATGGTGAAGAGAGAGTGATCGAGTATTACAGCCGTGGATTCTCGAAACCGGAAAGAAATTATTGCGTCACCAGAAAAGAACTTCTTGCAATAATAAGGGCTGTAGACCATTTCCAAAAATACCTCTATGGTCGTCATTTCTTAATCCGAACAGATCATGCCGCACTCAAATGGCTGCTGGACGTGAAGACACCGGAAGGACAACGGCCAGATGGATGGAGAAATTACAGCAATACGACTTCAAGGTGGAACACCTTGCCGGCCGTTTGCATAATAATGCCGATGCCTTATCCAGAAGACCCTGTAGAGCGGAATGCGGACATTGCCTGAAGACGGAACAGCGAGAGGGTATCTCCATCAGGCAGATCCGAGTGCAGGCCAATGAAGACTGGACAACGGAACAGTGCATCCAGGACCAAATGGCTTATCCAGGCATCGAACCAATCTTGTCACTCAAAACGAGAGGGGCACCCAGGCCACGATGGGACGAGGTAGCTAGATACTCCGGCGTGCTGAAATCATTATGGGCTCAATGGGACTCTCTAAGAGTAGACAATGGAATGCTCAAGCGAGTTTGGGAAAGCGCTGATGGACGAGAAACCAAGTTCCAACTAGTAGTTCCGAAGAAAAAGGTACCAGCCATCCTGACCAAAGTACATGATGGAATTACCGGAGGCCACCTGGGCATTAATAAAACCCTTGACAAAGTTCGCCAGCTGTACTACTGGGTGAATTGCTTCGAAGACGTCAGAGCTTGGTGCCGCAAATGTGCCATCTGTGCATCCAGTAAGGGCCCGAATACCCGGACCAAGAGCAGAATGCAGCAGTAAAATGTGGGCGTCCCATTTGAAAGAATTGCCATCGATGTCGCCGGTCCGTGTCCCGAGTCTGAGAGGGGGAACAAATACATTCTGGACGCAATGGATTACTTCAGCAAATGGCCTGAGGCGTATGCGATACCCAACCAAGAGGCAACCACGGTAGCGACGGTGCTAGTAGAACAACTATTCAGCAGGTTTGGCGTCCCGATGGAATTACATTCAGACCAGGGGCGTAACTTCGAATCGAATGTATTCCAGAAGGTCTGCACGATGTTGGGGATCAGGAAAACGAGAACAACACCATTACACCCACAGTCAGACGGAATGGTGGAAAGATTGAACAGGACCTTGGAACAACACCTATCCAAGGTCGTCAGCAATAACCAGCGTGATTGGGATGAGCATATTCCCCTATTCCTGTTGGAATATCGGTCTGCTGTACATAATAGTACAGGCCTGACCCCAGCCAGGGTCCTATTCGGAATGGAGCTGCGATTACCCCGCGATTTGGCATTTAGCTCCCCCAAGAACCTTCCCAAGACATCGAGGATTATGCCGACCAGCTCCGATATAACATGCTGGCAATACACGAATTAGCCTGAACGCAGATGTTGGCCACCAGTGACCGGATGAAGACGCGATACGACCTCAAGGCCAATTCAGTCGGGTTTCAGGAGAGAGACACAGTCTGGCTGTACAACCCCCAACGGAGCAAGGTAAATCCCCAAAGCTTACACCTGCATGGGATGGACCATACGAGGTGTTCAAGAGGCTTAATGACGTCGTCTACCGGATCCGTCGAAACCCCAAGGCTAAGTTGAAGGTGGTCCATTTAGATCGACTCGCTCCCTACCATGGAGAGGATGTTTCTGATCGGGACGATCAGAATTAAAGGGGGGGGAGCAGTGTTACGAAATTTACCCAAAGCCGACCCTGTTTCATTTCAGTACGACAACAAACGCTTTGAGATAAAAAAAACGGTTCTCGAAAAGGCTCGGCAGCGGAAGGAGTGATGATTGATTTTATGAGAATTTTCTACGCTGGTTTATAAAGGAAGCAGCTACGATGGAGAGTTCAGTTATACCGCGACGACTAGTGTATATGGGAATGTATTGTGATATTTGAATCAGTTGTTTTAATGTAAATAAAGTTCTAGAAAAGTGAAAGTCAATATTAGTTTTATGATTTTAAATTGAACCCACGGACTATATTGCAATATAAATGCAACTCCTTCTACCACTTTAGTTTGTGATTTTGTTTGCTAAAACTAAACACCCTGTTTATAAACGCACCAAATAGCAGTTTAGAGTTTGACATGTGTTGTCACTGAATTTTCTATTAGGCCGGGAAAATGTGACACCAAAAGCACCGTCTTCGTAAAATGGAAAAATTTTCATTTAATAAGTATTTGCCTGGCATACAAACAAAACGAGCTTGGTACTCATTGATTTAATGAGCCGAAAATAGTATGCTTTACTACCTATATGCTCGAGTTGAATATATAAAATTTTAAATTCGCAATTAAAACTTTCAGTGCCCACAATTCCCACACTATTACGTTGAAATTAAAATATTTATGAGGAAATGTCCGTTACGTCACTTCGATGAAATTTTTGATAAGAATATTGGAATTTTCGGCGATTTTCTGCAAAACTGCAAGTTGCACGTCGCAGAATAGTATATGAGATCACCTATGGATCTTCCTTACTAGATTAAACGTTAAAAAACTATTCACATTCATATGGAGTTTTTGGATATGTTGGGGATATTGGTCGATTTCCATGCACGCATGTGTTCATTCACAAATTTCATCACTTTACCAATAGAATTCTTTTCCCAAATTTGAAATTTCACCAATCCGGATATATATACTGCATTAAACAAGACTATATTCATTCAAAACGGTTCACCACAGGAGATAAAATCAGGTAACATACATAAAAAAAATACGCGACGAATTGATAACCTCCTCCAGTTTGGAAATCGGTGGATACAAGCAAGGATCTAGCTTATTAACTTTGTTACAGATGCATCAAACACTGGTACCATTCCCAATTCAGAAAATTTTAACCATTCTTAAACCGGGCAAGTCAATTTCAGCTGACCCATCTGGTTACCGACCTATGACTCAGTATAGTCTATAAACTGTTAGAACGTCTACTATACAACGGAATCTTTTCAGCAGTACAAGATGGACTTAATTATGAACATGCTTGTTTTAAGAATGAACGAAAATGTTCTGATGAAGTGTTAGCGTTACAACACATATCGAGGCAGGATTCCAGAGACGCTTGTAAGCATTGTTGCCTTCTTAAACCTCTCTTCAGCATACGATATAGCGTGGAAGAAGGGAATGATCTACAAATTACAATAACTTGTCCCACAGGCTAAAACAACATATCCTTCAAAAATCATACTCAGTCGTGATAGAATAACAAAAGGAGCAAAGAGGTAACAACAATTTTTGGAAGTCGGTTAAAAAAAGGGTTTCTATTCATGCGACTAAACTATCGCCAACAATCATAACAACCAGACGTAAATAAATAGGTTCAAATTAACAAACACCTTATTTTTACAGTTCTTTTCATAACTTTAGAAAGAAATGTAATTATTTTAATATCTGTTAATTTTCGGTATAGGACATTGTACAATTGTACATGAAAAATACTTAGAATTCAAAAGTAAAATAAAAAACAAATGTTTCCACTTAACAAAATGATGGTCGCAATTTATTATAAATGAGTTATCATCACAAAAACCGCAGTTCAAAAAAAAGGAGCGTTTTTTCAAAAAAACAACACCTGAATTTTAAAACAATTTGTTCCAACCCACTCGTCCTCACTATATATATATATATATATATATATATGTTTCAGGTGGTTTCCGGGAACTCATCCGCGTAGTTGACAACTGATCCCTGCCGGGATCGATGGTAAAATGACGACGTTTCGGCAGAGTCACATCTGCCCTCTTCAGGTCGGTTCGCATAATTCTCGTAGCCTTCTGCTTTCGCTTCTAGTTACTCGAATAGCATATATATATATATATATATATATATATATATATATATATATATATATTTATGTGGAAAGGGGACAACTGTTTTACCCTTCCAAATGGTTCTCGGTCCTCAGTTTATATATTTTTGATTGAGAAATCTTGGGTTTTTGGGACCATTGAAATAATTCTAATTTAGTTTTTCGTGGTAATTATTATATTTTACGTACGTTTCGACCAATTCTTGGTCTTTTTCAAAAAATTTCGTTTTTGTAAATTAATGACAACCTATGAAATATATAAATAAACAAAAAACTTGTCAAATAATAAAATACTGTTACTTACATAATTTTACACACACTTAAACACTGAAGAGGTGAAGACAACTTGCATTTTGACTATCATGAGACAGACAGATAAATTTGGTTGTAGTGGCGCAATACTTTTCAAATATGTTAATTTTATTTACAGTGGTTAAGTGTGTGTAATATTATGTAAGTAACAGTATTTTATTATTTGACTCGTTTTTTGTTTATTTATATATTTCTTAGGTTGTCATTAATTTACAAAAAAGACCAAGAATTGGTCGAAACGTACCTAAAATATAATAATTACCACGAAAAACTAAATTAGAATTATTTCAATGGTCCCAAAAACCCAAAATTTCTCAATCAAATATATATATATATATATATATATATATATATACAGGGTGAGTTTTTTGATGATCAGTATGGGGATCTCGGAAACTAGCGGAGATAGAGCAATGGTTAAATTGGGAAAGATTTGCAGTTTTACTGGCCCAATTTAATGACACTTTCGGATTTTTGTAAAAAGTCATGGCTTACTAGATATTTTGAAAATTTGAAAAAAAAAACGAAATTCTGTTGATTTAGTTAAATCCCTCTAGCTCCTTTGTTTTTGATTTTATAAAAAAAGTGTAAATATCAAAATTGAAGGGAATTGTATCCCGAATATGACTGTCATGTCCTCGTTTGCGTGACAGCTCTCGTTTTCGAGATATGACACAAACTTATCTTTTTTTGAATGGAAACCATAGTTGAGCTTTTCAACGATATAATACTTGATATAGTTATTCATAAAAATAACGGAGTTATGGATGCTTTTCTCTCTTATTTTCACTTTTAACGTAGGTAGCGATGAAAAAGATTGTTTTCACTTTGACGTTTCCTCATTTGAGAGTAATTCCATTAGTAGTGCTGAACTGACAGTCGATATTGACAAGTTTTCGTGATAAAATGGAATATTCTAACGAAGAAAAACTGAATATGGTGGAATATTATATCATATGCCATAAAAATTCAGTTCGTGCAGCTGAGGAATACTTTCATAGATATTTTAATCGTCGTCAACCTGCTCTATGTACATTTAAGAGGCTTTATGAAAGTTTACGCAGATATGGATCTTTTTCTAAACCACCAAAGGAACGTAATCAAATTAACGAAGCAGCACAAATAAATGTTTTGGCAATGGTAAATCAAAATCCATCTACATCAACTCGTGAGATTGCGGCAGAAGCTGGTACATCTCAACGAGCTGTAGTTAAGGTACTGGAAGCGCACAAGTTCCACCCGTACAAACTTTCAGTTTCTCAAACTTTGCATGCTGGTGACGAACATCGACGTATTTTGTTTTGTACGTGGTTAAGAGACATGTGCCTTGACAATCCACAGTTTCCATTAAAGGTGTTATGGTCAGATGAAACTAGATTTACTAACTGCGGTATGTTCAATAGACACAATGAGCATATCTGGGCTAAAGAAAACCTTTTCCATGTAGAACAAAGACGACCCCAGATAAAATTAGGATTTAATGTTTGGTGTGGTATCATAGGGTCTACTATTCTGGGGTTTTTTATCTATGACGAATCACTTACTGGGGAGCGCTACTTGCATTTCTTGCAATACACTTTTCAAGACATGTTGCATAATTTGAATTTGAAAACTCGTTTAGAAATTGAGTGGTTCCAACATGATGGAGCACCTGCTCATAACTCGTTATTAGTAAGACAACACTTAGATAATATCTATCCAAACTCTTGAATAGGAAGAAATGGCCCACGCGAATGGCCACCCGGTCTCCCGATTTGGCAGTTATAGACTTCTATTTATGGGGTGCGATAAAAAACAAAGTATACAAAAAAAATATGAGACAGTTGGTGGGAGGCGGTATTACAAGCAATTGAAGAAATTGATAGGCGGTCTGTGAGGAAAGCGGTAATGTCAATCTTAAAAAGATGCAATTTTTGTCTAAATAACAATGGTGGACTTTTCGAACATAAATTGTAACCATTATTATGCACTTTAATTTCTTAAGTTTTTACTAAGTACCTACTTATTTGGTTTTTTCGTTATATCTGATACACCTAATAAAAAATCGTTCAATGTTTTTTGGAATAGTTAATAATAAATGAATCTATTTCATGGCTAACTACGTTAAAAGTGAAAATAAGAAAAAATTTTTTGAGGTCATAGCCAAATATGGTTTCCAAAAAAAAGATAAGTTTGTGTCATATGTCGAAAACGAGAAAAAATTATGTACGATTATTATCGATTGTCAATAACGTCAGCATCCAGATGGATTTGCCATATATATATATGTATACATATATATATTTATATATATATATATATATATATATATATATATATATATATATGTATACATATATATATTTATATATATATATATATATATATATATATATATATATATATATATATAATAATACGGAACTATGTGTAGCTCTCTTGATGGTCCGGGTGTTCGTCCGTTGAAAGTTTTATCCCTGTAAAGGATCGGTCGTCTGACTTTTCTCACTTGGCATAAGGCTTCCACTTCAGACGCCACGGAGTGCAGAACAAGCGGAGAACGACCTAGCCGACGATCTCGGATACGAAGTAGTCCGGAAAGGTCCGATCCTACAGCCACCCTTCGTGTTGGAAGACGAGGAAAAGCCTTATGAAAATGCCAAGTGAGATTTTGGCGAAACGTCAGGTGACCGTTCCTTTACAGGGGCAAAACTTTCAACGGACGAACACCCGGATCATCAAGAGAGCTACATATATATATATATATATATATATATATATATATATATATATTATTTTTTCCTTAACTCCGTAACTTCAAGCTTCTACTTTGAGTGAGACGGGTCATTTAATTAATCCGGTGTTGATAATCCTGGGGTTCCTAAGTTTGGACTTGCTGTACGTAGTAAAGTCAAAACTCATGTCATTTGTTTTCGTCATATTCGGTGGGCGGCACTTTTTGGAACTCCTGTACTTAATTCTACTGCATGTACTGTAATTCCCGGGAGTTCTTCGACAGGTTCTAGTACGACATCCAAGTAAAAAACAAAATGTCTCTCTACACTATATTGTGATTGATTTGGGATGCGACCATCTGAGAGGAATAAACGGTGCATTTGAAAAAACTCGATGATCCGGATGATGAGCAGCGTTTAGATACCTGTCACGGTAATCCAGCTGTAGCACTGGCATTACATTTGCATTCTCTGTAAATAAGGTGTATGTTGGCATATTCTAGTGTGGTGCACACCGACAAGGTGGCAGTACACACGCACACGGTCTACGATGGTTTCAGGGCTTACTAGATATTTTGAAAATTTGAAGAAAAAAAAACGAAATTCTGTCGATTTAGTTAAATCCCTCTAGCTCCTTTGTTTTTGATTTTATAAAAAAAGTGTAAATATCAAAATTGAAGGGAATTGTATCCCGAATATGACTGTCATGTCCTCGTTTGCGTGACAGCTCTCGTTTTCGAGATATGACACAAACTTATCTTTTTTTGAATGGAAACCATAGTTGAGCTTTTCAACGATATAATACTTGATATAGTTATTCATAAAAATAACGGAGTTATGGATGCTTTTCTCTCTTATTTTCACTTTTAACGTAGGTAGCGATGAAAAAGATTGTTTTCACTTTGACGTTTCCTCATTTGAGAGTAATTCCATTAGTAGTGCTGAACTGACAGTCGATATTGACAAGTTTTCGTGATAAAATGGAATATTCTAACGAAGAAAAACTGAATATGGTGGAATATTATATCATATGCCATAAAAATTCAGTTCGTGCAGCTGAGGAATACTTTCATAGATATTTTAATCGTCGTCAACCTGCTCTATGTACATTTAAGAGGCTTTATGAAAGTTTACGCAGATATGGATCTTTTTCTAAACCACCAAAGGAACGTAATCAAATTAACGAAGCAGCACAAATAAATGTTTTGGCAATGGTAAATCAAAATCCATCTACATCAACTCGTGAGATTGCGGCAGAAGCTGGTACATCTCAACGAGCTGTAGTTAAGGTACTGGAAGCGCACAAGTTCCACCCGTACAAACTTTCAGTTTCTCAAACTTTGCATGCTGGTGACGAACATCGACGTATTTTGTTTTGTACGTGGTTAAGAGACATGTGCCTTGACAATCCACAGTTTCCATTAAAGGTGTTATGGTCAGATGAAACTAGATTTACTAACTGCGGTATGTTCAATAGACACAATGAGCATATCTGGGCTAATCTGGGCGAAAGAAAACCCTTTCCATGTAGAACAAAGACGACCCCAGATAAAATTTGGTTTTAATGTCTACTATTCTGGGGCCTTTTATCTATGATGAATCACTTACTGGGGAGCACTAATTGCATTTATTGCAATACACTTTTCAAGACATGTAGCATAATTTGAATTTGAGAACTCGTTTAGAAATTGAGTATTTAGTTTTTTCGTTATATCTGATATACCTAATAAAAAAATCGTTCAATGTTTTTTTGGGATAGTTAAAAAATAGTTAATAAACCAATCTATTTCATGGCTAACTAGGTTAAAAGTGAAAATAAGAGAGAAAAGCATCCATAACTCCGTTATTTTTATGAATAACTATATCGAGTATTATATCGTTGAATAGCTCTAAAAATGTCCAATTTTTTGAGGTCATAGCCAACTATGGATTCCATTCAAAAAAAGATAATATTGTGTCATATCTTGAAAACGAGAGCTGTCACGCAAACGAGGACATGACGATCATATTCGGGATACAATTTCCTCCAATTTTAATATTTACACTTTTTTATAAAATCAAAAACAAAGGAGCTATTTATATAATATATATATATATATATATATATATATATATATATGAATGTTTCCGTTCGTTATATTGATTCATCTGTGAATCCTGCAGACGTTTTGCCAAGGTCTCACTTGGCATTCTCAATGCGTTGTTACGGTGAACTGAGAGGTGATCTGCCTGAGCTGTTTATTTTATATGTCTCCGCCGGAGGTCGTATCGCGCCTGATTGGTAGGTGTTGACTCCGCCCCCTTCGCTGCCGTGTCGGGTGTGTTGCTTGTTGACGGGTTTGTATTTTGCGTAGCTAATTGTGTTTTATTTTGATGTTTAATAATTGTCTTCCATGTGTTAGAGAGGTGCAGGACGTCGTCTCTTTTGTTTAGTTGTCCAGTTTTCTCAATTTCAATAGCTTCTCGTATTAGTCTGGTTTTGTAGTGAGGAGTTTGTGAGGTCTGTTAAGAACTATCGAAATTGATTTTATGGCCCGATTGTTGCTGGTGTTGGAACAGGGCCGATGTCGTTTGTTTATTTTTGACAGCTAATTTGTATTCCTCTAAACAGGCTGAAATTCTCCTGTTCGTTTGCCCGACGCATACCTTATCGCACGTTCCGCAAGTTATACTATATACCCCTTGGTTTTCAAGTTTTACTTTTAGTTTGGGATTTCCTAAACTTGTGCCTATAGTCTGGTGCGGTTTGTATGCTGTCGCTATGTCATGCCTTCGAAGAATTTTGTTTTTTCGGTGAGGTCATCTTTTGGTTCTGGCTCATGGTTTTGTTGTGCTATATATATATATATATATATATATATATATATATATATATACATATATCATAAAGTAATTATTGATCGCAGAGAACGTTTGATTTTTTATTTATTGGAAGAATTTAAAAAAATAAATTATTAATTTAAGAATCAACTTTCTCATGTAAATTGCTTATTATAAAACAAAAACTACAGCTCTCAATACTTTCTGTCCAAATTTTTGTGGAACTAAAAATCAGATCGATTTTTGAGAGTTTGAGGTTATTCACTGGATCGATTCATTGCTTAGTATCGATTTAACAAATCGATTTTCTTCGGTTCAAAAATCGATTGGATCCTAAATAGTCATCCCTAGTTGGAATACTCCAATTACGAGACAAAGAATGTAAGGGTAAACTTGTACTCACAAATTTTATAATTATAAAAATTTATAAGTTAAACAAAAAAACTTTTTCTTTAATATCTTGAAATCAAGATTTGCTCTAGTTCTCGAAGCAATAACTTTTCTACTCGAATTTATTTTCATTTTTAAACAAAATAAAACTTCTAAAATAATTACGAAATGAAATAATTATTACAGGATGCCTTTAAATAACGAGTATAAGCTTTGTTAATAATACACCCGAAATAATATATAGGAGATAGGCGTACAAAATGTCATAGATGGGTAATAGACATAGGTACCTATTTTTCTCCACAGATATAATAGTATAGTAGGCGGGAGAGGAGCGCTTGGTGACAGGTCGCAACCTGTGGTGACACCAGTCGCGTCCCTTGACACATACACTGGTTTGTTTGCATTTTGCAGTCACGAGTTTTAGTCACTTGTATTTTGTTTCTCATAAAAGTAATTACTTTTTACGTTCATTTTGTTTACATTTAGTGTTAATTTATTGTGAGTTAATTAACTACCTTCGAGAACGTTTTGAAATCTCAAAGGTTTAGAAACAATTTTAGTGATTACTTTCTAATTTTGGAGGTTATGAAGTGGACAAAATTGCATATACCTTGTTATGGTAAATTTGCATACTATGGTCATTTAACCCACCTTTTTTCCAGATAACGGACATCATGCCCCGTAACTATTCTGGAAAAACATACCTAATTTAATTGCGTACCTTACTCTGTTAGGTATGAGCAGGTACTCCCATCAATCCAATCTACAGGTACAGCTTCTGCAAGGTACCCATATAATCTAAATTGATACTTGAAGACATGAATATCAATGTTCCAGTCAGCGTTCTATCTCCAGTGCCACGAAGAATTATTTGAATGAATGCAATGTTTTGATTTTAATTATACTTTTTATTTTAAATTTCATTTGGCAATAATTAACATTTTTAGATTACATCTGTTCTTGACTAATTTTGAACTAAACATTAATTTTTTTAAACATTGATTATTTTTATAACAATTATTTAAATGCAAATTTCTATTTATTTTATTGTTCAGAAATGTGGAGTTTCCAATATTAGAAATTACCCATATTACTTATTTTATATTATATACACTTAAACTATTAAATCATGAAATTATCAAACAGTACCTCACAAATTAATTAAACATATATACAAATTCAAATAAGACACATTTATCAGTGTTTTTATTTTCAAAACAGTTTTTTAATAAATACCTTTTTCACTTTTTTAAACGTCCGGCTAATAAAACTTCTCTCCTTAGGGTCATGTTCGTTTGCTCCGCTACTGGATCATCGGTAAAGATCTTTCATGGTTTGATCTTTTTACCTCTGCAACTTTTTTATTGTGATTTACTTGTAGTTATTTTCTGCGCCACATTCATCCTATTTACTGATGAACTTTTATTTCAAATATGCATTTGCAATTTTAAATGTCTTTGTGTCATATATTATCGTGAACTATCCTCGTATAAGTCAGAGTTTACAATATTTGCTCACATGATTTGGTTCGGCTTCGTTTCATTTCGGGTTTGAATTGTCACTTCACTTCAGTTTAGTTTATTCAATATAGCGATTTCTGCCAAGAATTACGTTGCATTTTTGTTTCAAAATACACAATTATACAGTTTACTTGATATTTTAAAACAACTGTGGGTCCCAAGCCCGTAGCCAGCGGGGTTCACCCCCCCCCCCCCGGAATTTTGGAATTTTTGGTTTTGAGATTCAATTTTAACCAATTAATCATGTTTTTCATAAGAATACATTTTATATTTATACGAATTTATATATCCTGGAAATACATGAACAAAAATATACATTTTGCAGTCCTAATTAGCCATCACCAATCAAAAAAATTGTCCAACCCCCCCCGAAAACCCACCCCGAAAAAATCCTGGCTACGGCCTTGGTGGGTCGATGTGCACTGTTCGATTGATGGAAAAAGACTGGACAATTGTCACAAGATGACAGGTAATTTATATAAAATTTGAACATTTGAACTTTGACAATTAATTGATATTGACATAATTATTGAAATATTTTTTTAAAATTAAACCCTTTGTATTTTGTATCATTAAAATCTAGGAAAAATACTGGTTTTATTGATATATATATATATATATATATATATATATATATATATATATATATATAACTCACAATTCAGTTTTAGTCTTGTATTTTGCAATTGAAATCTAGGTTGCGATATATTTTTCTTTGCACTTGAATATTTTTCTCATGATTCCCCTGGCTATTTTCTATTTTATTTAGTTCTGGACTCTAAATAAATTCTGATCTTTGATACCTTTCTTTATTTTCCCAAAATTTTTAGTTTATTGAACTGTTCTTGACCTATTCTTATTCACATTATACTATTTGAATCTCTGCAAGTATTTTTAACTATTTTCCTTTCTCTCTGCTGTTATATTGTTCCAATTGGTTAATACCTGAAAACCATTTTTACTCTCTGATTTACTTTTTATGTTCCACCCCATTAATCATTATCAGTTGAATTATAACTCTATTTATCTGTTCAAAATTGTTGTCTATTTTAAGAATTTTATATATTTTTCCCCATTTATGTGATTCATTTTCTGTTTTGACCTTTGACTTTTTATACATGGTACCTGACTTTCAAATTTAGATATTTTTAATCCTGTCTCCCAAAATTTAGCTTTAATTCTTGTTTAAATTTGATTGTAATATGCTTTTGTATTTTAGCTACTATGACTGTGATATGAAGATGTGTTTGAATTGTACAAATTGAAGATTTTTACTGATTTACTTGATGTTAATGACTGTTGGAACTTATGGTCATCGTTTTGGACTGTAGCACTCAATTGTAAATATACCTTTATTTTTTCTCTTAAATTTATGATATTTAGGGTTTTTACAATATTTCTGTTCATATACAACATCACAATGATATGTTTTCCTTGTGAATAAACCTGCTCGCTTTGGTATTACAAATACCCTAAATTTCATGTCTGGTTATCTAGTATTAATAGTTAAATTTTGATTCTTGGAACCTATATCATTTCTCTCACTCTATATTTCATTACAATATATATATATATATATATATATATATATATATATATATATATATGAGGTAAAAGCATAATCCGCATTCTCCCTGTTCCAATGAAAAACACAACAAAGGTTAGAAAACCTTTCGGTTTTAGTTCCGACTGTAAAACATGTGTCTTCCGCACATGTTTACACTGAAGGCGGGTATGATGAAGATTGTCCCTGCATTTATTGCAATGACCTCAACTCCAGATCCAAGAGAAAAGTGGTCTGGCTAAAGTGGTTGAGTTTAAGAAAAACGGTTCATGCATCATTTGCAGATGTTTCGAAAAAGACTAAGCATTTTACGTGTGAGCTCTGCATATAATCGACTAATTTCCGTCGCAAATTTGGTATGCGATTTTGTCCACACAACAGGTGTCATTTTACCCGCCTAGTACGGACAAAACGGTTTTTGTTTACGTTTTTAGAAATGCTTAGTAGTTTTATTGTTTTTGAACTGAGTTGATTTATCTCTATAATGCTAAATATATAATGAACCAAAGAATATATAGTTACATAAAGTCGTCAATATTGTTAAAAATAAAGATTTGATGACTGATTTTATAACTAATATGTCATTTTGT
The DNA here is from genome assembly GCA_034190945.1 of Octodonta nipae. Classification (NCBI taxonomy): domain Eukaryota; kingdom Metazoa; phylum Arthropoda; class Insecta; order Coleoptera; family Chrysomelidae; genus Octodonta; species Octodonta nipae. Next base: position 67,794,988 of record CM067218.1, read on the forward strand.
ACGCCTCTGCCCTAATAAAATCGTTCTGTAATTCTCTACGATTATGGGATTCCCTAATTTAATTTGAAATAGTTGAAAAAAACTAAATAGACCAATAATTACGTTCATTCGTGCTTATTAGCCTATATAATTAAAAATTATAAGTAAAACCGTAAACAACAATATCTGGCAGAATGTGTAAAATGATTTAAAATATACTTACAAAAAAACACCGCTAAAAATGGCGATTCACTCAACAGTCTAGCTAGCATTCTTTCATTTACTGATTCTATTTCATCTGCTAATTCTCTATTTTCGTCGTCTATTAACCACTCCAAAACAGATTGTTCGTTTTGTAGGTCTCCCTCAAACAATAAAGGATTTCCGTTTCGAAAATATACCAAAGCGGGAAACGTCTTTATACTATATCGTTTTGCTAATTGTGGATCCTGTATCCTTACCAGATATATACCATAAACATCGCATTCATCATCAATTTGTTCTAATTCTTACAATATATGTTCGCAAATGTGACAATTTTGCTAATAAAAATATACTGCCAAATATTGAGTTTCTTCTACAAGATTTTCTAGCATAACTCGTGTTATTAATTCGATCCTATCTTCAGTTCGTTGCTGTATAAGCCATTGCAATACTTCTTCCTCTTCTTCTAGATCTCCTTCGAATACACCACCAACACCTTTTTCAAAGTACATAAGAATGGGATAATCAGTTGTACCATATTGCTCAGCTATTCGCAGATCTTGAGTTTTCACAAACTTTATGCCATGGCGTTCACAGTCATCGTATATATTTTCTAACTCTTCTAATATCTTAACACATAATTCGCAATTGTCGTCATCTAAATTAAAAATAAAAAAAGAATTACCAATTATAAAAATAATTGCCAGAACATTTTCACCCGAAAAATAATTTTGAGTTTCACTTATTGTTTTAATACTATTGAAAATGTTAATTATTCAGTAAATAATTGTTATTCAAGGAAAAAGAAGATTTTGTAAAAATACAAAAATTTCTAAAAAATTATGTTTTAGAGGGTACAATCAAAAGAATTGTCTGTATCAAACGCTTTTGTTTAATTTTAACTTGTCTCAGCTCAGTTCTACATATTAAAATAAAAATGTAGTACTTGTCATGAAAGGAAGGTTTTTTGTAATATTTGTTGTGTAAGTTCTTTAAGTTTCCCCTTCAAACTTATTATATGACAACGAGCGACACTCGTCACATAGCAAAAATAAACAATTCACATAATACAGTAATACTGAAGATGAGTGAGACTAAAAATTCAATAGAATCTAGAATTCCATCAAAAAAAAAACTTATCGAACTACTTGCAAGTAGTTTCTGAATGATTGAGAAAGTAATTATTTTCACAATAATTTCTGAAAAACCGATGATAAGTTCAAATATTTTAGTTCAATGTGTAGTACGAACAAAAGTATAAGCAGAAACATGAGTGCACCTTATCGAAATTACGTTAATAAACAAAGAGCTTACAAATGACATGTTCAGAATAAGATGCATATTATGAACAATAACAAAACGGTCAATGAAATTGACAAAAAAAAGACAAATCTAACACAATACATACAATTTAAATGATGATAGCACACAATACTTCGATCCACCAAAGCTGCCCAAATGCTACCCTCCATGCTCTCCATTGGTAACATTGGTTACATTACTAAATCCTTGTATAATATGAAAGAAGGCAACAGAATATCACCTCCAATTTTCAACAGGAGAATTTCCAATGAAATTTCCTGGGGAGCTGTGTTAATGTGTCCGGTAAAGCGAATATAAAACTACGTAATAAAGCAAAGCTCGGCACCTGGTATAAATACGGCTTTTGTTACCGTCAGACTTTAAAAGGAGAACATCAAAATAACTTTGGAAATAATAAAAATATAATGAAATATTGTGAAAAGAGGAATTAGCTATAAATAACATATGGCTAAAAAAAGAAGGAGACTGTAATATACATAGCAGAAAAGTAAAAAAAAATTCCAGCGATGTTAGAAGAACGAAGAAGATAAGTACTAAAAATATGTATATAAAAAGATGCAGTAAGTAATAAAAAGGTAAGAGTAGCAAAAAAATGATTGACTAGTGCAACTAAGTAAGTACGTTTACACAGAAAGATAAAAAAACAAGAATCTATAGATAAAATATAGAAAAGAGTAGTGAAACCTAATGAATAGTATCATTTCCTTTATTTAGTAACGGGATGGATGTTTCAACGTAAGAGAGGAGTATGTCGAAGTAAAATCCTATGACTTCGTAATGTCAGACAATAGAACAGGGTTAACAGGTTTGTAGCAAAAGTACAACACACTTTTCGAGAAGACTGAAAAATCATGTTCTAACTTGTGGCAACTTCAAAATGCTATCGAACAAGATCAAAATGTTATCAAATGAAGTATGTACGAATGAAGTATGTACGAATGACAATCAAGTTAAGTTAATGAAGAAATTAGGTAACTCCCTACAGAGATAGTTCATTGAACAAAATTATATCAAGCAAACATAAAAAAAATATCAAGATCGTTGACCAAACAATAAAACCTGGGAAACATTAACAACAGCTAAAGGGTAGGAGTCGAAAAATAAATTATAAGAAATACGTATCATAAAATAAAACTACCTAAAATTTTCACTCACTCATTTACCTAGAAAAAGCAACAGCACGTGAGAAGAACGTGCAATTTATACCAATATGTAGTCACTCTATATAAATAAATATTATAATACCTTCAAGAAAGAGGAAGCACTTACTTATTTTAAACTAAATATTTTATTTATGTTTGTTTTTGGAATATTTGAAATTTCTTACGAGTAATTTCTCCGGAACAATAGAAACAAATATTGTTTAAACCTTCTATGGGAAAATATAAGCAACCAAAATAACACAAAAATCTAACTAAAAGGAGATTTGAACCTTTTCACTAAGCAGTTACAGTAAGGCACTGGTTGAAAAACAATTATTAACAATATTATAGATCCTTTTGAGTAGCAATATCGGCTCCCATACTTACCGTCATCACCTTCGTCACTAGAGGAACTGACTGTACAATTACCTACTAACCTCTCAACTGACACCAACCTTAAACGATTTCAACAAAAACGATGTCTAATTTTGGTTTTCAAATTAAAATTAGCTAATTATATTGGTCACCCTATACAAGTACCTCTTAAAAAATTCAATGGGGTTTTTGTAAATTTTTCGTTGATGTGATACAAGTAGGAGTGGGTAGTGTATAGCCGCAATGTAACATCTTTCATATTCTAGAAATGGTGTGAAGCAATGTAGTCTAAGAGATAGAGCCGCTTTTTCCGAGAAAATGGACAGAATGTATCAAGTTCAATTCCAGAACTACATCACGTTTCTAGGCAGGCGCCAGTGGAAATTATAACCACGAATAGTTACATGGGGTGAAAGTGGTAATTTTTTTTGGTCATTCTCATCATCGAGTAAACGTTCCAAAATTGGCTGCATACAACACTGTGATGATGCATTTAAGCAAAATCCCGAGAGGCATCTGCCTAGAGCGTTACCATCAAGCTGGCGGACAGGGGTAAACTTGTCAAAAATAGGGGGTAAAAAGAACGCCATTTGCACCATTTATTTGCTTACACAAAAGAAATCATCATCCAAAAGGACGTACAGGTAAATGACAAATATATTTTTCATGACGTCATTAATGTGGTCTGTATGACGTCATCCACTTTTTTTAAAATCCGAAGCCACATTTTTCATTACTGATTTGAAAGAGCCGAAAATTTCAGGTCCGAATATGACTTTGACCATGACCTTGAACTTTCCTTTCCTTGAACTTCCAAGATCAAAGTTTATTCGAAAAATGATAGCCTATTATAGCCAAATTAGGTGTACGGGGGGGTTTTCGACGTCGCTGGTTTCGAATCTGAAATCAGTTTTTGTTTGAAAAACTGTTCCGCTTCCTTGGATTGCGAAAATCTGATTTCAGATTCCTAATCAGATTTTGAAAATTGGCAATTTGAAGAAAATCAAGCAACCTACTCCCAAATTGGTATATGGGGGTTTTCGACGTCGATGATTACGAATATGAAATCAGTTTTTGAAAATTTTCAAAATAAGTAGTGGACAAGTTTAACGTCAAATATGTTTTTAATTTGGAATACCCTCTTTGAATCATTCATCTTCCGGATCAGGATTAAAAACATCGATTACCGTTAATTGGTTGACTTTTTTCAAAAAATTGGTCCCCCATCTTGGATTGTGAATTTTGAAAAACTGATAAGCGATGTCAAAAACACCCGTCAACCTAATGTAGCTATAATTCGTTGATTTTTCAAAAAAACTTTGATCTTGGAATTACCTGGAAGATCCAGTTCAAGGTCAAATTTCCTGCTCTTTCCGAATTTTTAATAAAAAAAGCGACTTCATGTGTATGACGTCATATAGACCACATTAATGACGTCATGAAAAATCTATTTATGTCATTTAGCTGTATGTCCTTTTGGATTATGATTTCTGTTGTGTAAGCAAAATAATTATAGTTTAAAAAAACTAAAAAATACGCTTTAATAGCAAACCTAACTAGAAAGCAGAAAATATTTTTTAATTATGAACAGTTTATATTACATCAGTAGAAAGTCGAACAACCAATCATGATTAATTACCTTAAAATAAAAATATAATAAAATTTAAGTTATTAACAGAATAATTCGATTGAGAGTAAAAAGCGTGGGGTGCATTTTACTATATTTGCATAACTCTCCTCTTATAAATAGTTGCCAATAGAATAATTTTAAAATTTAATATTTCAAGCACCCCACGCTTTTTACTCTGAATCGAATTATTCTGTTAATAGCTTCAATTTTATTATATTTTTATTTTGAGGTAATTGGTTGTTCGACTTTCTACTGCTGTAATATAAACTGTTCATAATTAAAAAATATTTTCTGCTTTTTAGTTAGGTTTGCTATTAAAGCGTGTTTTTTAGTTTTTTTAAACTATATTTATTTTTATTCTCATAAGTGTCTTTAGTATTTATAATTAAAAAGTTTACTTCAAGTTTCCATTTCATCACAGCTAGTTCTACTACTGTCAACTAGATGGAAGTAGTTAATAGAGGAATTTGTATTTATGCAAGAACAGCGACAAAAAGACAAAAAACGGGAAAATTCAACTTAAAAAATTGTATTGTCATCAGCCCTTGAGACGTGTGCCAATTTTCAACTTAATTGGACTTCTTTAAGTTGGTGAAAATTACGTTGAAAGTTTCCGTTAGATAGATAGATACATACATACATACACATCGACCTAATAAAAGCGTATTAAAAATGGTGCAAATGGCGTTCATTTTACTTAATGACGAAGTTCACCCCTATTTTTGACAAGTTTACCCCTGTCCGCCACCTTGACGGTAACGCTGTAGGCAGACACCGCTCGGGAATTTGCTTAAATATATCACAATCTTGTATGCAGTCAATTTTGGAACGTTTACTCGATGATGAGCATGACCAAAAAAAAAATACCATTTTCACACCCTGTAACTATCCTCGGTTATCACTTCCACTGGCGCCTGCCTAGAAACGTGATGTAGCTCAGGAATTGAACTTAATGCGATACATTCTGTCCATTTTCAGGATAACGAGCAAAATCCCGCCCTATCTCTCCTACTAATGCCTTATATATTTCATAAATTTGATATAGCTCAGATTTTATTTCGATACCTAAAAGAAAGATCTCCATATAAAAAAGTTTATGTTAATTATGTATTTTTTCAGAGTTTTCCTTTATATTCTAGTTGCGTTTTTAAAGTAAGCTGTAAACGTTGCTAAAATTAATTTGTTTTTTGTCAATTGTCTCAGCATATATAAAAATAAGTGTTCCATATTTTTTATTAAATTATATTGATTATAGTTTTTTTTTTCATTTAAAAAACATGGCTTTCATGTTTATTTGTGTTATTATAAAAAATAATAGATTGGGTACCTGCTTTAGGAATTTGATTTATTAGATTAAACAACTTCTTTAATAGCTTTCACCTGTCAGAACAATATATTAGTAAAATTAAATATTCGTATAGAATAGTCATCATAAATTTAAAAAATATCATTTTCAACCTCTCAGATATGTTTTTCAATGTAAGCTTTAAACTACTTTAAAATATTTGTAACATAAATATTTGGAAAGGGAGAAAATTAACATGCTCTAAGGATGCCTATGTACAATGTTTTTGTTTTCAAGTTATAATTACATGCATTGTATGAAAAATATAAAAAAGTTTTGGAAAAATCTACCCTGTATTGAAAAAAAAAACAGAATTGGGAGAAAAAGAAAGATTCCAAACCGACATAGTCTTGAATTGCATTTGCCACTGTTAGATACAATTTCCAATAGATCGCATTTGTTCAATTTAAATGTAATCCTTCAGAAAATTTAATCCCTAGAGAATTAAAAAACTTTTAAATGAAAAAACGCACTTGCTTTGTTTAAATTGGCATTTTTCAGTTTTCCCAATTGAGGAAAATTCAAAAAGCTTGTCTATTCTGATAAAAAAATAAGAAAAAGGTATCTAATTGTATTTAACTGTCCTTAGTTGCATTCTCAAACTACGTAGAAAATACCGTCATTTTTAATTTCTGCTTCTTCCTCCGAGCTTTTCTTTCGACCCTTTCTTCCTCGTTGCTCTTGTTCCTTGCATAAATCGCAAAAAGTCTTGTTCCCTGAACATATTAACACAATTTTTGCTATTGTTGGTTAGCAGATGAAACATATTAAATATGTGTAATGTCAAATTATATCCTCAATACTACTGATTCACCAAATTAATATCCGAAATTAAAACTCTAATATAAGCATATACTTGTGAGTGTAGATTACGTTCCATTAACATATCTCAATTAAACTATATAATATAACTATAAATGGTTAGTAAATAAAAATAAAAAGGGTTCGAGGGCAGAAATATTTTTGTGGACCAAAAGTGTCCATTTATTGTTAGAAACGGTTATTTGGGCTTCGTTGTGGTAGTATATCCCGAATGTGTTATTTATAGGTTCGACTTGATATTGGGCTACTGCTGATCCGAACAGCAGGCACAACCTGAAACAGAAATTAACTTTCTGAGAACGGTTTCATCCTGTCGAAATTTACTTTAGTTTTTTGTTTGGTTTTTGGATTTAGTAATGTCGCGGAATTTTTGTGAATCTCCAGGATTTCGAAAGGACCATTGAATTTATTTTGGAGTTTGTCCTTGATTTGGGATTCCTTGATATAGACTTTATGGCCTATTTGACAATTCGGGAGACTTTCGGAAACATGTTTATCGAATCGGGCTTTCGCTTTGTGCTTTTGAACTTCTGTTCTTTCACTAGCCATTTTATAATAGTGTGTGATACGGTTGTTGAGATCTCGGATGTATTTAGTTATCAATAATTGTTGATTGTATTGAGTTTCGGGAGTCCTACTCGAAGTATGTCCGTAAACAAGTTCGTAAGGAGTGAATCCGTGAGTTTTGTTTGCGGAGTTGTTGTATGCGATGATTGCATAAGGAAGGATGTTGAAGGGGTGTTCGTCGGGATTTTCTAATTTGTGTCTAGTAAGGTCGAGTGGAATCGTTCTAATGAACCATTCGACTGGGGATGTCCCACACTAGAATAGGACAGTTTGATATCAAATAGTTTACACAAATCTCTCATCAGATCGTTGTCGAATTCCCTGCCATAATCACAGTGTATCCGTAATGGGGTACCGAAGTGTTGGAAATATAGTAGTAAAGTACTAACAACGGTTTTTGCGGATTTGTCGGTTATGGGGTAGGCCTGAGAGAATTTTGTTATAGTTCAGTTCAGCAACCAAGCCGATGACGTCACACACACAAGTTTGACAGCGTTGCCGATGTCACTGTTTTTTCCGAGATTTAAAAAACCCGACAAGTTACTTTTGTCATTCGTTTTATGTCTTTCATGTTTGGATATTTAATTTTTGAAATAACATTAATTGCATTATGTAATTCGGTTTGATGTGATTAGTCAATAAGTCCTTAGAGCATTGTTTCTAAGACTTAGAGCATTTATTTTCTAGAGATAGCCTGCAGTGCACAAATGTCGAGGTAAGACTAAGGAGAGAGAGGGCAATAGAGAGGGCAAGAGCCTATTTCACTCGGTTGGGAGCTGCTTCCAATGAAATACGTTCAGCATGTTGTTCATTGGCTGCTTCCACCCACTAAGTGAAAAAGCCTCTTACTCTTTCTAGCGTTGCCACGATTTTATGCTTGACAGGCTATATCTAGATAGTAAATGATCTAAGTTCTAAGATGACAGTAATTTTAATTTGTCAACCCCAGAACGAATATTCGAGTGACTTACAACAAAACTGATTTATAGAGCACTTTGTGTTCCTTGAATAAACATAACCTCATAGACATGCATAACCTAGGAGACTTCCGGGAAAATGGCGGGACGGCCACACGTGTAAATAGCTAGTTAAGTTTAAAAATTAGATTCAAGAAGTTAGAATTAAAGTTTAACATGAAATAATATATGAAATTAGTGATTGTCCGATAAGTGTTTTATTATAAATCCGCTAAAGGTTCCGTGCAGGAGTAATTATATAGAATAGACGCTTTTAGAAGTGAGAGACGCTCAAGAAGTGAAAATAGTGTATAAGTGAATTAGTAATATATAGACACTAGTTAAGAGGAAGAAGGGAAAGGGAAAAGGAAGATTTTAGTTAACCTGGAAGTCCAGGAGTGGCCGTCCCGGAAGAATTATTTTTTATTTATTTTTTTATTGAAATTGCTCTATAGAGGAGGATGGGTTATCCCAGACGCATTTAATTATGCACCTCTTCTAACTCGAGGCTGGCTAAATGCTTATTGGCGAAGGCCACAAACCAACCAACCAACCAACCATGCATAACCTATAACCACAAGTCTTTAATGTATGATATGCATAGACAAGAAAAGATATGTATGTTACTTCAAGAACAAGCAAAGATGCAAGACATTATTGACTTAAAGTACAATTCATTTTATAAATTAAAACGTGATGTTGCACCAGTGATCCCTATGGACAACAGAAGAACGTCCAGGACCTGCACGCTTATAGTATAGCAAAGTAGCACTCAAGAAATTAATACAACTCTAGGACAAGATTTAGGAGAGAACACACCAGGAAGTTTTGTCTAAACAAATTCGTTGATATAGGGTATAAGTAATGACTTGTCTAAAGATTTAATAGCAGACGTCAATAGATGATATAACTTTGATTTGAATTCTCTTGAAATGTATTATTTGTGTTTATTTATACAGCTAAAAAGGATGTAAGCAATATTAACTTGAAAACTAGACTTATACATTTAGGTAAGTCTTGTAAACAAACCAATAACACTGTTTTCGAACAGATCTAAAATATAGTATTATTAATGCAAATGAGTTCCTAACAAATAAAAGGAAATAGAACACAAAGCCTCTGATATGGATAATTGTGATACATGACTAACATCATCAACTTAGTAAATACGCAGTGAAAGCAGTTCTGAAAGCCATCAAATTAGCTATTAACTAAGAAATCAGTTCATGATATATATAATTGTAATACATATGGAGCCAGGTGGAATCACATTGTCAACTGAACCAATTATTCAATGAAACCAGTTTTAGAATAGCCAAATAAGCCATTTATCTTCTATAGTAAAACAACAATGGGATTGGACGTAGACACTATTCAGCTTGCCTTACTATTAAATATATTTGTGAATGTTCTGGTTAATGAATTTGAATATTGTGAACATTTTACTTTATAAATTTATGCTGCTGACCTCAAATTGTTGAACCTACTGATAACTGCAGAAAAACTTGAATTCATTGTTACTATGGAGTAATCCTAATGTTATAGAATTCAGTGTCAATAACTGTAAGTTTATACATTTATTTATGAAGAAGAATGATATATTATCTGATAAAAATAATTGTGCCAAGAATTTACCAGTTCAATGATCTGAATTAAACTACATCAGAGTTTTGAAAATGTTAGGAGTCTTAACGAGGACAGAGAGACATTATATTGATTTGAGTTGTTTTAAGTTACACCAGTCTGCATATAGGGAGCATGTTCACTCTCCAGTGTATAATTGTAAATGTTATAGTTGCATTGTAAATACACTAATAGATAAATAAATACTAAATACTTTATTGTTTTTTTTTTGAAAGATCAGTGCTCAAATATGCCCTACATGGTCTCTGTATTACAATGTCCATACTGAATTGTTAGAAAAGGTGCATAATTTTGTTTTATTTTGGATTACCTGTTGGTCAGCTTAGCTATAATGACATTGGTGAATTCTTAAAATTTCAGACTTCAAATGCCAGGTATTTACCAATAGATATAATATGTACATTAAGATTGTAAATAATATTCTCAATTGTCCTGAGTTAAGTCTGATGTCAATAAATGTTCCACCTGTATATACAAAAATTTATTGTTTAAATTTTACTCTAACAGTGTGTAAATTTAGTATTGAAAAATGGGAAAAAGTCTTATAAAATTTTTATACACATTGTACAAAAAAAACAGTATTATGGTTTTGTGATTCATGTTAAAAACTATATGTTTTAAAACTACATTGCTGGAAAAGCTAAGTATTTATTATTTGTTTTGGTAGTAAATAAACCTATGCATAAAATGATTTAATTAAGTGTTACAAAATGAAACTAACAGTAACAGTAATAATTCCTGACTTGGTGCATGATTGAAGTTCTAGTATTGGCCACATCATAATCAGATCTCAACTCAAGTTGTAAATTTATGCTGAAAATTACACATAATCTCCATATGTCTAAGTATTTCATAAATACTAGGGCAAATTACACAGGATGTAAACAAAAAAATGTTAATTTTGCTCATGAAGCTATGTAGTTCTAAAAGTTTCTAATATATAAGACCCATACATTACCTCAATCTAAGTACTTCTTGGGAAATAACACCACAGTTTAAAGAAAATTCCTATATATTACGTCAGAAATCAAATAATACACATTGTCAAATATTTTAATTTACATCTTAGAATTGTGCCTTTTTTATCCATAGTTTCTTAACCATTGACAACGGGATCTAATCTAGACCCCGAAACGTTTGGAATATAGAGCAATTTTCTTTAACCTGTGGTGTTATTTCCCACGAAGTACTTAGACATTGAAAAATATGCCACAAATATTCAGAAAACATACATTACCTCGTCAAAAAACTTTATGTACTAACCAAATTGTACCAATACCCTTATATTATGTACTGTCTTAACAGTATTCCTATCTATCGCATTATTGCTTAGAGAGTTACTTATAGAATACATAAATCTAAATTTACAGTAAGAAATTTATAAAGAACATATAATATCCAAATTAAAAAACACCAATATTTTTAATATTAGACAAGTATATTTTTGAAAATGCCAAAATAATACTATCTGTATAATTTCCTGTTATTTGAAATGCTTCTTTGAGTACCTTGTCAATGCCATAGTGATTTACATATTAACTTAAAAAAGTATTATACTGAGTGTGTGACTACATGTTATTTCAGAAACTAATTACATTAATTTTGTAACAATCGATATGATAAATACTGTTTGATAGAAATTAATGTCATTTCTAGTCACTAACCTTCATTTTGAAAATATAGATGGTTACATATTTTAACTACAATGCACTTTTTGTATCTATATATAGATCTTTCTATCAACCCCGATCCTCACAGAAAATCATACAATTTTGAACGATGAGTAAATATTTATACTATAGTAACTGTAATTGGCTCAAAGTGCTATAAATACTGTTAAAGTTATAATTTGTTGTATATACTCTTGAATTAAGGACAAACCAACAGTTTGTATGAGAGAATTTTTCTGTCCATTCATACATTTCTAAACCTCTTCTTTTCTCATACATTCCTGAGCCAAAATACACAATTTGATGTAATAGCTTTTACAAATCCAAGCCATTGAATGTTTAATAGTTATTGAACTAGGAAGTATAATTGTCAATTATAATCTAAGCTATCTAATTTGAACAATTATGTAGCTGTTCAGTGACTGACAGGCTGCGGCCAAACTAAATCACCCAAAGAGAAACATACATTTTGAAATATGCGAACACATATTAAAGACATTTAAATATCTTGCAAACCAACATTTAAATGATATGATAGAACTATAGATATGATATATTTATTTTCTGATAATAGATTAATCAGGAAGATCATTACTTAATGTACCTACTGCAAATGATTCTGGCATAATAATTAGAATTCAGACACCAATCATTAAATTATTAGTATTTTTCTTCATGTAGAAAGTGGTAGGTAAAAGGTAGTAGAAATATAATAGAAACAGCTATATTTGAATGATTTTATTGAAGTATATGTACAGATGATTTTTTTTTGTTTGCAGAAACTAAGTTGCAATAAATCAATATAGAAATTAAAATAAAACATGAACATTTTTTAGAAACAAAACTGTAATAAACATCTAATTACAGACAAAAATATTGAACTAACTAAAAAATCAAAATCACAACATAATTTAATTTACCAGTATATATATATATATATATATATATATATATATATATATATATATATATATGTTATACACTATTGCTTTGATGGATGTACACTTGTTACCTTTAAATAGGTCTGGAAATGTTTTAACAAACTCCATAATTTCCTGTTGAGTAACATCCTTTCACAGAAAAAACACTCTCCACCATCCCCTGGAAGAAAGTTTCATTAAAGTGGTAGTAATAAATGAGAAGTTTCTTCATCAGTACTCATTTTTATTTCTCCATAATGTTAAAATAATAGGACTTTATAAAAAAAACAAAAACATTTAAGACTAAAACTATATAAAAAAACTCAAGAAATGTAAAACAATTCTGATATTTCAAAATGTGTGAACTGTGGAGTAATATTACAACTAGTGTGATCAATAGGCTTTCAATTTTAACCATGATTAAATAATTTACTAGTCATTTACAAATTGTGTTACTAAATTGGTTTAGCAAAAACTTGAATAGCAATTACCTCATCATTTAATCTTGAAGAATCTAGCTTCTCTATTATTCTATTCTCTTTGGAACTATCAACAGAACTAATGCCTTTGTCTGGTTTATTGGAGTCACATGAGTTGAACTGAAAATATATGGTTACTATAAAAATTAAGTTTGTATGGTACAATTTTTTTTAACAAATCAATAAATTTGTATTCTTCATAATGAGCCCTTTAATTTGATATGTTATATGAATTTTTTATTTTCCGTTTAATTATATAATTTGTCCCTCAAAATTAATACTAGGGTTTTGTTCTTATTCTTCCTGTTAGTTGAAATTTTAGGTCTTATGGTTTCGGAAATAAATGAGGAATGGATTAATTTTTTAAAGTATTGTTAATACCATTTAAACAATTTATTTTAAAAATATGAAAAAAATATATTTGTGAATCCATATATACCAAATTTTGTTCAAAATTTTAGGCATTATAGTTTGAAAGAAAAAGGGGGAATGGATATTTTTTTATATTTTTGTTAATATCTTTTCAACTAAATATTTCTGTTCCTAGAATGAACATTTTAATTTGATGATACATGATAGGTATACTTGAAAAAAATATATTTATTTTTCATTTAATTCTATAATTTGGCACCTAAAATTTATATTATGGGTTTCTACTAATTTCCTGTAAACTTTGGGCAAACTCTTATATTCCCTATTTGTTTCAAAATTTAAGGTCAATAGTTTCGGAGATAAGGGGGGATGTTCAATTTTTGTAAATTTTCTCCTAGAAGTACACTTAAAATTTCAATTTTTTCATTTATAATATGTACACCTGATTGGGTCACCAAACAAACACACTGATACAAAAATTAAACATTTTAAGTTCAATACTTTCATTGCTGTGATTGGAAACACAGTGAAATCAGCAGTGTTTGTATAAGGGTTTCCATATATTGGATATACAGAATCTTATAAAGTATTTAAAAATCACTGCTGTTGTTAACAGTGCAAATCTGAAAGGTCCCTCTCTGTGTAAGACACAAGATTTTATATTACAGAACAATAATGTTTTGTAATGTTAAACCAATTGATGTGGAATCCTCTGAATGTAACAACTGATGTTTTATAAAACACTGGTGTAGAAATTCAACCTTGTATAATTGTAAAAACAATTACAATGTCTTACACCACTATGCTTCAATTATAAAAATATAAAATTTTATACACTAACACAACACCGTAATTTTTCACACTTATGTCATCTACATGGAGTAAATTATGAAGAGGACAACTTGACCATTGAAAGAGCACTGAATGTGAAAAATAAAGCTTTGGTAGTTGGGTACACGATTTTTGTTTGCACATGTGTGGCACCCAAAAGTTCATAAAGCATTACCAAAAGGAATCAAATAATATCTAATTGTTCACTAGTTCAGTTAAAAAAAAAATAAGTTGTTAATTTCAAAATGTACTTTTCAAATAATTAAATATGCAACAGAAACATTTGGGATTATAGTTCTCAAGTATATAAGTAGTATTTACATGTAAAGGCAGATAGACATTAGTTCCTCAAATTGCAGAGGTATCTAATACTTTGTAATATATAAAGTACAAGTTGTACAATTTTTTCACACTCAATGCTGTCCCAATGGTCAATATGTCATCTTCATAGATGATATAATATAGACAGCAGTGTTAAAAATGAAGGATGGTTATAGACTACAAAACTGTTTGTTTGTAGATATGTGGTACACTAAAGTAAAAGTATGTATACTGTTTACACAATTGCTGTATGACAATTTTAGTGTACTCAAATTGCAACTGTCTTTAATACATAGAGACTTATGTATTGCAATTTTAACAAGTACTCATAAAATGTACAGTTAGTAAAATTTTCAGTTAAGTTAAAGAACAAATTAATTTAAAATATCAAAATATACTTACATATTCACTAAATGCTGTTTTTCTTTTTTTTAACATGTTTCTATCATAAACTATGTTTTTTTCTTCTAACCATTTCTGAATTTCAATTTTCTTCGCTGTACTTGCAGGAAGTTTATTGACAATAACACTATGATAGCTTGCATTATCCATAATTATCACTGATGGGTTTTCCAGATTGCACAATAACTGATATTCGAACCAATTTAAGAAATGGTAATCCCTGTCTCTATTATCTGATGAAAATACCTGTACTGCTCCTGGGACAAATCGTGCCCTGGTTCCAGCATGAATCACGATAAATCTAATAAAACAAGTTTAAATTACCATGTTTGAAGGTAATCATAAAAACTCACCTTTTACTGCTTCCTTTAATCTTTTTAACACTTTTGGATTTGGAATCCTGCCATGAATAACCTAATTAATGTTCCATATGAAAGATCCATGTCTCATCTAAAAAAAAACATATCAAACAAAGTCTCGGTTTTATATTTAATATATTCTCTCAAAAATTTAATTCTTTGAACACTTATGTGGCCCAATTCCATTAATTTTCGTTTTGGATCTTCTTTTTTGAATTCAAAACCTATTGTATGCAAAGTTTTCCTTAATGAACCTTTAGAGCAGCGGTGGGCAAAAGCCGGCCCGCGGGCCGGATCCGGCCCTTTTGCTAATTTTATCCGGCCCGTTGAAAAATTCCGCACGCAAATTTTTATAAACTCTTTTATGAGATTTTGTTGACATCAACATTATTAGTGTGCGTACTGTATATATAATAGGCGTAATAAAATGGGCGGTCGGCTAACTACACTAGTGTAGACGATGTCGCGAGCTTGAAACAATCCTGATTCTAGGTCAGTAAAGTTAGCACCGCCATTTTACAGAAACTCAAATTAAAACATATGGGAATTACGAGCTATTTAGGAGCTCTTGATTTTACCTAAATTGATTTTTGAGCTCAATATTTACTATGGAAAAAGTGCAAAAAACTATTGGCGGTGCTAACTTTACGTAAAGTTAGCACCGCCATCTCAGAAAAACAAACAAAAAAATTTTGTTAGGCGTCTCAAATTAGGAGCTATTTACGAGCTTTTAATTGACGTATTGAACGTCAACCCCTAAATTTGTCTAAGGGGTAAAAACCACCCCCGAAAAAATATTGAATTTTAATTTTAAATTTAAAATCTATTAAAATTATCTACGAATTACGAGCTCTTTCCTGGTGTAATGCACATAAACATCTAAAAATGTCTAAGGGGTGAAAACAACCCCCCAAGTATGCAGTTTTTTCTAATTTTATGATTATTAAATTTTGAAAAATACCAGCATGATCTACGATTTACGAGCTTTCCAACGGTATATTACACGACAACATTCAAATTACTGGAAGGGATGCAAACCACCCCCAAATTATGCAGTTTTTTCAAATTTTATGATTTATAAATTTTCAAAAATACCAGCATGATCTACGATTTACGAGCTTTAAAACGGTATATTACACGACTACATTCAAATTACCGGAAGGGGTGCAAACCACCCTCCAATTATACAGTTTTTTCAAATTTTATGATTTATAAATTTAAAAAAATACCAGCATGATCTACGATTTACGAGCTTTCCAGCGGTATATTACACGACAACATTCAAATTACTGGAAGGGGTACAAACCACCCCCCCAATTATGCAGTTTTTTCAAATTTTATGATTTATAAATTTTTAAAAATACCACCATGATCTACGATTTACGAGCTTTCCAACGATATATTACACAACAACATTCAAATTACTGGAAGGGGTGCAAACCACCCCCCAATCATGTAGTTTTTTCAAATTTTATGATTTATAAATTTTGAAAAATACCAGCATGATCTACGAATTACGAGCTTTCCAACGGTATATTACACAACTACATTCAAATTACTGGAACGGGTGCAAACCACCCCCCAATTGTGCGGTTTTTTTCAAATTATAATAAGATTGTAAGTTCCTATACTTAAGAAAAAAACAAGAACTTGAGGAAACTAAATTTTTCAGTGCTGGATTAACTCACAAAATATTGTTTCTCAATTAATTCATTCATTATGCGGTTTGTACACCAGTAATGTAGTTTTGCCAATAAGGATACTCAGTAATGAAAAATATAATACCATCTTATTAGTCCATCCCCAATATTTTTGCATAATTATTTTAGTCCATTTTCAAATATCTAAATTTAGAACGTTATTTTTGGCCTATTACAGAATTTTCGTTTTAGATTTTGATGAAACATTCGAAAAAGCCTTCTTGCCGCTGTTTGTAATGGCCTTTTCTGTAGCATGAAAAAATAAATTTGAACACACTGATTATGTGAATATATTGAAAACAGTTCTCTGATAATTGTTATCTAATATTTGATTGGTGCCACTGGTTCTAGTCGAGGCAATATATTTTATTAAAGCAGTAAAAAATTCGTAAAGTGGTATTTTCTATTCCAGGGGTTACTTAAATTCTTGAATCACATAAGTAATATACACTACTCTGTACTCATCCTTTACGTTCAAACTCATATATAATATACTTCATTATACAATTAATCGCTATCATTTGATTTAAGAACATTTCTATTTGAAATTCAAGTACGTTGAATTTCTCTCAATAAGTATGTATATTGAAGTAGTTACTTATATATTTATTATCAATAAACATTTTAACAAAAAAAATCTAATATATTTTATGACATTAAACCAGTAATTTCAAATGTGAAATCGTCCATCTATGGAAATTTTACTGAGTTATTAGTTATAGGTAGGAATATTGGCACCTAGATGGCGAGACAACACATTTGTTTAATTCATTCAAGTACCTTTGATCTCTTATGTCTTCCTATTTGTATTTTTGGTTTGCTATGAATAATTTGATTATTGTGGGTACAAAAATAATAGTTGAAAGAATAAGAACGAAATACATTGCCCTCTCAGATATCAAACTCCTGTTTTATATTTCTTGTAAAGAATATAGATTCAGCCCATTTTCAAATGGTAAAGGTTAGACAAAAATAATAATATTATTTGACTTATATTTTCTGAAGGTTGGTTGAAAAATGCCGACTGGAATTAATCTGTGCATTTCGTAATACATAAAAATATTCCTATTTCTATTTGAAATAACTGTCTTAATATGTTAATTAGAAACAAAACAAAACTTTGAGGTAATTATTAAAACTTTAAGCAACAGATTTTGAAGAAGAAGCGAGTTGAATACAAAACCAGAAGAAACGGTAACAACACGTCGTCCATAAAGATGGTTACAATTTTTCGTTAGATTCAATACTTAATTAAAAGATCATAATTCATAATATAATTATTTATCCGAACAATGACTACCAACAGTAGTCGTTTTTTAACATATTTTTGGAAAGCTTATACATGGTAGATAATTACACCTTACACCATTTCCAAAATTTGTAAAATCTAGATTTCTAAACCTTTGCCGTAGTAAGGATAATATTTTATTTTATTTTTATTTTTTTCATCCATTTCAAAACTCTGACAGTTTGAAATAATTAGTCATTTAGGTAGTTACTTGCACCTTTCAGGTGATTTTGAAGTGGTCCTGCAATGTATCATTTTAGAGGTACTAAATCAAAATTTATGTTGCTAGTTTTCTAAATTTAAGAACTACAAATTTGGAAAAAATTGCATAATTTGGGGGTTGTTTGCATTCGTTACAATAATTTGAAAGTAAGTGTTATATATCCTTGAAGAGCTTCTAAATCGTAGATAATGCTGATATTTTTCAAAATTTATATATCATAAAATTTGAAAAAACTGCATAATTGGGGGAGGGGCGGCTTGCATCATTTCCAAAATCTTGAATGCAAACGTATAATATCCCGTTGAAAAGCTCGTAAATCGTATATGAGGCCGGCAGTTTTTGAAATGAAAAAATTACATAATTTGGAATAACTGGTAAATTTAGTGGGTTGTTTGAACCTCTGCCAGTAATTTGAATGTGGTCGTGTAACATACCGCTGGAAAGCTCGTAAATAGTAGATGATGCTGGTATTTTTAAAAATTTATAAACCATAAAATTTGAAAAAACTGCATAATTGGGGGGTGGTTTGCACCGCTTCCAGTAATTTGAATGTTGTCGTGTAATATACCGTTGGAAAGCTCGTAAATCGTAGATCATGCTGGTATTTTTCAAAATTTATAAATCATAAAATTTGAAAAAACTGCATAATTGGGGGGTGGTTTGCACCCCTTCCAGTAATTTGAATGTTGTTGTGTAATATATCGTTGGAGAGCTCGTAAATCGTAAATTATGCTGGTATTTTTTAAAATTTATAAATCATAAAATTTGAAAAAAACTGCATAATTGGAGGGTGGTTTGCACCCTTTCCAGTAATTTGAATGTAGTCGTGTAAAATACCGTTGGAAAGCTCGTAAATCGTAGATCATGCTGGTATTTTTGAAAATTTATAAATCATAAAATTTGAAAAAACTGCATAATTTGGGGGTGGTTTGCACCCCTTCCAGTAATTTGAATGTTGTCGTGTAATATACCGTTGGAAAGCTCGTAAATCGTAGATCATGCAGGTATTTTTCAAAATTTATAAATCATAAAATTTGAAAAAACTGCATAATTGGGGGGTGGTTTGCACCCTTTCCAGTAATTTGAATGTAGTCGTGTAAAATACCGTTGGAAAGCTCGTAAATCGTAGATCATGCTGGTATTTTTGAAAATTTATAAATCATAAAATTTGAAAAAACTGCATAATTTGGGGGTGGTTTGCACCCCTTCCAGTAATTTGAATGTTGTCGTGTAATACACCGTTGGAAAGCTCGTAAATCGTAGATCATGCTGGTATTTTTCAAAATTTATATATCATAAAATTTGAAAAAACTGCTTAATTGGGGGGTGGTTTGCACCCCTTCCAGTAATTTGAATGTTATTGTGTAATATATCGTTGGAAAGCTCGTAAATCGTAGATCATGCTGGTATTTTTCAAAATTTAATAATCATAAAATTAGAAAAAACTGCATACTTGGGGGGTTGTTTTCACCCCTTAGACATTTTTAGATGTTTATGTGCATTACACCAGGAATAAGCTCGTAAATCGTAGATAATTTTAATAGATTTTAAATTTAAAATTAAAATTCAATATTTTTTCAAGGGTGGTTTTTACCCCTTAAACAAATTTAGGGGTTGACGTTCAATACGTCAATTAAAAGCTCGTAAATAGCTCCTAATTTGAGACGCCTCACAAAATTTTTTTGTTTGTTTTTCTGAGATGGCGGTGCTAACTTTACGTAAAGTTAGCACCGCCAATAGTTTTTTGCACTTTTTCCATAGTAAATATTGAGCTCAAAAATCAATTTAGGTAAAAATCAAGAGCTTCTAAATAGCTCGTAATTCCCATATGTTTTATTTTGAGTTTCTGTAAAATGGCGGTGCTAACTTTACTGACCTCCTGATTCTCACGCATGTCGCTCGCGACGATCGCTCTCAGGGCGGTTTTTTCGTCGAACACAAAGGAGATCGCGCTAGGTTCGAAATGCATGTGTGGACGGCATATGCTGCACTCCTCTCACTTTTCGAGGGACGACAGGTCGCACCACGCGTATTGTTAATTTTGATTTAGCACTGATGGCATACTCTTTTTTGTTCGAGTCTAATATTAGTTTGCACATATAAAATTGAAAAAGTGGACTTTTTGTAAGTAAAATTTTAAAACATTGGTTTTATTTTATTGTATTAATTAAATTATAATTATAGGTTATAGTCCGTTATAGGTTTGTAGACCTTTGTAAAATGAGTCAATCTAAAAAAAGAAAAGTTGATTTGGAATGCAGACACTTCAATGAAGCTTGGACGGTAAAATATCTTTTTACAAACATAAATAAGAAAGCAATTTGTTTAGTTTGTCAGGAAACAATTGCTGTTTTTAAAGAATATAATTTAAACAGGCACTTTACAACAAAACATCCAAAATATGCATCACATTCTTTAAAAGAACTTCAAACTGTAGCAGAAAACTTAGCTAAAAACTTGAATAAGCAACAAAATATTTTTACCAAACAAAGTAATATAGAGAAATCTACCACAAAAGCAAGTTATGTTGTCGCACACAAAATTGCTAAGTTCTGTAAGCCGTTTTCTGAAGCAGAATTTGTTAAACAATGCATGGTACAATTGTCGGAGATATGTTGTCCTGAAAAGAAACATATTTTTGAAAATGTAAGCCTTTCAAGAAGAACAATAGTACGACGGATTGAAAATATTTCGGGAAACTTACTTGACCAGCTAAGAACAAAAATTACTGATTTTACCTATTGTTCTCTGGCTTTAGATGAGTCCTGCGATATTACTGATACAAGTCAATTATTAATATTTATTCGCGGCATTAACAAGAAATGTGAAATTAGCGAGGAACTTCTTAGTGTGCATCCAATGAAAGATACAACTACTGGTGAAGACTTCTTTCTCGCTGTTGAAGAGTGTTTAGTTAAAGTAAGTTTAACTTGGAATAAAATAGTAAGCGTCACTACGGATGGTTGTCCTAGTTTAACAGGGAAAAATGTAGGCTTACTTAAACGAATTCGCGACAAAGTAAAAGAGTTGCAACCAGAACACAATATATTATTTTTGCACTGCATTATTCATCAAGAAGTGCTATGCAGAAAAGTTTTGAAATTGAATCACGTCGTTACTGTTGTGACCAAAGTTGTGAATTTTATCCGAGGACGTGCCGTAAATCATCGACAGTTTGTTGAATTTTTGAAAGAAATTGAAAGTGACTTCTACGAAATTCCTTATTACACTGAAGTGAGATGGCTTAGCATTGGTAAAGTTCTGGACAGATTTCAATATTTGCTTGATGAAATAGTATCCCTCTTGTCTATAAAAGAAAAACTACATGATTTTCCTGAATTGCAAAATAAGGCTTGGCTAAACGATTTCTCGTTTTCAGTAGATATCGTAAAATATTTGAATGAACTAAATATAAATCTACAAGGGAAAAACCAATTCGCTTTCAATTTGCACTCAAACGTCAAAGCATTTATGACAAAACTCAATTTATTTGCTGAAAACTTTAATAATAAATTATTAAATCATTTCCCCTCATTGCAAGCACGGCGAGAATCATTAAAAAATACAGATTTTTTTAAATATAGTGCAATAACACAAGACCTGCATTCTGAATTCCAAAGAAGATTTCAAGATTTCAAAGCTATTAAAAAACCTTTATCATTAATTAGCCAACCTTTCAATTTGGATGTGCAAGAAGCTCCTGTTGAAATTCAACTAGAACTAATTGACTTACAATCAAGTAATTTACTAAAAGAAAATTTTCACTCAAACGAATTGAGTGCTTTCTATGGCGCTTTGAATAACGAACATTTCAAACATTTTTTGAACTATGTTCAAAAATACCTTATTTTATTTGGTTCGACATATATTTGTGAAAGAACTTTTTCTTTAATGGTTTCCACGAAAAATAAATATCGATCACAAATTACTGACGAAAATCTACACTCGGTATTAAGGATTGCTACAAGTGATTTGGAACCCAATTTTGAAGAAATAATGTCGGATGAACATTCGAGATTTCACGTTTCGCATTAACTTTAAATATTTATTTTAACGTTTGATGTTTGTCTTTTGTTTTTTAAATTATATTTGCTATTATATTTACGAAATGCAATATAAATGTTAAATTGTAATAACTATGTGTCAATATAAAATAATTTGTATCGTTAAGTTAAGAGTGTTAAGACATAAATAAGTAACAAAATAAAATCTTTCATTGACTGGTTTATCTAATACCCATTTATTTATAATAATATTTCTTTAAAAATTACGTGACATATTTTATTCAAATTGAAATGATACTTAGTGTTTTTGTCAAAAAAAAATTGGCAGGGAAAAAACTCCTTCCAAAACATCCGCTTGTGCAAAGCATATAGTCCTCCGGCCCGGGAGACATTTTGAAAATTTCATTTTGGCCCGCGCTTTAAAGTATTTGCCCACCCCTGCTTTAGAGCCATGATACAATTGAGGATGGAATAATTTCTTCAACAATGTGTCTAAATTTATATGTTCTCCTGAACGAAAACCCTTTGAATAGTTTGAAGATTAATTAATGTATGTTACTTACTCGCAGAACACATTTCATAAATTATGTTTCGTATTTCACACTGCACAGTTTCATCAATATCTGGCACTGGTTTTTTATGATCATATTGTCTTTTGGGACTTTTTAGTGCTTCTTTTTTTTAATTCTGGCTTCAATTCTCTCAACAGAGTATACACTTACTCCCAGCTTCTGCAACTCTCTATTATGTATACAAATAGTAGTGCGTCACAACAAATTAAATGTTGACCCACTTAATAATACTGTACATGGACAATATCTAATACAAACACTAACGTATTTCGGAGGTAGAGTAGGATCACCATTTTCTTTATTTTTCTTGAAATAATTTAAACTTGAAGCTATCATAGCTTTTCTTGGCTACTAAAAGGTTTCGGCATTGTTCTACTGTATAAATTCCTAAAAACTGAAACAATACTAAAATACAATGAATAAACAGGTGTTATAAATAGGTATATGCTGTAAAAAAGTCAATTTGAGATTAATTATCGCTTTTCTTTAACAACTCGAATTGTACAAATACTCAAAGAAAACAGGCGGGAAATTGTGACATTTATTGCTGTCATATATGAAATTTGAAATAAAGACACAGAATTTCCGACGACCTATGCTTTGTGTTTTGATAAATTAACAGTAGAGACTGGATTTACATAAAGCAATGCTAAGGGGATGTGAACTAAAATTAAAACTATCGATTCAGAAACCCATCATAATGTAATGTTTATAAATAAATTATATGATAATTAAACTAATACCGAATAAAATAAATGTACCTATACACGAAAAACTTACATACTCATGTTTGGTTAAAGCTGCTTTTCAGTATTATTCAAATAAAATATATCATTTACTATTGTATAAAAATTCTACAAACAACATTTTGTCATCTAATATAATGTAAAGAAATAGTGGCAACGTTGCTGAAATCGGCCACGGTAGTGCCATTCGAGGCGATGTAATTTTACCAATATAATGGCGAATGGCCCATAAGCAATTTAGGAAAATTTTATTTCAAAATTGGCAGCAAATAATTACCAAAATGACGTCATCGGCTCGGTTGCTGAACTGAACTATAGTTCGTTCCGGATAGTCAATGCGTAGTTTTTTGTCGGGACTTCTAGGATATCGATGTTGACACGTTCAAAGGGTGTCCGTGGGGTTTTAGTAATGACAAGTGGGCTGTCGAGATTTTTCCGGTTAACTTTTGCTCTCTGGCAAATTTGACAGATTTTGATAAAATTGTCAACGTCCTTTGTCAGTCCTTGCCAATGGTATTTTTCTTTTATTCTGCGGATAGTTTCATTGATACTTCGATCGATTTCAGAAAAGATAAACGAAAGCGTTTCCAAAATGGGCAGTTCAATGTTATTCTCAACTCAGAATACTTGGTTTTCAGTGAACACATCTCTACTATTATACAAAGATGCGAAAAGAATTTCGTTGACTACTTCTGGGTCAGAAGGGAGAGGAACGATGTAATAACGTCTTTTTCTGACACTTTTGCTAGCAAAGACATTTACTCTAAGGGTACGAAAATCAGCATTTTCCTCAAAAATGTCTTCGATGATGTCATGGTGAAAATCTTTCATGAGAGAGCCTTGGGGAAATACTAGGATGTTTTTGTTTTCTTGGTCTAAGAGTTGGCAATTAGAAAATTGAATTTTGTCGTAATCTATGATTGAGACGGTTTGATATCGCTCGACAAAAGTTCTAAATTCTTCAGAGATTTCAGTTTCGTTTGTTGGGAATACTGTTAATGGTGTTAGGTGATTGTTTGCTTGAAATGATATGTATTCATTAAAGTTCTTAACTTTAATGCGAGAGAGAGCATCGGCATTTTTATTTACTTTGCCGGGTTTGTAAATTATTTGATAGTCGTACTCCTCGAGCTTAAGCCGCCATCTTGCAAGTCTACTTCCAGGATCCTTTATAGAAAACAGCCAAGTTAACGGGCGGTGATCGGTCAGAAGTAGAAACTTACGGCCAAAAATTATTGGACGAAAGTGTTTAACCGCCCACACTATTGCAAGGAGTTCTCGTTCTATAGTTGATTACTTAGTTTCAGCATTGCAGAGAGTTCTGGAGGCATAGGCTACGGGCAAATCTTTACCTACGGGGCCTTGAGAGAGCACTGCGTCGATAGCGAATGAACGGGCGTCGGTTGTAAGACTAAATGGCTCTTCAAAATTAGGGTATATGAGTATGGGGGTAGAAGTAAGGGCTCTTTTTAATTCGTCAAAAGATTTGACGCATTCGGAATCGGACTGGAAAGGTATGTCTTTTTGAAATAATCTTCTCAAAGGTTTCGAAATCTTGGCGAAATTCGGGATGAATCGCCTGTAATAACCAGCTAACCCTAAGAAGGACTTGATAACTCTTGGGTTTTTCGGTTGGGGAAAATTTAAGATACATCTACCTTTGAGGGGTTAGGCTTCACGCCTTCGGGAGTTATAAGGTGGCCAAGATACGCGACCTCTTTGCGAAGAAACTAGGGTTGGATCTTTAGATTAGCTTTTCGCAATCGTTTGAAAACTTCAGAAAGTCGGGCTATGTGCTCATGTATAGTCGGAGAATAAACGATTATGTCGTCCATATAGACTAAACATCTCTCGTTTTGAACACCTAAAAGAATAATATCCATTACCCTTTGGAAGGTCGATGGAGCGTTTTTAAGACCGAAGGGCATTCTAACGAATTCAAAATGACCATTATCAACTGTGAATGCTGTTTTTTAGATGTCTTTAGTATCGATTTCGATTTGGTGAAACCCGAAAGCTAAGTCGAGAGTGGTGAAGTATAAGCATTTGCCAAGTTGGTCAAGTAAATCCGAAATGTTCGGTAGGGGGTATTTGTCGTCAACAGTAAGTTCATTTAGTTTACGATAATCGACGACGACACGTAATTTTTGGGTACAAAATGCGTCTACTTTTTTGGGAACTACCCAAACTGGGGATGACCATGGCGAATTAGACGGACGTATAATGCCTTGGTCAAGCATCTTTGATATCTGACTTTTTACCTTTTGTTTGTGTATTTGGGGATACCGATATGACTTTGTGAAAGAGGGTTTCGCGTTATTAGTGTCTATTGAATGTTTGATTTCGTTTGTAAAAGTAAGTTAGTCACCTCTAAATAGAATATGTCGGAATATTCGAGGAAAAGTTGAGAAATAAGTTCGGCTTCCTCATCGTTCAGTTGTTCTAAACGAAGTTGTTCCATAATTGTAGTTTGTCTATCAGGCTGGGTTAAGTTTTGTGAGTAACTTTCGGAAAGAATGTTGACGGAAAAATTGGTTATCGGTTCGAGTTCCAAATTGTCGAAATTAACAGTTTTGGGGATAGCATTTGCATTTAAAACTGAAGTAAGAAATTCGCCTTTTTATTCGCCTTTCGCCTTTATTAACAGGGATGCAGTTATTGAAAGTTGAAGGGTTCTGAGTACGCATGACAGTATCATCCGTAACTTTGTAGAGAGGTAAAGTTTTAAAATTAGTCACAAGTTGTTTGCTGTTAAAGTCTATAATGCAGTTATAATGTTCAAGGAATTCAATGTCGATGTTGCAAATATATACCTTGTGTGGGTCGGCGACATTGAAAGGTACAAGGGTGGATTCGTTTATTAAGATTTTCTGATCAGTGATTCCTTGGATCACTACGTTTTCGGGAAATCGTTGTTTAAATCGTTAGCAAGTTTCGGGCTTAAATATTGACAGTCCTTCTCCGGTGTCAATAAGGAGTTTGTATGTATTGGAAGAGTCGGTGATGTAGTAAAGGTTTTTCGAATTGACCGAAAGAAGTGGCCTTACAGAAAATTCTGTTCGGGAAAGTTTAGGTTTGGATTGAAATCGTCCAAGTTCATCGTTTGAATTTGTGTTTGAAGATTTGAGATCTCGTGATCGGGAGGTTTTGTTTCTACAGGGGTAGCCTGAAAATTTTGTCGGGAAGAAAACTGTTCGCTATCTTAATATTCGTCATATTGTTCGTTATAATTATCATTACAAACATTTTTGCTTGAATGATATTCGAATTTGTCATGTTTTTGTGTATCAGGATAATAATAGTCTGATACGGTTTTGTATTTAGTTGGTGTTTGAAAGTTCTGTTGCTCATTGTAAGTAAAATCATAGTTATGTTCATAGGGATCGAATTGTTCGTTGTTTAAGTGATGAGTTTTCTGTTGTTGTTTGAAAAAACTCGGATTTAGCCTGAAATTACTAGAAGTTGGGGTTGGTCTACTTGTTGAGGGTTGTTGTTGTTGGTGAGAAAACTGAAGCCTATTATTAAAATTCGTAGGTTGATTAGCAGACTGATTCGCATAATATGGGCGATGACCCGAGTAATTTGGGTGAGAATTTTGGTTAGTCTGGGATTGTCTTATTCTGATGAGACATTCGCTGCTGAAATGTCCGATCTTTTTGCAAAACGAACATTGTTTTGTGGGTGGACCATTATTCGGTTTACGATGCGGTTGGGGTGCATTTCGGTTGACTGAGAATTTTTGAGTTTCTAGATTAAACAACTGTAATTCTTTTTTAATACGGGAAATAGCGGTCAGGATATCTCTGGGATCACTGGCTCGCACAATTTGTCCAATTTTCGGCTCTAGACCCGTAAGTAGGCTAGTTAGAGCCATTGACTCAATTAAGTCAATCTGGGCCTGTTTCTGCTTCACAGTTAAATTTTGTTTATCGACAGCTGATAACATTTTTGCTTGGAGCGTTTGAAGCCTAGCTGAAAATGTCAATGGAGACTCGTTGGGTAATTGCCTCATTCTTAGACTAATAGACTTTGAATATCTGCTAAATGGCTGGGCTTACGTGAATTAACTAGTTCAGCCGCTCGTCCACGGAGCTTGTTCTTAATGTGGAGAATTAACAGAACTTGTTGATTATCAGATGCCATATTATATGCCGTATTGCAAGAACAGATAAATGTGTTTAAAAATATTGGGTTCCCATCATATTCGGGAATAATGGCGAAAATTTCTGAGAGCTTGTAGGGCTCTACATTTTGTGCTACAGCTCTAGTTTCTGGCATTTTGTAATTTTACTCAAGATTGTGCAATATTAGGAAAATACAAAGCTATGGAAAAGCGAAGTAAATAATTGTGATTGTAATTAAAATGAAGAAAAATATAAGAAATACATTTTTGTTACTGGTTCTAAAATAAGTATAAGTTAAATAAAGGTATAAACATAAATAAATATTTAGAATATCTTAAACTATCAAAATAAAATTTCAAAATTCGTTCTTGGGTAAATATTTAGGATGGTTCATTTAAAATAGAAAAAATGATAGAACTGGTTGTTCAACAATTATTAAATATTATAACTTTTTAAACGCTTACGTGATTATTCCTATCATAGGACTT
Organism: Octodonta nipae; assembly: GCA_034190945.1. NCBI lineage: Eukaryota > Metazoa > Arthropoda > Insecta > Coleoptera > Chrysomelidae > Octodonta > Octodonta nipae. The sequence continues at coordinate 67,823,474 of CM067218.1, forward strand.
GTTCTATCCGTCACTGAACATTGGTTAGCCGCTGCTTGTTCCCTTGAGCTCGGTAGTTGGTGTCCAAGTAGGTTCTTTGTATCCGCGAAGGTTAGGAAACCAGCGTAATTAGTTAGAATGTTTCTTGTTCTAATTACGTCTGGAATATCCTACTGACTGCGCCAATTTTAGATTTGGTTCCACTAAATTCACTTATTAAAATAATATATTTATTACACAAAAAAATCATATATTTAAGTTACAAAGACAATATTATAGGTATAAAGTTAAATGAATATAATGAACACTGAGAATAGTTTGCAGTTACATTTATAACATAAAAATGCTGACGCTACGTCATCAGTTTTCATGTGAACAAAGCGTCTACGTGATTTCTAAGAATTCCAGGAAGTTGTAATATGATACTTGTGTGAAGTCAATTACGGTTCAAGCACCTATGGTAACTTTAACGTGTAAATTGTAAGTTAGTATACTTCTCATATATATATATATATATATATATATATATATATATATATATATATATGTCTAGTCGTAGGCTTTCACGGATGGAACAATGTGAAGAAATATTTATCCGGGAATACATCCGTTCGTTACACTGATTCATCTTTGAATCCTGCAGACGTTTCGCCGAGGTCTCACTTGGCATTCTCAATGTAACGAATGGATGTATTCCCTGATAAATATTTCTTCATATATATATATATGATATAAGTTTATATCATGAACTTTGTGTGAACTTATGTAGCAACTATATTTCGTCGTTCCCAGCTGACTAAGCGACACGTGCAGTGTCACATTACAGCACAGCCGAACATCCGTGGGAATCGCCGTGTCGACAGCATTCATTAGGTTATAAACTGTAGAATGTCACTCAGTCTCTATTCATTATTACTCTGTCTGTAGTTAGTTTATATTGTTATTTTCCATTTTATATTTTAAACGTTATATTTTTTGTACAAGTTAAATAAATCTTTTTTAAAAACTCAACTTTCAAAAGTGAGATCTAACAAATTGGCGCAGTCAGTAGGAACCGTCAACGTTACTAGAACACGAGCTTAATTCTAACTGGTAGGGGCGGATTCTATCCCTCAACGGAGCAAAGAACCTGGAAGAAGTCCCAACTGCGATAACAAGGAGAACACGGATCTTACAATGTTCCTGTTGATGTGATTAGTAGTGAATCGTCTAACGTTTAAGATTTTTTTATAATTGATTTAATATTTGATTGATTTAATATTTTGTTATTTTGATTTTCAATATTTTTCAATTTGGTGAATTGAATTATTGATTTATTTAATACATTGATATTTTTTTTGATTTTTATTTATTGGATTGAGTGAATTATTTGATTTATTAACTTTACTCACCTTTATTTAACTATATACCATTCTATCATCAAAATAACTTTGGTATTTCCCCATTTACAAACTTATTAAAAACACGGTTGTCGATGAAACTGAAAAATATAGGTTGCCGGTTTTCAATAATTCCAGAGTTTGAAGGCGACCAAATATCTTTGGCCACATTTATACATGCGTGCCATTGCGCGTATAACATGCCTACTGCCCGAACAAAAATACTTGTTGGTATTTCACATAAAAAATAAATTAAGGGGGAAAAGCGGCGCAGTTAATCAACTCTAGGAAGCCTGCGTCGTATCTCGAAATAAAACAACTTCTAACTCTTCACTTTGCGGATTCTCGTGATCTTTCTTCATTAATACACGATCTCCAACGGTTAAAACAACTATCAAATGAATCTCCCCTGACATTCTATAACAGACTTCTGGTTTTGAGTGCGAAAATGCACTCATGTATCCAAAAAGCTCCTAGTCTGAGCAACGAGCAGAAAGACGCTCAAACCACTCTCGTTGACACCATGGTTTTAAACACCCTACTTACCGGTTTAGAACCACGATTAGGCCAAATTATCCATGCCAGTAACTCGAAAGATATACTCGAGGCACATTCTCGTATTAGAAGGGAATTACAGGTTTCCTATTTTGAGGAGCAGCCCCCTAAGCCCTCTTTTTAGGCTAGAAAACCAACTCCATTCAACAAAAAAAAAACAGACTAAATTTCGTTGGGCCGAATCAATCATCGAGGTCAAATCCAACCAATAATAATAACAATCATCAAGGTCAACAATTCTGTAACCCAAATTTCCGTCCATGATTATTATACTGATAATGATCAGGAGTATTTCGATGACAACACCCAAAACTATGAAAGCCATGGGTTCGAACAAACAGTAGACAATACCCCTGTCAAACCTTTCAGCCCTAATGAATACCAGGATTTTCTAGCGCTCCCGAGCCTAGATCAACCCCTAGATACGACACTACCCTTTCATAAGTCCAAACTCAAGTACAGAACTTGAATTTGGAAGACTTCAATCCCGATCTGAAGTTCCCAGAACAAACATTTCTTTTAAGTCCCTTTCTGACAGAAAATTCCAAGAACCTTTATTATATCAACGACGCTTCTGGAAGATTTAAACTCCTAATTGATACACCGGAGCTGGTACCTCCATTTTCAAAGAAAACACTGTCAAAAACTTCTCACAAAGATCTTCCGAAGGAGTAACAATTCAAGGGATTACTCATGAGGAACTCCCGATCTCACAATCCACCCTCATTCCTTTCGCTCTAGGTAATCCACACAAGGTTTTTATCTACGATCTAGATATTGAGTTTGATGGAATATTTGTTCTTGATTTTCTTGAGCATTATGAATGTATTGTTGACTTGAAATCCGAACAATTAATTACTAACTATCCCCCTACATAAAGTGCTAGATCACCACCAATCTAATACACAACTTGTTAGTTGTTGACACCTCCAGTACCAACGCACAACCTCATACTCATAACAATCCAGGCACGAACCGAACAAATTTTCAAACTTAAATGTGAACTTAGAAATACTGACGCAATTTTACCGACTCAAGTAATTGACAAAGTACGACTTCCCAAGGCGTATTAATTCAAAGGGAGATTTCTGACGATAATAAACGCGAACGCATTGCCCAAAACTGTTAACTTTCCCAATCTTCATTTAGAGCCCCTTGACCAAACACACCCTCTCTTAAATCTTAATACACACGATTACTCTGAACCTATAAACTTAGACAGAAACTTTACTATCAGGGAACAAATTCGGACAGAACATCTTAACGACGAAGAGCGAGAACTTATCACGAATCTGTGCTTAGAATTCGAAAATATTTTCTATCTCGAAGGCAATGTTTTGACGTTTACTAACGCCGTCAAATACTCTATTGACACCAATAATGCCAAGCCCATTTTCACAAAATCGTACAGATACCCTCAAGTACATAAGGAGGAAGTGAAAATCCAAATTTCCAAAATGCTTCATCAAGGCATTATCAGGCACTCTCTTCTCCTTGGTCCTCCCTCGTATGGGTCGTCCCTAAGAAACTCGATGCTTCTGTTAAGCAAAAGTGGCAAGTTGTTATTGACTACAAGAAGTTAAACGATCTCACTGTAGACAATAAATATCCTCTGCCCAACATTTCTGTCTCCTCGACCAACTTGGTTCCACAACTTGGAAATCTTTGAGGAAGACATTCCCAAGACCGGTTTCTCTGTTGACAATGGCCTTTACGAATTCGTTCATATGCCATTTGGTTTGAAAAATGCACCTTCTACGTTTCAGAGAGCCATGGACAACATTCTTTTGGGTATCCAGAATGAACATTGCCTCGTGTACATGGATGACATTATAGTCTATTCACCAACCATCCTTGAGCATATGTCCCGTTTGACACAAGTCTTTAGGCGTCGTAGACAGTCAAACTTAAAAATTCAACCAGACAAGTTGAGTTTCTCCGTAACGAAGTTGCTTACCTTGGCCATCTTATTACCCAGGAAGGAGTAAAACCAAGCCATTCAAAGGTTGAATGCATCCAAAACTTTCCTCAGCACCAAACTCTTAAAGACGTTAAATCTTTTCTTGGTCTCGCCTGATATCCCCAATTTTCAATCTCAAAACCTTTAACAAAACTCCTACAAAAAGACGTAAAATTCATCTTCGACGCAGATTGCAAGTCTTCCTTCAACGAGCTGAAGCAAGCCCTTGTGTCTGACCCTATCTTGATCTATTTCGAAGTACCATGCCTGCTCACTACTGATGCTAGTGCTTTTGCAATTGGAGCGGTTCTCTCACAAGGCCCCATAGGAAAAGATCTTCCTATAGCATAGGCTTCGCGTACTCTCTGCGCTGCAGCAACTCGATACTCCATTATCGAACGGGAACTGATAGCCATTGTTTGGGCAGTCAAGCACTACTGACCTTATTTTTTGGGAGAAAGTTTACTTTACTCTGCGATCACCGCCCGCTTACTTGGCTCTTTTCCATCAAAGATCCTGGCAGTCGTCTAGCCAGATGGCGCCTTAAGCTAAAAGAGTATAATTTTAAGATAGAATACAAATCTGGCAAGGTAAATCAGAACGCTAACGGTCTTTTTCGAATCAAAATTAACCATTTTAAACAATGCACAGACTTTCTTTCTAAAATCAACATTGTTGCAAATAACGAAACCGACCCAGAACAACCAGACTCCGACAATGGTCAAGAACCCGATGAACATGACGAAAGAATGACAACAGAGTTTAATCGATTTGTTCAAGTATATAAAACCGAGTCGATAATCGATTAATCTATAATAGAAATTTCTAACGCCCAACTCCTAGACAAATCTCACAAACGAATAGTCAGTATAGAAGTTATTTAATTGGCCTTTTACCATTCGATCCCGAAACTGTTGTCTCGCATCCTCTATAATAATTCAGTTAGATGAATTAGAAACCTTCTGTATTGAAAACAACATTGAACTACCTATTCTCGAAATGTTATCTTTTAACCTCGCAGACAAAGACATAAATCTTAAAATTTGTCAAAACATTGTGACAGCCCCTTCCCAAGACGAAATTCTCATTATACTGCAACAGTACCACTACGGCAAAAATAACCTACATCGTGGAATTAATGAGACTATTCGACGTATTAGGGGAAAGTATAACTGGACTAGACCAATCAAAAGTGTAGAGCAATTTATCTAGTCTTGCGAAACTTGCCAAAAGGTAAAGTTTTGTAGGAAAAACTTAAGTGCTCCTGTTGTCATATCAACATTGATATTTTCGAATATCTAACTGACTATTAGGGATGAACTCACCAAATTTACTCAAGCTTACCCTATTGGTGACAAAACATCTGAAACAGTCGTAAACACCCTCTTAATATTTTTCCAACATTACGCTACACCTCTTCGCATCCATTGCGACAATGGACGTGAATTTTTCACGCGACTTTAGCGGCAATGATAAGGGCAAATACAGCCGAACATCCGAACGAACATCCATTCAACGTCTTCCCTTACGCAGTTATCTGCTACAACAATACTAAAAACGAGACTACCGGTTTTACGCCCTACGAACTAATTTTTAGGCACCCTTCTAGTAGACCTCCGGAAACAATATATGATCGGGAAAAACTCATTTCCAAATACGTTAGGGACCTCAATAATAGAATGAATTACTATTATAGACTTGCCCGCGCTAAAACAAAAACAGAAATCAAAAGTCCGATTCGACCAACATGTTTCAACTAACCAACCGGAATACAAAGTAGGCGACAAAGTTTACGTGAAAGAATCTCAGATTAATAACAAATCTGAAAACAAATTCAATCGACCATTTGAAATTACAGCGATACGAAAAAATTATAGTTATAAACTTACAGATTAACCAAATAAGTAAAATTAACTTTGACAGACTAAAACCCTATTTTAAATAAATCCCTTCTTTTCAGATTCTTTCGACTGTTTTCAGTCGTCAATCTTCAACAATACTCTCTTACACCCGTTAACAATACAATAGGAGTTTTCTTCCACGAAGAAGGCACACTTAAAATTTTTAACGATAAATGGACTCTTCTTGTCTTCAAAGACCTCAAGCCTTTCAGAGATGCTATTTCAATTAATGATGTTATACTAAACAGAATTCTAGAAACTATTAATGAAAACACAACTAGCGCAAAATCATTTAAACCAAAAGTACAGACACATGTGAGCCTCTTAAAACAAATTTCAATATCTGTTAACTCTAAATATACAGACACTTTCGCTAACACTCAAATAAAAACTTACACTACTAACAGAAGAAAACGCGGACTTATTAACGGACTGGGCTCAGTTTGGAAAGCCATTTCAGGAAACTTGGATGCGGCAGATGGTGAATACATAAATGACTGTATAACCAAAATTACTAAAGACCAACACCAAACACAAGAATTAGTAAAAAAACAAATATCCGTAACTACTTCAGTCATTACAAGTCTTAACAACACTTTACAAAAAATCCAATCGAAAGAGAAACTATTTCGAATGATCTTGACTTTCATGAATTCCATATCAATATCTTGGATCTGTGTTAAAGCCTAATGGAGAGTTACATATTTGTCGAAAATACTCTCAACGACGATGTTCCAAAAAGAAGTTGAATTTATGGGCGACGTCGTTTCCGATTCAGTAATCCGCACCAACGAAGACAAGATAGCAGCTGTCCGTGATTGCTCGGTCCCGAGAGACAAGCATGAACTACGTAGCTTTTTGGGGCTCTGTTCCTACTACAGACGATTCATTGAGGGATTTGCCACCATTGCCGCGCCTCTACATCGGCAGACCACTGAGAAAGAGACCTTCCTTTGGAATCAGGATTGCGAAACCTCATTCAGACGACTGAAGGCAGCACTATGTTCCAGCCCAATCCTAGCCTTTCCTACACAGTCTGTCAAGTTCATTTTAGACACCGACCCCAGCTATACAGGTTTGGGAGCTGTCCGATCCTAGGTGCAAGATGGTGAAGATACACAAACAAGAGGTAAAAAGTCAGATATCAAAGATGCTTGACCAAGGCATTATACGTCCGTCTAATTCGCCATGGTCATCCCCGGTTTGGGTAGTTCCCAAAAAACTAGACGCATCTGGTACCCAAAAATGGCGTGTCGTCGTCGATTATCGTAAATTAAATGAACTTACTGTTGACGACAAATATCCCCTACCGAACATTTCGGATTTACTTGACCAACTTGGCAAATGCCAATACTTCACCACCCTCGACTTAGCTTCCGGGTTTCACCAAATCGAAATCGATACTAAAGACATCCAAAAAACAGCATTCACAGTTGATAATGGCCATTTCGAATTTGTTAGAATGCCCTTCGGTCTTAAAAACGCTCCATCCACCTTCCAAAGGGTAATGGATAATATTCTTTTAGGTGTTCAAAACGAGAGATGTTTAGTCTATATGGACGACATTATCGTTTATTCTCCGACTATACATGAGCACATAGCCCGACTTTCTGAAGTTTTCAAACGATTGCGAAAAGCCAATCTAAAAATCCAACCCGACAAATGCGAGTTTCTTCGCAAAGAGGTCGCGTATCTTGGCCACCTTATAACTCCCGAAGGCGTGAAGCCTAACCCCTCAAAGGTAGATTGTATCTTAAATTTCCCCCAACCAAAAAACCCAAAAGATATCAAGTCCTTCTTAGGGTTAGCTGGTTATTACAGGCGATTCATCCCCAATTTCGCCAAGATTTCAAAACCTTTGACAAGATTACTTCAAAAAGACACACCTTTCCAGTTTGATTCAGAATGTGTCAAATCTTTTGACGAATTAAAAAGAGCCCTTACTTCTACTCCCATACTCATATACCCTAATTTTGAAGAGCCGTTTATTCTTACAACCGACGCCAGTTCATTTGCTATCGGCGCAGTGCTCTCTCAAGGCCCCGTAGGTAAAGATTTACCCGTAGCCTATGCCTCCAGAACTCTCTGCAATGCTGAAACTAAGTATTCAACCATAGAACGAGAACTCCTTGCAATAGTGTGGGCGGTTAAATACTTTCGTCCGATAATTTTTGGCCGTAAGTTTTTACTTCTGACCGATCACCGCCCGTTAACTTGGCTGTTTTCTATAAAGGATCCTGGAAGTAGACTTGCAAGATGGCGCCTAAGCTCGAGGAGTACGACTATCAAATAATTTACAAACCAGGCAAAGTAAATAAAAACGCCGACGCGCTCTCTCGCATTAAAGTTAACAACTTTAATGAATACATATCATTTCAAGCAAACAATCATCTAACACCATTTACAGTACTCCCAACAAACGAAACTGACGATGACTCACAAGAACCCCAAACGAGAAGTCCTATTAATCTCCAACAAATCTCCGAAGAATTTAAAACTTTTGTCGAGCGATATCAAACCGTCTCTCTCATAGATTACGACAAAATTCAATTTTCTAATTGCCAACTCGTAGACCGAGGAAACAAAAACATCCTAGTATTTCCCCAAGGCTCTCTCATGAAAAATTTTCACCATGACATCATCGAAGACATTTTTGAGGAAAATGCTGATTTCCGTACCCCTAGAGTAAATGTCTTTGCAAGCAAAAGTGTCAGAAAAAGACGCTATTACATCGTCCCTCTCCCTTCTGACCCAGAAATAGTCAACGAGATTCTTTTCGCATCTCTGTATAATAGTAGAGATGTGTTTACTGAAAATGAAGTATTCTGTGTTGAGAATAACATTGAACTGCCCATTTTGGAAATGCTTTCGTTTATCTTTTCCGAAATCGATATCAAATGGAAAGTTTGCCAAAATATCGTCCAAACGGTTGAGAAAGACCAAATACTTATCATCCTCGACCAATTCCATAACGGCAAAAATAATATACACCGAAGTATCAATGAAACTATCCGCAGAATAAAAGAAAAATACAATTGGCAAGGACTGACTAAGGACGTTGACAATTTTATCAAAAACTGTCAATCTTGCCAGAGAGCAAAAGTTTACCGGAAAAATCTCGACAGCCCACTTGTCATTACTGAAACCCCACGGACACCCTTTGAACGCGTCAACATCGATATTCTAGAAGTCCCGACAAAAAACTACGCATTAACTATCCGGGACGAACTAACAAAATTCTCTCAGGCCTACCCCATAACCGACAAATCCGCAAAAACCGTTGTTACTACCTTACTACTCTATTTCCAACACTTCGGTACTCCATTACGGATACATTGTGATTATGGCAGGGAATTCGACAACACACTAATGAGAGACTTGTGTAAGCTATTTGACATCAAACTATCTTATTCTAGTGTGGGACATCCCCAGTCAAATGGTTCATTAGAACGATTCCACTCGACCTTATTAGAGATGATTAGAATCCATAAACTAGAAAATCCTGACGAACACCCTTTTAACATCCTCCCTTATGCAATCATTGCATATAACAATTCAGTAAACAAAACTCATGGATTCACCCCTTACGAACTTGTTTATGGACATACTTCGAGTAGGACTCCAGAAACTCTCTACAACCAACAAGCCCTGATAACTAAGTACATCAGAGATCTCAATAATCGTATCTCTCACTATTATAAAATTGCTCGCGAAAGAACGGAAATCCAAAAACATAAAGCGAAAGTCAGATTTGATGAACACGTTTCTGAAAATCTCCCTAACTATCAAATAGGCGATAAAGTCTATATTAAAGAATCCCAGATCAAGGACAAACTCCAAAATAAATTCAATGGTCCTTTCGAAATCCTGGAGATTCACAGAAACTCCGCAACAGTACTAAACCCTAAAACTAACCAAAAATCAAAAGTAAATTTCGACCGAATGAAACCGTTCTCAGAAAGTTAATTTCTGTTTCAGGTTTTGTCTGCTGTTCGGGTCAGCAGTACCCCAATTTCAAATACAACCAATAAACAATACTTTAGGTATCTACTTCCATAACGAAGCAGAAATAACTGTATCCAATGATAAATGGACACTTTTAGTACACAGAAACATTTCTACACTAGAACAAGTATTTACAACAAATAACAGAATATTACAAACTCTTGTAAAAACTGTTAACTTCAATTCTTTTGCTATGAACTACTTTCGCGCAGACGTACAAACCCACATTAATCTTCTCAATCAAATTTCTAACTCAATCAAACAGAAATTTACTGACATTCACATGGACACTAAAAGACACAAACGAGGTATACTTGATGGGGCAGGTACCCTTTTTAAGGCAATCACCGGCAATTTAGACGCCGCCGACGGAAAATACTTTACCGAAAGCATAAACCGCTTAAATCAAGGCCAACTTCAAATTGAGAACTTACAAAAAAACCAAATAAGTGTCACCACATCCGTAATTAAAAACTTCAACGAAACTATCCAAAATCTTAGAATTGACGAGAAACTTTTTAACGATAACATGATAAAGCTGGAAAACACTATCGGAAAAATTAATGATAAGGTCGCCTACGTCGAATCAAAACTCGCACTACTTGAAATGTGTGAAAAACTTATGGAGAATTATCTCTACTTAGAAGATAATTTAAATGATATTTTAAATTCTATCACATTCGCGCGTCTGAAAATAATTCACTCTTCAATTTTAACACCAGAACATCTTATTACCTCATTACAGGAAATATCGCAAAATTTAGTCAAAAGTAACCTTAGGCTGTAAAGTACTCGAGCATCGCACAATATCTGGAAATTATTGAACTAGAGGCATTTCAAACATATACCGATCTTATATTTGTGTTAAGAATCCCTTTAGTCGAACAACATCCTTACACAGTCTTTCATTTATATCCTATCCCTATATACGATGAAAGAACAGGTTTACATCATATGCTATCCTTCACTCAAAAATATCTTGCAAAGAATGATCATTCTTTAATGTTTATTCCGATCAAAGACTAAAGTGCGTGTAAACCGCTATCCACTCGTAAGAAACTGTGTTCTGAACTTTACGCGTATCCTATTGACACAAACGCGTTATGTGAAGCTCAACTTCTAAAGAATGTCCAGAAGGTACTCGACAACTGTAAAAGCTCACTAATATTCACTCAAGGATACAACGTTCAAAAACTAGAACCCAATACATGGCTCATAATTACTTCTGAACCCATAAGTGTTACAGTGAATTGCGCTCAAACAAACCCAAAAACTCTTACAATCTCCCTCAACTCCATATTGACTCTTCAATCAGAGTGTAGTGCGTTTATAGGAATTACAAAAGTTCAAGCCGAATCTGGTAAACAAACCGATGTTCTAGAAACCTTCCAACCAGTAACAGTGCCGTTCAACTGTTGCGACGCAGTGCCAGAAAAAATTATAATTCCTGAACTTCAGCCCCTGAAGCTGAACACGCTTAACGTAGAAGAATTAGACGTAGCAAATCACAAATTGGAACAATATTCCAGAGACCTCGATGGTCTCATAAACCAGCCGTTTGTAATCAAAAATATCTCTTGGTTTACCTATACAACCATAGCTGCTCTCATGATCATAGCAGCACTCATCACCTTCCAAGCTGTCAAAAAGAGGATGGTAAAACCTCCAAAGGACTGCAATCCTGACCAGACTTCAGTGCCTCAGCCAAGACTCAAATTCTTCCCCAAACTTAGGCCTGTTTTGAAAACAGAACAAAGCTTAGAGACGCAAGTTTAGGTATACCCTTTATGTTCTCTAAAAACACCATTTTTAATATTAATTTATATCATTAACTTTTTATTTTTCTACACATTATTTTTATTCACATTTCCTTTTACTTTATATTTTATTTTGATATTTTTAGGTTAAGCATTTAATTATTACTCATATTATTTTATTGCTCATTTATTTTAACATTTTTTGATTTTATTTTACAAATATCAATTTGATTTTTACCTTTTACTTTATTTTATTCATATTTTATACACTTATTACTTATTATTCATACCATTCAAACATCATTTTATGTTATTTTATGTTTCTGTTCCTAAAAGTTGATGTTATAGCATCAACTTTTGATATGTAAGGGGAGTTGTTATATGCAAAATATATCAGCACTTAGTTCACACAGTCGAGAAGTCAAGGGAATTTAAAACGTACGTGACTTCTCAGGGATATCAAATTTCATCTTGAATTATATGCAAACAACTTCCCGGAAACCTACACGAGTCCGTTTAACCAATAAAAACGCTGACTTGCATCAGCACTTTTGTTAATGTTATAAAAGCAACTGGAAACGTTCTCCGTTTGTGCTCTGAAGAGAACATTTTACCTGACGTTTCGCCAAAATCTCCTTTGGCATTTTCAAAGCTGAAATTCTGAAAAAAGAATGAGGAAATTTAGAGAGTGGCTTTCTATTTATACCTTCATTCGAGATCGTAACCTGTATGATGTCTGTTCAGACGCGGTGCCGATAGTGGTTTTTATTGCTTTACCTGCTAATCCCTTAGGATTGTGACCACCCGTCGCGTTGTTTATTGTCCCTTGTGATTGTTTTTCATTAGGAGTAGATTTATTGGTAAGAGTTTTATGATGGCATTTTTGTAGAAGTACCTTATACGTTTTTAGCAAGTTTAGAGGGTCGTCTCGTTTATTTAATTTCCCGATTTTCTAAATTTCGATAGCTATTTGCCTATTTCCAAAAAGGAGGAGGTTATCAATTCGTGGCGTATTTTTTCGCTTTTTTTTGTATGTATGTTACCTGATTTCTTCTCATGTGGTGCACCGTTTTGAATGAATATGGTCTTGTTTAATAGAGTATATAACCGGATTGGTGAATCTTTTTTTTGGAATTTTGGAAATTTGTGAATGAACACATGCGTGCATGGAAATCGACCAATATCACTAATATAGTCGATTTTTCGATAACTCCTTATGGATGTGTATAGTTTTTTAACGTTTAATCTATTAAGGAAGATCCTTAGGTGATCACATATACTTTTCTGCGACATGCAGTTTTGCAGAAAATCGCCGAAAATTCCAAAATTCTTATCAAAAATTTCATCGAAATGACATAACGGACATTTCCTCATAAATATTTTAATTCCAACGTAATAGTGCGGTAATTTTAGGCACTGAAAGTTTTAATTGCGAATTTGAAAATTTTCTATGTACATCTCAAGCATATAGGTAGTAAAGCATAGTATTTTCGGCTCCTTAAATCAATGAGTACGAAGCTCGTTTTGTTTGTATACCAGGCAAATACCTATTTAAATGCAAATTTTTCCATTTTGCGAAGACGGTGCATTTGGTTGTCACATTCTCCCGGCCTAATAGAAAATTCAGTGACAACACATGTCAAACTTTAAACTGCTATTTGGTACATTTATAGACAGGGTGTTTAGTTATAGCAAACAAAATCACAAAGTAAAGTGGTAGAAGGAGTTGCATTTATATGACGATTGAAATATAGGACGGACTAGAATGATAGTGGTCCTTAGGCAGCCGTATGTACAGGATGGTTGGAATATAGGGTGGACTGGGCGTTTGGTGGTATAAAAATGTTGGAAAAAATGTGAAATTAAAATTATATAGGGTGATTAAAAAACTGTTATATGATGTGGACATAAGCAAATCATATACAAGATGGTTGAAATATATGCTGCAGTTAAATTATATTTATACAGTGTGATTAAAAAATTATTTATTTTATAGCAAATAAGAAGTTGCATAAAGGGCGGAGAGAAATTAATGTTACACGGGGCGATAATATAAAATATGAAAAATGAAATAATTTATGGGGTAGCCCACAAGGAGTAATATACTATGGTTGAAATATAGGACGGATGTGACTCCGTAAATATGGGATGGATTCTACTCCGTCCTATAGTTTACAGAAGGCAGCTAACAAATGTATGCTTGTCCGTGGGCAGTCATATGTACAGGATGGTTGGTACATAGAGTGGAGTGGAATTAGTACATTTTGTTCGTAAACATTTACCTGTCAATTTAAATGAAAATGTATCATTGTGTAATGTTGGGGCTTTCGATGTTACCTGGTCCTGTCTATTAAGGTTATACATACAAAATAAAAAATAAAGAATGAAAACTACCTCAGTTCAAGAAAAACTAAAAAGTTGCAAATAAAACATTTTTAAAAAATATATAACCGACTTCTATCTATAACTAAAAAGCTAAAAATAATTATAACAAAATACAATTCTAGCAAATAAATAACACATTCAATGTTGTCAGGTACTTACCCAGGAAGTAAAAAATGTAAACATTAAAAGGTGCTCATTCTGTACAAATTAATTACCAACCAATCTAGTATATTTTTGAAGTCTGTGCCAAGCAACAATCAAGTTTGATGAAGTAGTAGATAAGTACGCAATGCAGGATTTTAGATTTGCTATGTTCGTGTGAGGCTTGAAAATTGGCTTTATGTTGTGTTTTCTCGGTAATTCTGTCAATAATACCTCTAATTTAAGTTAGGATAGCTACATGTATGTTTGTTTTCCTCTATGTCTTTGTTGTCTTCTTGTCGTGAGTTTCGGTTATTGCTCGTTTTATTGTATAATTTTTGTATCCGTTTTTCTTTAGTTCTTCTTTTATAAATTCAAATTCTTCGTTTTTGGTGTTAGGGTGTGTTAATCTAAATGATCTGGAAATAAGGGTGTGGGCTGTTGTTTGAATCTGCGCTAGGTGTTGGTGTGACGTGGCGTTCAGGTATCTATTGGTGTATGTCGGTTTTCTGTAAACTAACTTGAAACTGACAGTTTGGTGTTTTGGTAAAGAGAATATCTAGAAATGGGAGACGGTTATCTTGTTCTAATTCTTAGGTAATTTAGGATGTAAAGTCTTGATATATGTCAGAAAATTTTCCAATTCGGCTTCTCCATGTGGCCAGAAGATGAATATATCCATGTTCATTATATCTAAAATATGTGTTGTTTAGGCAGTGTCTGGTTCGAGTTCAATGGTGTCGGTTGGGAAATTTTCTCCCTTGGATATCTTCTTTATAGCTTCGTTGACTGGAATGCTTGGGTATAGTGACTTATCATCTAGGCTAGCAATGATGTCGGTGTTGTTCGTATTTAGGTCTCAGAGTACAATCTCAACGAAACTGAAAAAATGGCTCTAAGAGCAAAGGTTTCAACTTCGCCATAGTTCCAAAAACAATTTCCACCGAAGAAATTATTACAGCTGTTGAAGTTTCCCTACACTCACCGACTGAAGAAAATGCTGAAGAAATCCGACAAGAAGTGTCCAGAATATTAAGAACTTCGTATAAATAAAGATATTTTCATTCCACCAGCTGATAAAGGCAACGCTACCGTGGTGATGAACAAGGAAGAATACAATCAACAGATGACTGAAATCCTACAAGACACTTGCTACAAACCAACAATCCAGAACCCAAAAACGTATCTAGAAAAAGTTACAGAAACCAAAATACTGGGTTCCCATATAGACAACGAAATCAAGAAACAGTTGATACCATGTGAGAAGTTATCCAGGTGCCCAAGACTCTACCGACTTCCGAAAATACACAAAGAGGGAGTTCCCATAAGGCCCATTGTAAGTGCTGTAAACTCAGCAACCCAAAAACTGGAAAAATACATAGCCAAGTTTATGCAGCCTAAAGTGCAGGTAGCGGATTCATATCTGAGAAATTCTGAACATTTCATTAGTAAAATACAACACCTAAATACGAACAGCACCGACATCATTGAGCCAGTTAAGCCACTATACCCAAGCATTCCAGTGAACGAAGTTATAGAGAAGATATCCAAGCAAGAAAATTTCCCAACCCACATCATTGAACTCGCCAGACACTGCCTAAACAACATATATTTTACATACAATGAACAAATATATAAATAGAGGGTGCTCCCATGCGCTCATCGCTGTCATCAGTAATAGCCAATCTCTTCATGATTTATTTCGAAGAGGAAGCTGTCCACAATGCTAAGCTTAAACCAATGATACATAGATGATATTTTTATCATCTGGCCACATGGATAAGCCGAATTGGAAAATTTTCTAACATATACAGTTTACCTTAGAATTAGAACAAGATAACCGTATCCCAGTTCTAGATGTTCTCGTTACCAAAACACCAAACAGGCAGTTTCAAGTTACAGTTTACAGACAGCCAACACACACCAATAGATACCTGAACGCCACGTCACACCATCACAAACATCAACAACTATCCTAGCTTATATTAGAGGTACTACTGGCAGAATAGGACGAATACTGAGAAAACACAACATAAAACCAATTTTCAAGCCTCACACGAACATAATCAAAGTCCTCGGTAACCCAAAATATAAAATCGAGTGAGAGAACCACGGAGTCTATAGGATATCTAGGCGTTGGGCATGGTCCCGTTGGTTAAGATTTGTGCTATAATTTTCAATCCTCCCACCCACATGGAGAACCACACTAGCAGACCGTTATATTAAAATCAAATCTTCAGATAAAAGCACCGGCTCAGTTGCGGCAATTACATTATTAACTAATCTAGGGATCATCTTTGATTCCTATTTATCGTTTAAAGATCGTAACCATTGAGCACTTTATTTGAAAGCTAACAAAGCTTTATTTTATTAAGATGTATTCTAATAAGATTTCAAATTCTATTACTTTTAGGTAATTATACTTTTGTCTTATATATACCTCAGGTTTCAACATTTGTTAGTTCTTATACTAAAAGGTAAAAAAGGCATAACCATCAATATTTGAGATATACTGCTTTAGAAATGAACAAGGACTGCATTTTACCACCACATCTATAGGCATATCTATCACTCCAAATTTGCAAACTTAGGAGGACTGATTTATTGTTTTCATTGCTGCTATCTAAATTTAAATGCTTAGAAATAGACAGTTATTCAGAAATACATTACATTAAGGTCAAAAACATACTATTATTGTTGGATTAGGTAAATAGCCACACAAAAAAAGGTTTTGACCTGGGGGCTCCACTAGGTTTAGCCATAACTTGAAAAAACACCCTGAAAGGACCCCGCTCTATTCTTATAGGAGGCTTTCGGTTAATTTTTTTGAAACTTTGCAATTGGATAGTTCTGTACTTGTGGATCAAAAGTCTTCATGGGCTCAAAATCAGAAAGTTTTTTGTTTTCGAGATATAACCCCCATTTTTTTTCTCAGGGGTAAAAAAAACATTATTCAATGGAATTTTGACATTATTAACATTAACATTAATTTAAATGTTGCCGGAGATCATTTATAAAACAAATAAATAGAATTGGTGAAATGTGACCTCTCTGTGGCACCCCAGAAGTCACCTTAAATGTACCTGATATATAATTCCTTATTTCGACTTTTTGATAAGGATCTTCAAGATAATTCTTCAGCCATTTCAAAAATGAACCTCTTACTCCCAATTTCACAAGCTGTTAAAGAATGAATTAAGTCATCCAGTCAAATAAATGGGAGAAATCTGTATAAACCACATAACATTGAAACCCATATTCTATTGCATCTAGTATAATTTTCTCACAGATCAAAGATTGATTACTGTGGACCTATCCTTCATAAATCCATGTGGCTCCTGAGATATAATATTTCTGGACAGAGTGATAACCATAGCTGTAAATATTTGCTCAAAGAATTTGGGAATAATAGACATTCTTATTACTGCTCTATAGTGACATTTTATTGATCTCCATGTTTAAAAATGGGTGTTAAATAACTGATTTTCCAGTAACCTGGAAAAGTACCACGAGACAATGATAAATTAAAATTTAACATATAACATCAGATAATGCGGTTTGTATTTAAAAAAAATGGCAACTGGGATTCCATCCAAAGTTGGCTCTCAAATTCATCTATGATGTAAAAACCACTCCAGTGTCAATGGTGACTGCACTAATGTGTATGGATAAATTACTTTCAAAATGTATGTAATTAGGAATTTAATGACATATTTATGGAGTTCAGAAATTGTTCGAGAAAAATTCAACAATGTCTGTGAGAGATGATTTTTTGAGTGAACAAAGAAAAGAAGGTCAAAGATGTAGCTATAGTAGCTTTCACTACAAAGAATTTTGCATCTACTTCTAAGCCAACTAAATTAGACTTTTTAGGATCAGTTTTTTAAGGTCATTGCTAAACCACAGAAGCAATTTCCTATTTCTAGACTGAAACTTTGGTACATAAATGTCATATACATCATATACATCAGTGCAAGTAAAAACAGTATCCCAGTCAACATAATATGACAAGTATAAATTAATATCTCTATTAATTAGCAAGCTTAAAATTGTAATAAGAATAATTAAAGCTTAGTTGACTACTATCACATACAAGTTTTAAATTAAATTTGAGACACACTGATCCAGAGTTAGGCTCAGGGGCGGATCCAAGATTTTCATTTGGGAGGGGCTTGATCTCATTTGGGGGGGGCTTGACGTCATTGAAGGTAGATTGTAGCACAATAAACACTAAAAAAACATACCACTCAGATGATTTGAGGGGGGGCTTCAGCCCCTTAGCCCCCCTTCTGGATCCGCTAGTGGTTAGGCTGGTAAATACCAAATATAAAAAACCCTTATTGACATTGGCAGTTAATCCTGTCCTGTAATTCTGCCTTATGGAGTAGAATAAGTAATACTACATCCCATTTATCTGGTGAAAAAGATCTATCACATTCAATACAGCCTCACAGTAGGTACATCATATATATATATATATATATATATATATATATATATATATATATATATATATGTTGGGGTGATGAAGCAGCTCTTAATAAGAACCATCACAACACCACCAGATGGGCAGGAACTTGAATTTAGTGAGCAATAACATCAGAATATCTGATAATTGCTCAGATCAAACTCAGTCTGAACTATATCACTACTTAAGAAGGACTACTGAGTCCTTCTTAAGCAGTGCTTTTAACTGTAAAAGCATATCATGTTCTTCAGCATTGAGGGATTGGGAAAAAACATTCTTTTTTTTCTTAGCCCTTATACATTTTAGTAATAGCATTCCAATAATTCCATTTTTGTTTATTTGGTGACCCTTTTCTGTGAAAATTTCTTCTATCGTGCATACTAATAGTACAGTGAATGGTTTTATGATAATATTGACTAGTCATAGATTTGGATCTACAATAATTTTCGTCATTTTGACCCTTATCAAATGTTATTTTAAATGATGCTACATGTTGCCATTAGAGTTTAATTGCTCACAGTGTAGTACAAGAATATTTTTATCTATTAAATAATTACTAATTGACTTTCAGTATATTCTGAATTAACATTACCAACATAAAAAGTCTTATCCCCTTTAGCTGCATATAAGTTTATTCATGTATTATTTGTACCCTTAATTGTTGAGTTGTGTTTTGCTATTTAATTTTGAATGTTGACCTGTCATATGACATTCTGGACATTAGTAGTTACCCAGTGTAATAGGTTATGAAGGAGTTGGAGTCACCAAGTTATTTTTTTGTGAGTGGATTACAACTATTGGATGTGTTCACAGTTTTGTCAGAGATAATTGAAATTTTGACTAATTAGGCCAAATCAGAGTTAAAAGAGATAAGTTGTTGACAGCTTGGTTCAATTTAATTGAAATTTGGTTAAACTAATTTTGTAAATGATGCTCGATATTTTTCATTTCAAGTTTGATCAGGAGACTGCTGGACTACTTGCGTTTGATTGTTATCAGTTTTATCTTTCAATAACTTGATTTCCTCTTTGACATCTTAAATTTAACCAGCTATCTCAAATTGCCCACTGACTCACACTTGGTTAATCTACTCTTTTTCTGAGACAATCACATTTCAAAAAATTTAGGCAGTTGCTTTAGAGTGCTTAATATCTGAAACACATTCATGACATAAGGCAACGAACTAGGTATCACTCTAACTACTTGAGCTTTATTTATTATCAGAGTCACAAATATAACACACATGTGTCATGATGAGGTTAAAGGTTGTTACTCAGAAGAAATTGGATGTTACTTTTTATCCAACTACTACCTACTATTACAAATTCCTTTATCACACTTCTCTTCAACCACAATACATATAAGACTACATTTCTCCAAAAAATTATGTTAAATGTGAATTAGGTTTTTGTTCAATTAGTAGTTGGGTTGCTTACAATCGCAAATCCTAAATGCATCGGCCGGGACTGGACATTGGAAATTGGAACCCAACATGCAACAATAGTAAAATTAATAAACAATAAATATTGTTTACTGTTGCTTCTGACATTCCATATTGAGGTAACATAATTTTGAAATTCATAAATGCACAAAAATTTGCAGTTTTCTGCCATTAGGGACGTATGTCATTTCAGGATACGCCAAATAGAGGATTACCCAAGTTTTTTATTTTTAAGGGTTTTTGTATTAGTTTTAGAAGTATTCTAATGGCATTGTAAATTTCACAAGTTAAAATGTATTTTATATAATTGAGAACTAATGAAGATATATTAGTTAACAGCGAAACGAAATTATTGAAAACATATCAAATATATAATTTCTTTTTTTTTCAACAAGTTGTACATAGTTAAAACTAAGATTTTAATTTGTCAATTGATTATTTCAAATATAACGTACGTATTAATTGTAAATATTGTTACGAAATTTACCAAAGCCGACCCTGTCTTATTTCAGTACGACACCGATCGCTTCTAATGGCGGCACTTCACTTGGTCATAGCGTATTTTTGTTTTGTATCGCTATATTCGTCCAAATAATTGATGTATTCGCAAATATTCCAAACATGATATCCACACATATCGCAAAACACTCAAACATGCGAAATATGTTTGAATACGAGCAACTTTCAGCATTGATTTGCTTTAACATAAATTGTAAATGTGACACATGCCTCACCTTAAAGATAAATAAACAAAATTAATGAAAAATGTTTTTTATTTATTTTTTACCTACCTCAGTATTCTTAGATGGGTTGCATTTATAGATGGCTCCCAGAAAACTATTCATATATTTGTATACGCTAGACGTGCCTGCTCCTGATGTTTCTGATTTCTTAATTTTTGTTTTATAACCCCTGGTGCGTTCCCGCAATTTGTTTAGTGTATTGTTTTCAATTTGATTGAATTACTTCATTGATTTTTAAACTTCTGCACCTTTTCTAAAACATTCCGTCGCGCTAATGCTAATTGTAAGTGTGTTTTTGCGTGTAAAATATAGACAGTATGGTGATTCGTGGTTCGCATCCCGAGCTGTTAGGACGCTTGGGATGTTTTCGTGTTTGTGCTCCGAACTGTTCGGACATTTTTTGATTCCGTCTGAAGAGACGCCGCTTATTGTTTTTTTTGCGTCTGAAGAGCTCCGTTTGACGCCGCTTATTGTTATTTTGTTTCTTTTACGAGTGTACAAAAGCGCATATTTTTGTAACGAAAGCTAAACCGCTTTCATTTTGTTTCTTTTTGTTTACAAAAGCGCATTTTTTGTTCAACATTTTTTGTATGCTCAATCATGAACACAACGTCGCTATTTTTTGTGTAACGTGTTGTCCACATAAAGCTCTAAGAAACTGTTCCTGTTCACGGGGCTAGCCTCTGAAGAAAGAAGAACCAAGAAAACACCCTTTGCAGAGCTTCGACGTAAAAGGTCAGTGATTAACTTTATTTGGTGAATTACTTTAAGTGTTTATTGATTGTTCCGCTAAAGGTCCTTCGTCAATTATATACTTGCAATGAACCAGCATTGAACTAAAACCGCAACATCTAATTCATACATTTTTTGAATATTATTCTCTCTATGGAATGTGCATCGAAGACATTCCATAACATTTGGTCCAAGTACGAGCCGGATGCAATTTGAGTTAATTTAGTGCAAAGATTATCGAATAAATTACATAATTTGGTCCAACTCCGGGCCGGTTACATTTGAGTTAATTTCGTGCAAAGTTTAATGATCAAAACATTGATTGTTCGTTGCAATTATTGTTGAAAACCGCATTGAATTTTCGTTTCTTTATTTGTTAGAAGAGAAAGCAAGTTCGGGATATTCACTCATTCCGTTAGAAATAAATTCGCATAATTCTTTTACCGCAAAAAAAACTTACAAGAGATCGTTTTGTTTGTTTGGTTATTTTGCTAAATTGTTTTGAATATATTTGACATTTGGTCAGATATTTTCGACTTCAACAGTAAAAAATTGTACATTTTTGGAATAGTATTTTGTTTTCGTTCTATCGTGATAGATTTGTTCAGTGGCGTTACAGTGATTTTAATTTATTGTTAAGATGTCAAAAACCGCTGAAAATTTACGTAAATTTAAAAATCATCGACAATCGGAGTTTAAAAGATTAGAAGATATTTATTTTGCTGCCGAGAAAGCCTTAAGAGGTGACGACGTTGAATTGTTTTTTAGCATGATTGATATGATTGATTCAATCCATTCCGAATTTTTTAAACATCACAATTCCATTATTGGATTAATTTCAGATGCAACCGATGATTTTGACTTTGAGGATGACATTCGCAATAAATTTGAAAAATTGTTTTATTCAATTAGGTCTATTTTTGCTAAACTGAAATCTGTTCAGAATTCTACGCCACAAAATACAACTCGGGAACAGGAAAGTGTTGCTTTGCCGCGAATTGATTTGCCTTCATTTAGTGGAGACATATTGGAATTTGGTACTTTTATTGATTTGTTTGATTCATTAATTCACAATAATGAAAAACTCAGTACTATGCAGAAGTTCAAATATTTGCAGTTAGCTTTAAAAGGGCCTGCTTTTGAGGCTATTAAGAATTTTAAAGTAACACAAAACAATTACGTGAGTGCTTATGAAACACTTTTGAAAAAATTCAAGCGAACTCGTTTAATCGCGGAGTCTCATTGGTCAGCTTTAGAACAATTCCCCCAACTAACTTTAGATAGCCCCTCAGAGGTTCGGAAGTTATTGGATAACTTCAGTGATAATTTGGAAGCACTGAAGAATTTGGGTTTACCAGTAAATCAGTGGGATTTTTGTATCGTTCAGATGATGTTGAAACGAGTTCCAAAGAATTTAGCCGCTAAATTTGAACTTTACCATCATACTGTGACCGCTCAAGATGACTTTCCGATCCGTTCGGAAGTTGTTGATTTTTTGTCGAAGCATTGTGATGCCTTTGAACATGTTGAATTATCCCGCAAGGCAAAGCGAAGTGTTGACAAAAAGTTACCATTGAATTCAAAGCAACATTCTTCCCATTTCACTACATCTTTGTTTGTCACTAAAAATAGAAATTGTTTAGTTTGTAAATCCGATCATGCGATTTACAAATGTTCTGAATTCTTGAACAAATCAGTATCCGCGCGGTTTAATTTGTTAAAGATTTTAGACTTTGTTTTAATTGCTTGAGCGATTCTCATCAGTCGAATCGGTGTAAATCTTTATCCACTTGCCATAACTGCAAACAACGCCATCACACATTGCTTCATTTTGTAAATCGTGCTTCAGGTATTGGGTCTGAATCTAAAGCTCCCCCCGGAAACCTGGCTTCCACATCTGGTGGATCCAGTACCGTTAATACTGTTGAAGGTCCCGAAACTTCTCTACCGCAGACTTCTTGTCATAGTTCACTTTTGTCATACAATTCAAATGTGTTGTTATCTACCGCTTTAGTTGAGGTATTAGATAAGCACGGTTCTTATCAAACTTTGCGATGTCTGCTAGATTCTGGTAGCATGACATCATTCATTGCGAGCAAGGCTGTGAAACGCCTTGGCTTCCGACCTATGCCCGCTTCGAAACAACTCAACGGGCTAGGTTCTATGCAGAGTACCTCTGCTGAGGGCTCTCTTACCCTTTCTCTTCGCTCTATAGTAAAGCGTGAGTGCAATTTTGTTGTTGATACTATTGTTTTACCCCGCATTTGCAATGATATGCCTGTTGCGCCCATTAACATGGCTAATATGGCATATCTAATCAATTTGAAACTTGCTGATCCTGGTTTCAATAGCCCAGGCGCTATTGACCTTTTGTTAGGTGCCGATATATTTTCTCAAATTTTGTTGGATGGACGCCTTCTGGGAAAGGAAGGTGTTCCTGAGGCTATTAACACTGTGTTTGGTTACATCCTTATGGGTAGAGTGTCTTCGAGTTCTGTTAACTCTCACTCTCAGTCAGTCATAAACCCAACTTCACTTTTTTGTAAAATTGAAGATGTAGTATCATTAGATGATTCACTCCAAAGGTCCTGGACAATTGAAGATGTTCCTACCGCACTGGTTCAGTCCCCTGATGATCTTATCTGCGAAAAAATATTTTCCGAGGGATGCAGGAGATTGGATTCAGGTAGATTCGTTGTGCCTCTTCCTTTTCGAAATACACTTCCTGCTTTTGATGGAATGTGTAATCTCGCCGTACAACGTTTCTCCTCTTTAGAAAGACGTCTTCTACAGCAACCAGATCTCTACAAACAATATTGTGATTTTCTCAAAGAGTATTTGGAGATGGATCATATGGAGTTGGTTCCTGATCCATCTACTGCTTCTGATTGTTACTACATACCGCATCATTGTGTTTTGAAACCTGATAGTAGCACAACCAAACTTCGTGTAGTGTTTAATGCATCCGCTAAGATACCTCATGGGTTATCTTTGAATGATTGTTTATTTATCGGTCCCAAATTGCAGCAAGACATTATCGCTATTTTGTTGACCTTGCAGAATTTAGTTTTGCCTCACCTGCTTGCTATAGAAAACTTTTCTTGTTGTGAACTTCACGCATTTGGTGATGCTTCTGAGAAAGGTTATGCCGCTGTTGTTTATTTTGTGTTCGAAACCGCATCTGGAAGTTTTTTTGTGTTGTCTAAATCGAAAGTTGCCCCTTTGAAAACTTTGTCACTTCACATATTGGAACTGTGTGCTTCAGTTCTTACCGCTAAGCTGGCTCATTATGTTTATGAGCAATTCAATAGTCGTTTGTTGTTCAAGGTGATTCGTTGCTGGTATGATTCCACGGTAGTCCTTTCCTGGCTTAGTTCTTCCCCGTTGGACATTTGTCAGTAATCGAGTTGCTTACATTCAGGAAAAATTTCCTTCTTCGCATTGGTTTTACATCCAATCTTGTGATAACCCCGCTGACTTGGGTTCCCGCGGCACTTTGCCATCAGAGTTATTAGGTAATACACTTTGGTGGAAAGGCCCACAATTGTTGATTACCGCTTGTTTGCCACATGGTTGCTCAGACTCAAGCATGTCACCGCTAGTTATGACTGAAGCCCGTTTAGTGGCGCTTCAAGTCACCGCTTCACCAAATTTATTTGGTACTTTGTTAGAAGAACATTCTTCTATTAATCGCCTTACCCGCATTATAGCTCATATTTGTCGCTTTGTTGATAACGCCCGCAATCCAGATCGTAGGGGCTCTGGGTCATTTTTGGCTGCTGAGTTATATCAGGCTCAGCTTCGCATTGTTCGCTATGTTCAAGATCAATATTTTTCTAAAGAGATTTCCCTTCTTCGAGAACGAAAACTATTGCCCAAATCGCTTCGTAAACTTTCGCCGTTTCTTGATGAAGAGGAAACTCTTAGAGTTGGTAGTAGATTGGCTAATGCTCCATTGCCGTTTGATACTAAATTTCCCGCACTGCTACCAAGTAAAAGTCGTTTGACTAATCTAATTGTCGAAGATTGTCATATCACCAATCTTCACGCAGGAATCCAAACCGTTCAATTTCTTTTGCAGCAACGATTTTGGATTCTATCCGCAAAGAAAGTAATTCGTAGTGTCATTTCTAAATGTGTTTCTTGTTGGAAGCTTAATCCTTCTGCTTACCAACCCTTCATGGGAAATTTGCCCATTTCCCGCATTTCACAATTGAAACCATTTTCTCATGTTGGAGTAGATTTTGCTGGCTAAAACTAGAGGGTCGGAAAATAACGGTCACAGTCTAACCTCAAGGCAATTGGAAACGAATAGAACCGTTTATAACTTATCTTCGGTCCAATTGAACTCTACCTCGATTGGCGTGTTGGCTAAGGGATTCAATTACGCTATTGCTCCCTCTCACATATCAACAGAGAGCATAATATGTGGCGTGGAAACAGCAGTTTCAAAATTAGATGCGAACACCGCTGAAATAATTAGACAAGATGTGTCACATGTTCTAAGAAAGTCTAAACCACCCAAAAGGAACCTATCTATAGAAGAAAATGAGGCCTTGAAACAACTTCGCCTCAACAAGGACAGTGCCTTGTTAGGTCTACAAGGTGTTGAGGTGGTTTGTATTTTTCTATTATGATATCCAAGGCTTCGTCGATAGAGATGTTGGTGAAAAAGGACACTACGTCAAAACTGACCAGAAGACACTCAGGTTGTAAAACCGTTTTTCTAAGTATTTCGATGAAATGTGTCGAATTTTTGACATATGAGTCTGCCCCCTCTGCAAACGGTTGAAGTTGTTGGGCTAGGTATTTGGCTAGCTGTTTTGTTGGGGATCCAATTGAACTTACTATTGGCCACAAAGGTGCACCTTCTTTATGTACTTTTGGCAACCCATAGAATTTCGGACATCTCGATGACTTTTACGCGGAATGAGTTGCAGTTGGAGATTTTTGTCGATCCTACTTGCTTGGATTTTGGCCTTAGTTGTGTTCTCCAGATAAGTTGTTGGATCGGTAGTAATTTGTTTATATGCTGGATCTTGTAGCAATGTTTGAATTTTGTTTGAATAATCCGCTGAATCTAAAATTACAGTCGCATTTCCTTTATCCGCAGGTAAAATGACAATGTCCTTGTTGAGGCGAAGTTGTTTCAAGGCCTCATTTTCTTCTATAGATAGGTTCCTTTTGGGTGGTTTAGACTTTCTTAGAACATGTGACACATCTTGTCTAATTATTTCAGCGGTGTTCGTATCTAATTTTGAAACTGCTGTTTCCACGCCACATATTATGCTCTCTGTTGGTATGTGAGAGGGAGCAATAGCGTAATTGAATCCCTTAGCCAACACGTCAATCGAGGTAGAGTTCAATTGGACCGAAGATAAGTTATAAACGGTTCTATTCGTTTCCAATTGCTTTGAGGTTAGACTGTGACCGTTATTTTCCGAGAAAAATTCGTTTTTGGGCTTCTGTTGGAGCTTCAATTTGTTAAATTTTGTCTGTTGTTGCAATGTTATCAACTCTGCATTCGTTTCGGCCCTAAATTCGCTAATTTCATCGAATTTATCCCATATTATCGGGTAGAGTGTATTGCTTACCTGTAGGTGGATATCTAAGAGTTTAGTATTAAGAACATCCGAATCTCTTCTGACATCACGTATGGCTTCCCTAAGTAGGGAACAACTAGCTTTCCATAAGATATTCTGTGTTTTTCTGTTGTTCTTCCAGAACTTTACCGTCATGTTTTTCGGAATAACCCCTTCATCGCGGTATCGTTGTAAAAAATGTAGATCGCACAAAAGTTTGCTCCTTTTCACACGTAATTTGTCACACGCAGCCGTTCACGGTGCCAACCAATAGGCGCCGAGCCGGCACTATATGACACCGTGCGCGCTCCTGAAAATATCAGTCTTCGAGTACCTGAACCGACCTGAAGAGGGCAGATGTGACTCTGCCGAAACGTCGTCATTTTACCATCGATCCCGGCAGGGATCAGTTATCAACTACGCGGATTAATTCCCGGAAACCATCTAATACATATATATATATATATATATGTTCTGAGAGGATCTAGACTCTGAAACTCTTTTTCACTTTTGTCTCTTGATAATGGCTCCACAGCAGGAGTCCAAACGTCGATTATAATATATATATATATATATATATATATATATATATATATATATATATATATATATTTAAATAACAAATAAAAAATAAAAAAAACACAATTAGAAAAAGATCTCAGATTTCTCTGCATAATAATTAATTCTTATTGCTTAAGGCTAATTTCTGAATTTGATATCTTGTTTAAGGCAATACAAATTTAGCAAAGTATTCGTTGAACATGGATGTAGTCCACCCCACGGAAGAACCGGGAGGCTCCTCATCTAGTGATAACGATAAACTGGGTATTTCGGAGGTCAATAAACGTTATTCCAAACAAAATAGAACTTTTTCTTTGTTCATTCCCAGCGGAAAAATGCATTTATCCGGTAATACAAGCTTACAATTGTTTAAGATACGGGCATACAAGCACACAATGTAAAGGTCAAGAACGCTGTATCAAATGCGCTGAAAACCTATCAATAAATCACGAACAAGAAATATGTAATTTGAAATGTATTTTCTGTGAACGCAATCACACGGCAACGAAAAAGGGACACCTTTCAAATTCAGAAAATGCCCAGAGTTCCTGCGCCAAAAAAAAATTAAAGAGGTTATGTCCATATATATATATATCATATCATACAATGAAGCTAACAAAAGAATACCCAAAGACCCTTCAGGTAATACACGGCCACATAGTCCAATTCCCATAAATGATTCAACCTCTAAACAACATTGCTTTGAAAATTCACATATCAACACCTTCTCAGGATCCCTGCCGAGATTGAACAAACACTTAGCATCTATTGAAGATAATATCCCGGCCAAGAGACCTACAGTTTCATACTTGAAAACTTTATCGCAACACAAATCACAATCACTCACTAAGAAACCTCTTACTAATAGAAATCAACACAATACTAGTCACCATCTATATCCAAATGGCAGGATACAATCGAACCCTATAACACCCATCTCCGCATCCCAGGAACACAACGAACATAACTACTATAAAGACGAAAATAAATCAGAAAACTTTGACTTCTCATATTTTACCAAGCTATTGATAGACTGTTACAATAATAATCTCCACTTTATTAAGGAACTCATATCTTTACACATCCCATCGGAAAACAATAACAAAAGGACAGATCCAACTCAACCGTCACATTCTCGGGACCCATAAATCTCATACACTGGAACATCCGCAGTATGAGATCCAACTTATTCAACCTTAAAAATATTATACATTTATATAAACCCCATATTATTTCATTATCAGAGACCTGGCTAAATACAGATTGTAACTACCTGTCCCACCAATATGACATTATAAATTATAACCGATCAGATGGTTATGGTGGCGCTGCCATTTTGGCCAAAAATAAACTAAAATATAATGTAACTAACTATGATCTTGGTCAGTACAATATTCAAGCAGTACTAATCACAATCGACGACACTTCAATAGCATCCATATATATTCCCCCAAACGCCCAACTAAATAATTTAATATTAGAAGAGGTCTTCTCACAGTTTGGGCAAAGTTCATACTGCTAGGAGACTTCAACTGTCACCACACTGCCTTTTTTGAAGGTGGAAATCCATTATAGACAATTTGAGCTTAGAATCTATCACTCAAATTAGTGTGGGACTCACACCCATTAAAACCACCTTGTTGTTTCTGCAGTTTCCGAAGGTGGTGGTACTGTTATTTCTAACTTGCGTCGCCACCTTCCTGCCGTTCTTTGCCTTCATCACACCATTCTGTTTAAATCTTCTTTCTCCTTTTCCTCTATAATTTCCCTTATCTTTGTATATAATTTCCTTGTTCTCTTTACTTTCTATCATTAGTTGTATCACGTTAGATGGTGTAATCCTTTCACCAATCGTTATTTCTGTTCTTGTTTTATTCCTTGCATATCTTTCGCAGTCAAAAACCACGTTCTCCATTGTCTCCTTAATTTGGCATATATCACAGTTACTCTCCCTCATTTTCCCTATCCTTTTCAGGTATGCTTTGACACTACCATGCCCAGACAAAAATTGTGTCATAACGTAATCTGTACTTCTATATTTGCTGCTCGCTCATTTTGTTAGGACTGGTATTAGTTTCTTTGTCCATTCCGCTTTTCCCGTTAGCGCATCTTATTCTTTTTGCCATTCTTTTAGGATATTATTCCTGTTTTCTCTGAATTTTTTATTTTCGAAATTTTCTCTAAGTTCTTCTACCGTCAGATGGATCGGAGGAATACCGGCTATAACTACCGTTGCCTCATAAGAGATCGTTCTATATCCGCTTATTACCCGCAGCAGCGCCTGTCTTGGTGTTTTTAACAACATGTTCTTATATCGATTTATCTTCATACCTCTGTGCCATGTTGGTGCCCCGTACAAAAGTGTTGATTGTACCACTCCATAAAGCAGTCGTCTCTTTGCATGTGATGGTCCCTTTACGTTTTTCATAATTTTTCCAAGTTTTGCTAACTTATCACCCGCTTTGCTTACTGCATTTACAGTATGTGTCCCGTATATACTGATCGATAAAAATACCAAGATCCTTTACGCTCTTTTGTGGTGTTATATTTAGATCGTCTATTTCTATATTTATTTTTCCTCTTATTTTCTGCATTTTTGAACCTTTGAGTAGCACCGCCTCGCTCTTTTCCGGTGCCCATTTCAACTTTGCCTCTTTCATCCAGTCAACTATTATTCTTATTGCCTCATTTGCTTTTTCAACCAGCCTGTCTGCGTTTGGTCCTTCCACATATAGTGCCAGGTCGTCTGCGAATGCTATCGTATTTGCAGCAGTTGGCAGTTTCTGATTTAGAAGATCATCATACAATATATTCCATAATTCCATAACGTCGGTCCTAGTACTGATCCTTGTGGTACGCCTGTGCACATTTTTAACATTTTTTCTTTGCCGAGTATAATACTCCTTTTGGAGAAATAACTCTCTATTATTCTTATTACATATTCACTAATCCTTAACAATACGTTTCCATGATGCCGAATTGAATGCATTTCTAACGTCAAAAGTGATGAGTATCACCCAGCCCGCTCTAGAGCTCCTTACTTTGTGACGAATCCAGTTTGCTGCTTTTACTGTTGATTTCCCTTTCCGAAACCCAAATTGTCTTTCTGAAATTTTTCATCTCCCAATTCTTTGTCTATTCTGTTTCTTATTAGTGTTTCTAATACCTTACCCATAACGTCCAACAGACAAATGGGTCTATATTATGTTGGGTCATTCATAGGTTTAGCGTCCTTCCTCAGAAATATTACTTTAGCCTTCTTCCAGATTGTAGGGAATTTCTGTTTCTTTATTAATTCGTTATACATATCCCTTATTGTGGCTTGGTTCTTTTCAAATGTTATTTTTATGACTTCTGGCGGTAGATTATCTGGTCCAGGTGCTTTTTTCATCTTGATATGCTTAATTGCTATTTTAAATTCTTCTTCTCTTATTTCGGGTACTAAATTTCTTGCTATTTTTATTCGCTCTTTCCATTCACCTCTTGTCTTTATAAAAAGGGTATTTGCTATTTCTGTTTTCGTCTCTGTACTAAGTGTCAACAATGGTGTCGGTTGTATCTTTTGGATAGCTATCCCATATGCCCATACATCTGTTTCCAGTTGTCTACATAATTCTTCCCAGCATTTCCTCTTGCTTCCGTTTATGAGTTTCTTTAATTCTTTCCTTTTCCTATTCATTTCCTCTATCATATCCGGTAGTTCTGTTCTCTTTTACTTTGCTTCTTTTGTGATTTTCCGCCGTATCTCTACGCACTTCCTTTTAGCTTCCGAGATTTCAGCTGTCCACCAGTATGGGATTTCTTTGTTTTCGTTTCTGTTTATCTGCCTTCTGTTGGCCTTCAGGCATTTTTTGATTTCTGTCGTTATTTTTTCTGGTATGAATCATTTGTTTATTTCCCCGGTTATTGTGTTAAACATTTTTTCATATTCTTCGATGTTATATTGTGTTCTTGTTTTTAGATGTATGTATGATGTAGATGGGCCAGAATATATCTGTGGTCTGTAAATATGTTTTTGGTCTATGGTTTCCCATTTCTTAATGTGCCGTACCATGTTGCTCGAACACATGGTAGTACACAAACTATGTGTGTTTGTGTACTACCTCTAACGAAAGTTTGGTTGCCGTTATTTAATATCTCTAAATTGTATGTAGCAGCCAATTCGGCTATTGTTCCTCCCCTGGCATCGGTCTTAGGAGCGCCCCATAGCTATTTTTATTCGCTCTTTCCATTCACCTCTTGTCTTTATAAAAAGGGTATTTGCTATTTCTGTGTTCTTCTCTGTACTAAGTGTCAACAATGGTGTAGGTTGTATCTTTTGGATAGCTATCCCATATACCCATACATCTGTTTCCAGCTGTCTACATAATTCTTCCCAGTATTTCCTCTTGCTTCCCTTTATGAGTTTCTTTAATTCTTTCCTTTTCCTATTCATTTCCTCTATCATATCCGGTAGTTCTGTTCTCTTTTTCTTTGCTTCTTTTGTGATTTTCCGCCGTATCTCTACGCACTTCCTTTTAGCTTCCGAGATTTCAGCTGTCCACCAGTTTGGGATTTCTCTGTTTTCGTTTCTGTTTATCTGCCTTCTGTTGGCCTTCAGGCATTTTTTGATTTCTGTCGTTATTTTTTCTGGTATGAATCATTTGTTTATTTCCCCGGTTATTGTGTTAAACATTTTTTCATATTCTTCGATGTTATATTGTGTTCTTGTTTTTAAATGTATGTATGATGTAGATGGGCCAGAATATATCTGTGGTCTGTATATATGTTTTCGTCTATGGTTTCCCATTTCTTAATGTGCCGTACCATGTTGCTCGAACACATGGTAGTACACAAACTATGTGTGTTTGTGTACTACCTCTAACGAAAGTTGGGTTGCCGTTATTTAATATCTCTAAATTGTATGTAGCAGCCAATTCGGCTATTGTTCCTCCCCTGGCATCGGTCTTAGGAGCGCCCCATAGCGGGGATTTTGCGTTGAGGTCTCCCAATAGCATGATTTTGTTCCTTGGGAATTTCCTTAGTGATTGTGCTATATCCTCTATCCTACTTCTGTATTCTTCTATTGTTATATTCGGAGAAATATAGCAACATGTTATATTGACATCTCTATGTTTAATAACTATGAAACCTTTATATGTCTCGTATTCCTTAATACCCGTTTCTCTATTCCTAATTTCGACAGCTATGCATTTCTGCTTGTCTACGATCCTTTTTCTGTTTTTTCTAATTATTCTTATGTTTGGCTCGCTAGCTACTATTACGTCTATTCTATTTTTGGGAGCTATTTCGTTAGCCTCATCATGGGCTTTCGCTGATCTTCCTAGATTACTTTGCAGTATCCGAATCTGCATCTTTTCTTTCTTCTGTATTTCTGTTTAGTTGCTGTTTTTTCCTGTTTTTACATTTTCCATCAATATATCTATGTCCATTCGATTCGCACTTAAAGCAGTATTCTTCGTTTCCGCAATCAGCTGCTTTGTGGCCGGTCTTGCAACAGTTCCTACACCAGCCCATTCTATCCTCCGCTTTGCATTCCCTGGCCACGTACTCACTTTCCCAGCATTTAAAGCATGTCTGCATTTCTCTTTTCCTTTTAATTAAGCCTGTTGTCAGCCCTATCCTAATCTCTTTCATTTCCAACAGTTTTTCAATTGTCTTTTCGTCCGCTTTGATAGTTGCCATCTGCATACCACCATTTTGCGGTCTAAGAGCTTTGACTTGTAAATCCTTGCATTCCAGTTCCGTCTTAAGTTCCAATTGAAGGTCTTCTCTATCCGTTGTGATGTCCAGATTGACAATGTTGACCGCCTTCTTCATGTTTTTCTCCTTGGCCAGGTTCCTTACCCCCATCTTTCCAGGTGCTCCTTTTAGCACTTCTGCTATAGGAGCCGCATTTCCTTTTCCTTTTTGTG
Source organism: Octodonta nipae (assembly GCA_034190945.1). Taxonomy (NCBI): domain Eukaryota; kingdom Metazoa; phylum Arthropoda; class Insecta; order Coleoptera; family Chrysomelidae; genus Octodonta; species Octodonta nipae. The sequence goes on from CM067218.1 coordinate 67,856,978, forward strand.
TCGCTATTAGTATGTTACCGTTTCTAGTTTGCCTAATGGTTCTAATTTTATCTCCTGCCCCTTTATTGATTAATGTGTTTTTGACTGGCTTCACCAGGTCTGCATATGCCTGTTCCCCTGCATCAATTATAAGAGCTTCGTACTCGGGATTCCTCTCTTTATTTTTTTGTTCTATTTTTCCATGGAGCACTACTTTCCCTTCATAGTCATAGAAGGCGCAGTGTACCAGCTTTCTATTTCTTCCCATTCTTTCTTCCATTCCAATAATGGCTATATGTATCTCCTTAATTTCTTTTTTGATACACATCTTTTTGAGGTTCACTAACGTTCTAAATTTGTTTCCATTTCTAATATATCTGTCGTCTTCGTCTGCATAGTTCGCGTAAAAAGTATATTGCTCTTCTGTTTCTTCTTGCTCCTCAATCCCTATTGTGCCAAATGTCTTTTTGAATATTATTTCCGGATAGTTTATTTTGTCTTATATAGTTTCATACTTTACTCGATTCCCCTATCATTCTTGATATTAATTTGTTATCTTTTTGCATGTAATCTGCTATTAACGCCCTATCCTCCTCACTTTTCGTTATTTCGTCCTTTACTGTTTGAACTTTAAACATATCTTCTGGCCATCTCATTTGTAGTACTTCTTCTAGGTCTTCTTTGTTCATATTGTCGTCTATATAACTCTCGATTTGCATTTGTAGTTGTTCTTCTACTGTCTCTGAAGTTTGGGTACCCATATCTTTTTTCTATACATCTTCCGTTCTGTCCCTCAATCCAAATAAATCTTCTACTTTTCCCATTAGTGTTGTCATATCTGCCGTTAACCTTCTTGCTTTTTCTTTAATCTCAACCTTGGTGTTGGTGTTAGCCATAATTAACGCTCCTACTGCCCTGGATTCTGTATCAATTGCATTTATGTATCCTGTTACTTTATTGAACATTAATTTGTCATAAACGAGTTTCGCCAATTTTAATCCCGCCATGTTTTCGTCTGCAAGACTACACCTTCTCTTTGTGGACTTTGCCTCTTCATCGTCCCACAATAGATCCATCACCGTTCTGTTTGCCATACCGCCTGCGTTACTCGAGCTCGTATTACCTCCTGTTATTTCCTTTTTCGTGTACGCCGTTTGACTATCTAGTGAGTTCCTTCTTTGAGTACTCGTTATCTTATCTATTTGTCTATTCGTAACCTTGTTTGCGTCTGTCATTTGCTCTTTGCTCTTGTTGTCGTCAGATTTTTTATTGTATTCTTTTATATACATACTATTCCCATGTGTTGGGTCGTTTTGCTTGTCCGGTGGGGCAGAGCGCCCTTACCCCACTAAGGCTGCGTTACTCTTTGAGGTCACCTGTTATCTCAGAGGCTCCGTTCTAGACCAACTACGCATGGCCATCCATCCCTCGGCACGGGTCGCTTGACACCTTGGATTTCGGATTTTTGGACAGGTTTTCTCCTGTAAATCACTTCTTAGTCGTCGTATACCCCTACCAGGAACCGTAGTTCCCGCCGGCATTGCTCTCGGGATCATTAGGTGTATGACTTAAGCCCCCTCACCAAAGACAAGGTCTTGTGACTCCTAGAGGTGGTCACCACACTGCCTGGGGCAGCTACCAAACTAACTTAAAATAATAAAAAACCCACACATCTGAATCAACATGGTACCAGCATCATAGACCTAATTATATGTTCTACAAATATTTCTTTTAACCTCCTGGTATCTGCACTATCAGACACATTTTGAAGGCATTTTCCAATACAAGTCAATTTCTCCCCCACCAGAATTTCTACACTCCCTCAGTACCAAAATGATCTGACCTACTAAAACAGCGCAGAACGTCCATACAACAATTTTATAGAGATGGTCTTATTGAATCCTTTGTACAAGATCATAGCCTTAGTTAAAAAAAATTAAACAAAAAAAGAAAGCATCCTTTCGTGCGTTCGCTAAATCCATTAAAAAAGACACACCTATATCGTCGGAATGGAAAAAAATAAAAGTATATATGAGGTTCTTCGCCCCCTCTTACTCATGTAGGAGTGAAGACTGGAAACCGATATTCCTTAACAATCACGCGATACCTTAACTATATTATGTGGCACCGAGAATGACCCCCCTGCCCCTCCTCATATTTAGTAACACCCTGTGATCGGACTGAACTTGACAAAGCCCTGAATCGAACAAAAAATCCGCGCCCGGCCCTGACAACATCACATACTGTATCATCAAAAATCTCCCTAATAACTTTAAATCCTCACTTATTGAGCTTTATAACGCGATCTTAATAAATACCATCTGACTGGAGGTATTTCCGAATTCATCCGATTTTGAAACAGGGAAAGGATTTAGAACTCCCCACCAGCTATAGACCCATAGCTTTGTCCTCCTGTATTCGTAAAATCTTTGAAAACATTCTAAAAAATAGACTAGAATGGTTCATTGAAAGACAATACCTCATCCCCTGGTACCAATACGGCTTTGGAAAAGGTAAAAGTGTACTTGGTAGTCATGCAATATCGATTCGATGCAACAACTACAACATTACTAGAACCTCCTTTAAGGGACTCCCACAGTGCTCCACCCTTAGTCCACTATTATTTAACATACACCTAAGGAAAACAGACGACCCATTACTGCCTAGGGTCAAAATACTACAATATGCCGACAATATTGTGATATACCATATACATTCTGACATTGTCATATCACACCTCATAAACTCCTCATTGAGATCATTGTCAATGATGTTAGAGGAATTAGGATTTGAAATAAATACATCCAAAAGTAAAGTACTACTTTTCTCCAAATGACAGTACCCTGACCCTAGTATATATATTGACACAACTAGACTAGAAGTGGTTAATTCGTTCAGGTTCCTGGGGCTCACATTTAACAAGAAGCTTGGATGGAAAGACCATATTAACAATACATATCATGCTTGCCTAAAAACAATTAATGTTATCAAAAGCCTTGTAAAGACCTGGTGGGGGTGTGACCCACTTACTCTTCTCACCTTATATAAAGGACTTCTAAGATCTAGAATTGACTAAGGTTGCTTTTTTATGGGGACAGTCCCAAATATGAAACAAAAATATTGGATAAACTGCAATTTGGGCCTTACGCATATGTATAGGAGCCATAGAATCCTCACCTACCAATGCACTATTAATCGAGACAGGAGAACCACCTCTACCTGAGGAGAATATTTCTGAGCAACAAATTCCTTATCAAAAGCATTAGCAACTCGGATCCATTAATCCATAAACTTGAAACTTTTAAAGCCACTCTAACAGGAAACAAGCCCAACGCAACCCTCCCTATTATTCTTCAAACATACCAACAAATACTACCCATCCGAAATGAGATTATTATTTTGGATAAGAAATTAGAATTTCAATATCAATACTCTTTATACCTCCTCCCTATTAATACAACTACTAAACTAGGTTTAGACAAATCCATAGATCTCCCTGTGCCTACGATTAACATGATTCTGAAACCACACTATATACCAACTCCCAGATTTCACACCAGTGTACACAGATGGTTCGGTTAACACAAAGAGAAGGAAGAGCATCAAGTGCGCTAGTGAGCCCCTCCTTAGACATCAATGCTCCATATTCAGCTATTGGCCATCCAAAAAGCACTGGAGTTAATCACAGATTTAAATATAAAGAAATTCATCGTATTGACTGACTCGCTGGCAACTGTCAAAAGCAGCAGAAATCTCCATACATGTGGTACCCAGAACCCGCTCCTATCAAACATTCAGAACCTTATATATAGGATGACAAAGGATAATTATAAGGGGATAATAGGATGGATAGCAGGACATATAGGTATTGAAGGAAACGTAAGAGCAAAAACACCAACCAACCAAGAAACGAAACTGAGAATCCCATCAAGGGATTTCCTCAAGAGTTTCCGGGACAATCTCAATACAGATTGGAAAAACTCTTGGCATGAATCAGCACCTGTCAGGGGTAGAAATTACTCTCTACTGGAAAATAGATGTTGGAAAATACCATGGTTTAAAGATATTACATATACAAGTAGACATTTCATCACCACAATATGCAGACTGAGAGTAGGTCACTGCTGTAACCCCGCCCACTTGAACAGGATAAAGGTGGTGAACTCGCCCCTTTGTCACTATGGCCAAATTGGGGACATCAACCATGTACTATTCGGATGTGACCTAAACACGACAGGGAGAGAGCGAATGATCAAAAAATTAGCCACACTAGATCATTGTCAACCATTTTCAGCGTTCAGTATTCTGTCTAACCCTATTTCAAATACATATAATATTATTTTTGAATACATTAAGCAGAGCAATCTCCATTTCTGATCCAGTTATTTCCATATTGCTGATTCAAAAAGTTGGTCATGATTCTTACATTATTTTGGAGGTGCTCCATTTTGCTGGAAACATCTTGAATAGACAAAGTTAGGTCGTCGTAATTTTGTAATATCTCAAGAAGCAGTCAAATTATCAAAAAAATGTAAAATAGAACGTGTCCGTTTATGATTTCTATATAAATCGACGCAATACACGTTGTTGTGGCTGTTAAATACTCCTCACACACAGAACCTTAAGCGGAAATTAAAGATTTTCTTGGCCTTTTTCTTCAATTGTAAAACAATCTTCTGCTTTCTGAGTCACCAACTCGAAGTCCTTCACTAATATTTTCTACATATGGACGATTCTTGTACTTTTTAAAAATTCTCTGAGCACTCGATTTAGGCACTTCAATATTATATATGTGGCTTTCTTTGAACATAAATTTATGATGTGAACAAGTGGTAATTCTGTATGTCTACAGGGTGACTCATTTCAACTGCTGGCACCCCTGTATAATCTTTATTAATCAACCGATTTTTAAAATTATATGGCATGCATGTCTCTGTTATATGTATAAATGTGAAAGTTTACGTTAGAAAAGCAAGACCTATTAGATAAAACCTGCTACAAAAAATTTAAAATAATTTTATTCAAAATCTTATCAAACAATTGTATTCTCAGCCTCTTAAAATAAAATGCCAAATTTTGTAAAAGTGTTAATTAGTAATTCATGTGAAAAGGGATAAATAAATTAAGAATTTCAGGTTTTAATTATTTATTTAAATAAAACAAGAAATACGTAAAAAATGTCACACCTAGGATTCGAACTGACAACCTACGGTTTCATAGCCTGCAACGTTACCGCAACATTGCTTCAGCATGCGTTAAACGTTTTCCAAAACATTAAATTTTCAATGGTATATTAACTTATAAAAAGAAACCGATGATTAAATATTTATTGCTACCTGTTTTTAGTTGAATTTCAACACTTAATTGGTTTTTTTCTTTAAAAAAATTACGCAGTTTTAAAAATACAAATTGCTTTGGTACTCTGTGATTATTGAACATTTTATCACAGATACAACGGGATATTAAATTACTGACAATACAATGGTTCATTCAAAGTGTGAATAAATCAATCACTAGGCAAGTTGTTTACATTATAGGTGAGAAAGGAGCCGATGAAAGCAATCGAATACTAGATGAATTCCTTTCATCGGCTCCTTTCTCACCTATAATGTAAACAACTTGCCTAGTGATTGATTTATTCACACTTTGAATGAACCATTGTATTGTCAGTAATTTAATATTCCGTTGTATCTGTGATAAAATGTTCAATAATCACAGAGTACCAAAGCAATTTGTATTTTTAAAACTGCGTAATTTTTTTAAAGAAAAAAAGTGTTGAAATTCAACTAAAAACAGGTAGCAATAAATATTTAATCATCGGTTTCTTTTTATAAGTTAATATACCATTGAAAATTTAATGTTTTGGAAAACGTTTAACGCATGCTGAAGCAGTGTTGCGGTAACGTTGCAGGCTATGAAACCGTAGGTTGTCAGTTCGAATCCTAGGTGTGACATTTTTTACGTATTTCTTGTTTTATTTAAATAAATAATTAAAACCTGAAATTCTTAATTTATTTATCCCTTTTCACATGAATTACTAATTAACACTTTTACAAAATTTGGCATTTTATTTTAAGAGGCTGAGAATACAATTGTTGGATAAGATTTTGAATAAAATTGTTTTAAATTTTTTGTAGCAGGTTTTATCTAATAGGTCTTGCTTTTCTAACGTAAACGTTCACATTTATACATATAACAGAGACATGCATGCCATATAATTTTAAAAATCGGTTGATTAATAAAGATTATACAGGGGTGCCAGCAGTTGAAATGAGTCACCCTGTAGACATACAGAATTACCACTTGTTCACTTCATAAATTTATGTTCAAAGAAAGCCACATATATAATATTGAAGTGCCTAAATCGAGTGCTCAGAGAATTTTTAAAAAGTACAAGTATCGTCCATATGTAGAAAATATTAGTGAAGGACTTCGAGTTGGTGACTCAGAAAGCAGAAGATTGTTTTGCAATTGAAGAAAAATGCCAAGAAAATCTTTAATTTCCGCTTAAGGTTCTGTGTGTGAGGAGTATTTAACAGCCACAACAACGTGTATTGCGTCGATTTATATAGAAATCATAAACGAACACGTTCTATTTTACATTTTTATGATAATTTGACTGCTTCTTGAGATATTACAAAATTACGACGACCTAACTTTGTCTATTCAAGATGTTTCTAGCAAAATGGAGCACCTCCAAAATAATGTAAGAATCATGACCAACTTTTTGAATCAGCAATATGGAAATAACTGGATCAGAAATGGAGATTGCTCTGCTTAATGTATTCAAAAATAATATTATATGTATTTGAAATAGGGTTAGACAGAATACTGAACGCTGAAAATGGTTGACAATGATCTAGTGTGGCTAATTTTTTGATCATTCGCTCTCTCCCTGTCGTGTTTAGGTCACATCCGAATAGTACATGGTTGATGTCCCCAATTTGGCCATACTGACAAAGGGGCGAGTTCACCACCTTTACCCTGTTCAAGTGGGCGGGGTTACAGCAGTGACCTACTCTCAGTCTGCATATTGTGGTGATGAAATGTCTACTTGTATATGTAATATCTTTAAACCATGGTATTTTCCAACATCTATTTTCCAGTAGAGAGTAATTTCTACCCCTGACAGGTGCTGATTCATGCCAAAAGTTTTTCCAATATGTATTGAGATTGTCCCGGAAACTCTTGAGGAAATCCCTTGATGGGATTCTGAGTTTCGTTTCTTGGTTGGTTGATGTTTTGCTCTTACGTTTCCTTCAATACCTATATGTCCTGCTATCCATCCTATTATCCCCTTATAATTATCCTTTGTCATCCTATATATAAGGTTCTGAATGTTTGATAGGAGCGGGTTCTGGGTACCACATGTATGGAGATTTCTGCTGCTTTTGACAGTTGCCAGCGAGTCAGTCAATACGATGAATTTCTTTATATTTAAATCTGTGATTAACTCCAGTGCTTTTTGGATGGCCAATAGCTGAATATGGAGCATTGATGTTGAATTTCGAACGTCTTTTCTACGTCTAAGGAGGGGATCACTAGCGCACTTGATGCTCTTCCTTCTCTTTGTATTAACCGAACCATCTGTGTACACTGGTGTGAAATCTGGGAGTTGGTATATAGTGTGGTTTCAGAATCATGTTAATCGTAGGCACAGGGAGATCTATGGAGTTGTCTAAACCTAGTTTAGTAGTTGTATTAATAGGGAGGAGTTATAAAGAGTATTGATATTGAAATTCTAATTTCTTATCCAAAATAATAATCTCATTTCGGATGGGTAGTATTTGTTGGTATGTTTGAAGAATAATAGGGAGGGTTGCGTGGGGCTTGTTTCCTGTTAGAGTGGCTTTAAAAGTTTCAAGTTTATGGATTAATGGATCCGAGTTGCTAATGCTTTTGATAAGGAATTTGTTGCTCAGAAATATTCTCCTCAGGTAGAGGTGGTTCTCCTGTCTCGATTAATAGTGCATTGGTAGGTGAGGATTCTATGGCTCCTATACATATGCGTAAGGCCCAAATTGCAGTTTATCCAATATTTTTGTTTCATTTTTGGGACTGTCCCCATAAAAAAAGCAACCTTAGTCAATTCTAGATCTTAGAAGTCCTCTATATAAGGTGAGAAGAGTAATTGTTTTTAGGCAAGCATGATATGTATTGTTAATTTTAAATAAAACAAGAAATACGTAAAAAATGTCACACCTAGGATTCGAACTGACAACCTACGGTTTCATAGCCTGCAACGTTACCGCAACACTGCTTCAGCATGCGTTAAACGTTTTCCAAAACATTAAATTTTCAATGGTATATTAACTTATAAAAAGAAACCGATGATTAAATATTATTGCTACCTGTTTTTAGTTGAATTTCAACACTTTTTTTCTTTAAAAAAATTACGCAGTTTTAAAAATACAAATTGCTTTGGTACTCTGTGATTATTGAACATTTTATCACAGATACAACGGAATATTAAATTACTGACAATACAATGGTTCATTCAAAGTGTGAATAAATCAATCACTAGGCAAGTTGTTTACATTATAGGTGAGAAAGGAGCCGATGAAAGGAATTCATCTAGTATTCGATTGCTCTCTAGTAAACAACAGGTGTTCAGGATAAATTGTATATATGTAGTTGTGTAAACATAAATTATAGTAGTGAAAATAAATTAAAGTATTTTAAATAAATCCAAAAACCCAGAGTAGGAAAATAAAAATATTACAGTAACAATGATCACCTTTACCTCATATAGTTACATATTTTGAGGAAAGAAACAAGTGATACATCGGATTCAGTCATTTACCAACAGTAATATAGTAATAGTAGTAAATAACTTTGGCACAACCGCAAATGTATATACATATTCACCATAATATTTAATTGTTACAGTTTACTTTCTGTAACAGTGTACGTGTTGTTGAATAATTAAGTAAATATTGTTTTACTATTTAGTGGTAGCCCAACTGATGATAATCCCACCTAAAAACGATTTATCGGTTTGCGTTCAAATGACTGTATAGTCTTGAAAGGCTAGAAACATTACTTTCTGTTCTCAAAACAAACACAAACAATTCCTCACCCCCTACCACAATCGTTAATTGTATTTTCGTAAAATGCATAAAAAAACTCGCTTCTACTCACTTGAGTTGAAAAAATACAAGAATTCATACATCAATGCTCATGGCTATAGTACTTAGATTACAGGACAAATCAAAATTAATTTATGCAAAATGATTAAACTATTTACTGTGAAATATCTAGAGAAAAAAATAAAATGTATATAATGATACTCACGAATAATATAGTTTTAATTTACAAGCACATTCAAGTGTATATGTATATATATTATTTTCCAGTTTATAACATAAGTTGAATGATTTCATATAATACGCCAATACTATAGTCCACTATAATTTTTTGTCAACAACTCCAGTTACCACACTTATAAATGCCTTAAGTTTTCTATTACCAGTTCCATTATTAGGTAAAAACTCGACTAGGTTAGATTCCATGCTATACTGGATAAAATCTTTGAGATACTCATCCTTATCTGTTTGGTCAACAAAAGGTAATCTTGTGTTCACAGCTACCAGTAATTCTTCATACGATTTTTCGGTAAAGTGGGTCGTCAGAGGTTCTTCAAACAATTGACAATTAACAAATCCAATCCCTTTCATCATACCTTCATAACATGCTTTGAAATTGGATTGACCGTAGAACAAATTTTGGGCCTTCCAGTTCTCATATTTTCTCCATTTACCTTCATCCATTTTCTCCAAAGCATCATACATGGCAGTTTTCGTTACGGCTTCAAATATTAACTGGCCACCAGGTTGTAGCATATCGTATATGTTGAATAAAGCTTGTCGCAAATTATTGATGTGATGAAAAACATAATTCGCAAATATATGGTGAAACCTGTTTCTCAAATCAACAGAAAGATCTTCTGTAGCAACGTCCATTAGTAAAGTTTTGAAGTTTGGGACACGCACAATTTTTTCAGGACAGCACAACATATTAGGCGATATATCACACCCTATATATTCTTTTACGTTTTCTGGAATTATCGGTAATATTACCTCATTGGTCATTTTACCATCTCCAATGCCAACATCCAAAATTGTTTCAGTTTCTTTGTTCAATTTTGATACATTGATATGTTTCTTATATAAGTGTTTTGTTACACCTATAAATGTATCAGTAGTATTAGAATATAAAACAGGATTGTTCATTTTAAACCTATCAATATGCAACTGACCTATTTGAGCTATTAGATAATAGGTAAGTTTTGTTATTATTCAAAAGAACAAGATCATTTTACTATTTACATAAGCAACTATTTAACATTGTTTTCAATACGCACATATGAATAATAGATGTCTGTTAGTGTCATAAATGGGCGAAAGTTCCACACATGTACTTAAATAATTGCAAGTAAAAATGCAGAATTATAAAACATTAATTCTCTTGCGAATAACTCGAAAGCAACGCAGGAGGTTACTTTTCAAAAATGTCCAATAAATGCGCCTTATTATCCGCAGTTCAGGAATTGTTAAGCTTAATTTGAAAAGAGAGTGATCTGTGCGGGCGGGCTGGTAGGTTGCCACGGGCTAGCCTTAATTTTTTAGTGATGTTGTTAAATATTAAAAACAGATGTTTTTCAACATTTTTGTTGTTTCAAGCATTTTTTTAGTTTCAATGTTTTAGGTGATTGACATTTTTGAGAATTTTGAAACATTTATAATTTGAAAATTTCTGCGTGCTGGCTAGATTCATATTTCCTTTCTTTTTTATAACAAACACCATGCACATTGTACACACAATTTTGGAATTTGGACTGCCTTACTTTTGTATGCACGAGAACAGGTAGTAACGGTTTATCTGTTTTAAAAACCGTATCAGATTCATATTTATGTCCCAACTTATTTTTTTTCTTATAAACCAAACAGTTGACAATATAATATTACAATCAAAATTGCCTTGCCGTAATCTGACACTACACATGTCGCCGAGTCAGCTGGGAATGTTGAATTGTCGTTGCGATATAAGTTCATAGCATAAATTTATATAACAACTCCCATCTATATAAAAAAGTTGATGGTATCTCATCAATTTTTAGGGGAAGTTCTGAAGTTCCATACATTCAGTTTTCCGTGGCTTAGGCTTTGATGGGCCTGGAAGTGGAGCTGACTCGACATCGGGGCTGGACTTAGTGGTCTTGCTGAACCTTGTCTTGATTGGTTTGATACAACGGAACATAATCACAATTACTGTTAATGTGATTGTGGTAATTGTGAGCCATGCTTCTCCAATGGTGATTGATTCACGAGTTTTTCCAATTCCATTGAATATTGGGCAAGCTTATGGTTGGCAACATTTAGATCTGTTACATCTAAATCCTTCAATTGTAGGGGTTTTAATTTGGGTAGTTGATTTGCGGCTTTCATTCCGTCACAGCAGCTGTACGGGATGTCCACTGGATGGTTTTTGTATTTGATATTCTGGATGTTCTTTGACGTTCTCGTAGCTTGTACCCTGATGTTGTAAATAAAGGCATTGCAATCGGACTTGATTTGCAATAGCGAATGTGTCGTGATGGTCTGCGTTACGACATCTTGTCCCTTACATTTGACGGCTGTAGGTAGTGGTCTGGAAATTGAGATCAATCAAAAGTTTATGTCGATTTCTTGCATGTTATATTCTTCCGCATAGAATATGGAAGTTTTGCAGGTTGCTGGAAGTGTGGCTGGCTGTGTTCGCAGATGGCATCTTTGTATATTGGATGTGATATAGCTTTGAAGGTCTTCGAAAGATGTGTATAATAACGAATCGACATCTCTCGCGATAAATTTTGTCTTTATTGAAAGTATATGATGAAACCCTTTTCGATTATCCAAAATTGGGATCGGATAAAGGTGGTAAAGGGTGTAAATCTCAGGATCAACTAAAGGAATTTTGAGTACAAAAATGATTTTCGTGTTGATTTGAAAAGCTTCCAATTCTATCAAATCAATGTTCTGAGCAACATTTGAACTGTAAATAGGAAGTGGTAAATTATTTTCATTTAGTGACAGAAATCTTTTGAAGGGAATCGACCAAATCTACTGGGGTTATGATCGAACTATGTAAATTTTTCAGCGGGCGAAAGAGACTACAGTGTTTTCGATAAATATGTAACTCTTCATTAGGCTTTCACACAGATCCAAGATATTGATTTGAAAGTCATGAAAATCAAGATCATTTGAAATGTATAAAATTGACTGCCTTATTTTTTCAATATTATTCGAGAATAGTTTTTCCTCGGATTGAAAATTTTTTAAAGTGTTGTTGAGGCTCGTAATAACTGAGGATGTTACAGATATTTGTTTCTTTACTAAGTCCTGAATTTGGTGTTGGTCTTTAGTAATTTTAGTTATACAGTCATTTATGTATTCACCACCATCTGTTGCGTCGAAGTTTCCTGAAATAGCTTTCCAAACTGATCTCAGTCCGTTAATAAGTCCGCGTTGCGTTTTCTTCTGTTAGTAGGGTAAGTTTGAGTGTCAGCGAAGATGTCTGTATATTTAGAGTTAATGGATTTAAAAATTGTTTCAAGAGGCTAACATGTGTTTGTATTTTTGGTTTAAATGATTTTGTGTTTTCGTTAAGTGTCTCTAAAATTCGGTTAGTATGGCATCGTTATTGAAATAGCACCTCTGAAAGGGCTGAGGAAGACAAGAAGTGTCCATTTGTCGTTAGAAATTTTAAGTGTTCCTTCTTCATGGAAGAAAACTCCTATTGTATTGTTAACAGGTGTAAGATAGTATTGTTGGGAGGCTCTCGACTGAAAACACAGAATCTGAAAAGAAGGGATTCATTCAAATATGGTTTTAGTCTGTCAAAGTTAATTTTACTGATTTGGTTAGTCTGTAAGTTTATAACGGTGGCAGAGTTTTTCCTTATCGCGGTAATTTCAAAAGGTCCATTGAATTTGTTTTCGGATTTGCTTTTAATCTGAAACTCTTTCACGTAAACTTTGTCGCCTACTTTGTATTCTGGTTGGTTAGTCGAAACATGTTTGTCAAATCTAACTTTAGATTTTGTTTTTGTTGGTCGGTTTTTGCGCCGGCAAATCTATAATAGTAGTTTATTCTGTTGTTAAGGTCCCTAACATATTTGGAAATGAGTTTTTTCCTGATCGTATAATGTTTCTACTAGAAGTGTGCCAAAGATAAGTTCGTAGGACGTTAAGCCGATAGTCTTGTTTTTAGTGTTGTTGTAGCAGATAACTGCGTAAGGGAGGACTTTGAATGGATGTTCGCCCGGATGTTCAGCTATATTTGCCCTTATCATTTCCGTTAAAGTCGCGTGAAACCTTTCGATAGAACCGTTTGATTCGGGATGGTGGACACTTGAAAAGGATAGTTTTATGTCATATAATTCGCACAAGTCCCTTATGAGAGTGTTATCAAATTCGGTTCCATAATCACAATGGATGCGAAGAGGTGTACCGTAATGTTGGAAGAATATTAGGAGGTCACTACAGTTTTAGCTGTTTTGTCACCAATAGGGTAAGCTTGAGTAAATTTGGTGAGTTCATCCCTAATAGTCAGTGCGTAGTTTCTAGTTGGATATTCGAAAATATCAATGTTGATACCTTCGAAGGGCGTTTTTTGGTGTTTCAGTTATGGCAAAAGGAGCACTTAAGTTTTTTCTACATAACTTTACCTTTTGGCAAGTTCGCAGGACTTAATAAATTGCTCTACACTTTTGATTAGTCCAGTCCAATTATACTTTTCTTTAATTCGTCGGATGGTCTTGTTAATTCCACGATGAAGGTTATTGCCGCATTATGTGGCAGTGGTACTGCTGCAGTATAACGAGAATCTCGTCTTGTGAAAGGGGTTGTCACAATATTTTGACAAATTTTAAGTTTTACGTCTTTGTATGCAAGTATAAAGAATAATGTTTCAAGAATCGGTAATCCTACGTTGTTTTCAATACAAAAAGTTTGGGGTTCGTCGAACTGGTCTTGGGTGTTATAAAGGATGTTATTTTTAATAATCGATTATCCACTCGGTTTTATACAGTTGAACAAATCGATTAAATTCTGTTGTCATTCGTTCATCATGATCATCGGGTTCTTGACCATTATCGGAGTCTGAATGTTCTGGTTCAGTTTCGTTATTTGCAAAAATGTTGATTTTAGAAAGTCGGTGCATTGTTTGAAGTGATTACTTTTGATACGGGAAAGAGAGTCTGCGTCCAAGTTTACCTTGCCGGGCTTGTATTCGATTTTATAGTTATACCCCTCTAGTTTGAGGTGCCATCTGGCAGGATCTTTGATAGAGAAGAGCCAAGTAAGCGGGCGGTGATCGCAAAGTAAAGTAAACTTTCTCCCACAAAGATAAGGTCTGTAGTGCTTGACTGCCCCCACAATGGCTAGCAGTTCCCGTTCGATAGTAGAGTATCGAGTTTCTGCAGTGCAGAGGGTACGGAATGCATATGCTATAGGCAGATCTTTTCCTAAGGGGCCTTGTGAGAGAACCGCTCCAATTGCAAAAGCACTAGCATTAGTAGTGAGTAGGAATTGTTCTTCGAAATTAGGATTAGAAGATAGGATCAGATACAAGGGCTTGCTTCAGTTCGTTGAAGAAGACTTGCAATCTGCGTCGAAGATGAATTTGACGACTTTCTGCAGGAGTTTCGTTAGAGGCTTTGAGATCTTAGCGAAATTGGGATAAAAAGAGGTAATATCCGGCGAGACTTGAAAAGATTTAACATCTTTAGGAGTTTGGGGCTGAGGAAAGCTCTGGATGCATTCAACCTTTAAAGGGTTTGGCTTTACTCCTTCTTGGGTGATCAGATGACCTAGGTAAGCAACTTCTTACGGAGAAACTCACATTTGTCAGGTTGAATTTTTAAGTTTGACTGTCTTAGACGTTTAAAGACTTCTGTCAAACGGGACATATGCTCATTTATGGTTGGTGAATAGACTATGATGTCATCCATGTACACGAGGCAACGTTCATTTTGGATACCCAAAAGAATGTTGTCCAGGACCCTCTGAAAGGTAGAAGGTGAATTTCAAGCCAAATGGCATACGAACGAATTTGTAATGGCCATTGTCAACAGAGAAGCCGGTCTTGGAAATGTCTTCCTCAAGGATTTCCAACTAGTGGAACCCGGAAGCGAGATCCAGTGTCGAAAAGTATTGACACTTTTATTTGACACTTTATTTGATCGAGAAGATCAGAAATGTTGGGCAGATGATATTTATCGTCTACAGTGAGTTCATTTAACTTCCTATAGTCGATAACAACTCGCCACTTTTGCTTACCAGCAGCATCGAGTTTCTTAGGGACGACCCATACGGGGGAAGACCAAGGAGAAGAAGAGTGCCTGATAATGCCTTGATCAAGCATTTTGGAAATTTGGGTTTTCACTTCCTCCTTATGGACTTGAGGATATCTGTACGATTTTGTGAAAATGGGCCTGGCATTATTGGTATATCAATAGAATGTTTTACTGCGTTGATAAAGGACAAAACATCGCCTTCAAGATTGAAAATATGTTCGAATTCTAAACAGACGTTCGTGATAAGTTCTCGCTCTTCGTCATTAAGGTGTTCTGTACGAATTTGTTCCCTAATAGTTAAGTTTCTGTCTAAGTTTATAGAGTTTATTATTGAAGTCAGAAATTCTCCCTTTGAATTAACGCGTACAACTGCGTTGGGAAGTCGTACTTTGTCAATTACTTGTGACGGTAAAATTGCGTCAGTATTAAAAAGGTCGCATTTGAGTTTGAAAATTTGTTCGGTTTTCTTGCTGGAATAGTTATTTGATTGTTATGTGTAAAAATTTGTGTGTTGGTATTGGGTGGGTCTGTTGGTTGTGTATTAGACTGATTGTGATCGGGTACTTTATGTAAGGGGATAGTTTTAAAGTTAGTAACTAACTGTTTGGATTTTAGGTCAACTGTACATTCATAATGTTCAAAAAAATCCAGACCTAAAATTCAATCAAACTCAATATCTAGATCGTAGATAAAAACCTTATGGGGATTACCTACGGCGAACGGAATGAGGGTGGATTGAGAGATTGGAATTTTCTCATGAGTGATACCTTGGATTGTCACTTTTCGGGAAATCTTTAACGGTGTTTTCTTTAAAAATGGAGATACCAGCTCCGGTATCAATGAGGAGTTTGAATTTTCGGAAGCATCGTGAATGTAATATAGATTTTTGGAGTTTACTGTTAAAAGAGGACTGAGAGAAATGCTTGTTCCAGGAAATTCGCATTCGCGTTGGAATATTCCAGATTCAAATTCTGGATTTGGGTGTTTTGACTTCGGAAATGGTAGTTGTCGAATCGAGGGACTAATCTAGGCTCGGGAGAGCTAGAAAATCCTGGTATTCGTGGGTACTGAAAGGTTTAATGGGGGTATCGTCTGGTATTTCTTCGAAGTCGAGGCGTACATAATTCTGACTGATATCGTTGAATTGTCGTTTTGTCATTGCGATATAAGTTAGTTCTCAGTTCATAGCATGAACTTATATAACATAATATATATATATATATATATATATATATATATATATATCATAGAATTTAGATTTCTAAAACAAAAATACAAATAGACGTCAACCAAGCTCATTTGAACTATCTCACAAATGCCGAAAATAATATAAATAATGATGCGAATCAGTTTTGGGCTTACATAAACTCTAAAATGGGTACCAACGCTATTCCATCAAATATGAAATACAATAATGATGATTGTTCAAACACACAACAAATCGTTGATGGTTTTGCTAACTTTTTCAGCACTGCATACACAAACACTTCAAATAATAACTATTACTCTGATGATCAATCGAACAATAGCTACTTAAATATTACTAAATTTACAACCTCCGAAATTTCAGCTGCCCTAAAACAACTGAAGCCTAAGCACACAAAAGGTCCTGATCAGATTCCAGCTTTTATAATTCGCGATTGTGCAGCTGTTCTTGCTACTCCTTTGACAAAGATATTTAATCTTTTTTTAATAACCGGTGAATTTCCTACTGTTTGAAAACTGTCGAGGATTTGTCCAGTACTGAAAAAAAGAGACAAAAGCAAAATTGAAAATTATACACCTATTACTATCATCTGTAATTTTGCCAAAGTTTTTGACATGGTTTTTCATAATCTGCTTTACTTGCATGTACAAGGTCAGATCACAGTACACCAGCATGATTTTATTAAACAAAGATCCACCATTACTAACTTTTTTTGTTTAACTCAGTACATTTCTGAACATCTAGATAAAAATAAAAAAGTGGATGTTGCCTATACGGATTTTTCAAAAGCCTTCTATAGACTTAATCACGGCATTTTGCTGGCCAAACTAAAACATTTTGGTGTATCTCCCTCACTTATTATATTGTTAGAATCATATTTTACAAACAGAAGGCAGTACGTTGAGTGCCGTGGTTTCAAGTCAACAGAAATTGTGTCCCCATGGGGGGTTTCTCAAGGATCAGTATTGGGGCCACTATTATTTGTCTTGTTTATAAATGACATTGTTGGTGGTGATGTTCAATATCTGCTATATGCTGATGATATTAAAATCTATACTGTAATAGAAAATGTAAATGACTGTTTTAGGCTATAGAAAAGTTTTGACAATGTGACTGAATGCCTGGTGTAAAAGAAACGATCTGCCATTAAATGCATCAAAGTGTCACGCCATGACTTTTACCAGACGGCAAACTCCTATTTTGTTAGACTACAAAATAGAGGGTGTTACAATATTACAGATCTTGGTGTTAGTTTTGATAGCAAATTATATTTTAATTTGTATGTTGGAAATACTGTACAAGCAGCTTATAAATGTCTTGGTTTTATAATTCGAAACTCTGAGGGCTTCGCAGATACAAGCACTTTGATTTTACTACATAACGCCTTTGTGAAATCTCGGCTTGAATACGCTGCTTTGGTTTGACACTGAGGGTATAATAAGTACAGTGAGATGGTCGAAAATATTCAGAGGCGATTTTTGAAATTTCTAGCTTTTAAATTGACGGTTCATATCATCCCATAGATTTTCCTCAATCTGAGCTAATGAAGAGATTCTCGCTTCTTAGTCTGCACGATCGGAAGAGAGTTCACTCAGTAGTCTTTCTAAGCAAGTTGTTTAGAAACCAAATAGATTGCGGTGACATTTTACATCATTTACCTCTGCTTGTTCCTGGACCAAGCTAGCGTACTGATAATACATTTTATTTAC
This sequence comes from Octodonta nipae, assembly GCA_034190945.1. Lineage (NCBI taxonomy): Eukaryota > Metazoa > Arthropoda > Insecta > Coleoptera > Chrysomelidae > Octodonta > Octodonta nipae. The sequence goes on from CM067218.1 coordinate 67,875,209, forward strand.
CAAAACCAAGAACTAATATTTTAATGTTTTCACCTCTCTATTTTATGTGCGAAAGTTGTAACTCAGTAAATTTAGACATTTTTAATTCCTCCATAAGTGTAATAAAAAAAGTAATCACCTTTTCTATTAATCTGGTGTATAATGTTTAGTAACGATTTGTCCTTATTTTTTAGATTTCTATGTTTTGTCCCTGTCCTATAATTGGTCTTTGTACTGTTGGATAGTGTAATAATAATAAAATAAAATAAATAAATAAAATTTTTCAGGTTACTTCACCTGTCAGAGATATTGAATACTCTCTTCGAGGTGTCATTCCTTTGTACGCAAGACAATATATGTAATATATATTGTTTATGGTTAGGGAACCTTCTTCAATTGCGCTTCCCAGAATTGAATGTCCTCTCGAACACTTCTTTATGTATTTGATACATTTCGTTAAATTTGAAGACGCTAGATGTAAGACCGACATCAAGGATTTTCGAGAGAATTAGCGTACAAAGGAATGACACCTCGAAGAGAGTATTCAATATCTCTGACAGGTGAAGTAACCTGAAAAATTTTATCGTGACATTCTGTCCTAGGAGTTAAGGGAGAACAGCAATTACACGGATCGGCTCCAGATTCGGAACCTCTGTGAGCTAATTCTCTTGAAAATTCTAATTGTCGGTCTTACATCTCGCGTCTTCAAACTTAACGAAATGTATCAAATATGTAAAGAAGTGTTCGAGAGGACATTCAATTGTAGGAAGCGCAACTGATGAAGGTTCCCTAACAGAAACAATATATATTACAAATATTGTCTTGCGTATAAAGGAATGACACCTCGAAGAGAGTATTCAATATCTCTGACAGGTGAAGTAACCTGAAAAATTTTATCGTGACATTCTGTCCTAGGAGTTAAGGGAGAACAGCAATTACACGGAACGGCTCCAGATTCGGAACCTCTGTTTGCTAATTCTCTCGAAAATCCTAGATGTCGGTCTTACATCTCGCGTCTTCAAATAAGTTTTGTATTATAAAAATTCTCTTTTTTTTTAATAAACATATAAACTCCAAAAATGTAACACCAATAAATCACAAATCAAAATCTAATGCAACCAATTAAAATCATGAACATCAACAATACCTTAATTACTAAATTTTTAAATTAATCTAAACAGATTTGATTTTTAACGAATGATTATTTTCTGTTATACAATGAAATTTAAAACTCTATGATTAATCAAATGCAAATCTGAATTTTTGAAATAAACCCGTTACTAAAATGAATATTTCCCAATAAATAAAATTTTTGAACTTCTATTTTATAATGTTTTTGAACGCCAGATTAAAATATTTAATTGAACTGCAAATTGAAATACTTTTTTCATTTTAAATTGTTTTAAAGTGTTCTCAGTGAATCCTCTTGAATGTGTTTCTGTTGTCGACTCGCTGCTGTCTAACCTTTGATGCATCTGAATGATACCTCAAACCTCTGCTTTCATTCAACACTCGGTCCAATATCTGCTAACCTCTGCCCCCTGTAGGTATTTGTCTGCACCTTATTAGGTCAGCTTCCTTTCTGGATTTGTTAACAAGTTAAATAAATGCTACTCTACCTCTACTGCTTGACTCAACTGCTTTCTGCTTACTTGTTGTGCATTACCATTGATTTTTGCACTTCAACTTTCACACTTCTTACGAGATATGATTGTTATCTTGTTATCTTTTCATTTTCTTATTTAATATCTGCAATTTTCTAATTTGCTGTTTCCTGCTCGTTTTGCCACCAGTAATTTCAACAATAACCTGTCTTCATATTTCATAAAAATTTTCATTGTTGACAACCAGTAATACGATTACTTTTATATATTTTTTGGGCAATAACACCACAATAGAAATAAAACGACGTATATTGCAGGAATACCAAACGTTTCAAAGTCTATTCTGACTTCGTTGTCAATGGCTTTATATTTATTGATGTAGATTGCAAAATGAAAATTTTTATTTTGCAATCTACATCAATAAATATAAAGCCATTGACAACCAAGTCAGAATAGATTTTGAAACGTTTGGTATCCCTGCAATATACGTCGTTTTATTTCTATTGTGGTGTTATTGTCCAAAAAAAATAAAAGTAATCAAGAATATGCCACAAACAACGTTTAGAAGACAATCAGTAATACGATAATTCGATTTAAATAATTCAAACTGATCCACCTTTTTAATATTTTGCACCACTATGGTTTCAGCAATTCCCCCTCCATAGTGTCTTGCAATGTTCAACACAATTTCTTCTTCCCGTATTGGAGGATTCAAAGCATAATCAATTTGATTGATTGTTGAGTTTCTTCCAGTAATTTTTTTTTTCAATTTCTTCTAAAGATGTTATTTCCCCTTCAATAGATGCAAACCATAACGCTGCACTACCTACCATACCTTGCCTCATCCTGATCTTGATCTCTTCTATATTTCTCACTCCCTGTAATTGAGTTTTTATCGTCCTTATAAATGTGCATGGACGAATTTTCCCAAACTTTCCATTGAATTTCACGCTATTGACGATCACCATTGATCTTTCCAACACTATGGGTATCCTTGTTTGTTCTATTCGATTGATCTCTTTTTAACATTGCTGTTCAGTCTTCTCCTCTAAATTTTGAATCTGCTCCTCATATCCTGAATTTTGTCTTGCAATTGAATTATTTTCCTATTCATATTGTTATATACTCAGTGGTTTAAATAAATTAAAATTTAAAAACTAATATTCACTACCAGTTTCTAGAACTGTTATTTACTTCAAATATATACACAACAGCTGATTCGAATATCACAATAATAATACAACATAAGCTCTTCGCCGCACCTACTAACTGCTGCGATGATGGGCCGCTCCTTTTAAAATCAGCATCGAATTCTCTCGTACAATCGTGTCAGTTTTACAGTTGTTGAGTAATTCGAGATTAATTTTTTTGTCCTCTCAGTGATTGATGTATTGGAATGAAACCAGGGCCGGCTTAGGTAAATTTTCCAACACTGCCCCCTCTCCCTTTAATTCAGATCGTCCCGGTCAGAAACATCCTCTTCATGGTAGGGAGCGAGTCGATCTAAATGGACCACCTTCAATTTAGCCCTGGGGTTTCGATGGATCCTGTAGACGAAGTCATTAAGCCTCTTGACCACCTCGTATGGACCATTCCAGGCGGGTGTAAGCTTTGGGGATTTACCCTTGCTTCGTTGGGGGTTGTACAGCCAGACTTTGTACCTCTCTTGGAACCCGACTGAATTGGCCTTGGAGTCGTATCGCGTTCATCCGGTCGGCTAATTCGTGTATTGCCAGCATGTTATGTCGGAGCTGGTCGGCATAATCGTTGATGTCTTGGGAAGGTTCTTCGGGGGAGCCAAAAGCCAAATCGCAGGGTAATTGCAGCTCTTTTCCGAATAAGACCCTGGCTGGAGTCAGGCCTGTACTATTATGTACGGCTGAGCGATATGCCAACAGCAATAGGGGAATATGCTCATCCCAATCACGCTGGTTATTGCTGACGACCTTGGATAGGTGTTGTTCCAAGGTCCTGTTGAATCTTTCCACCATTCCGCCTGACTGTGGGTGCAATGGTGTTGTTGTCGTTTTCCTGATCCCCTACATCGTGCAGTCGTTCTGGAATATATTCGATTCGAAGTTACGCCCTCGTCTGAATGTAGTTCCATCGGGACGCCAAACCTGCTGAATAGTTGTTCTACTAGCACCGTCGCTATCGTGGTTGCCTCTTCGTTGGGTATCTCAGGTCATTTGCTGAAGTAATCCATTGCGAACAGAATGTATTTGCTCCCCCTCTCAGACTCGGGAAACGGACCGGCGGGACCGGCGACATCGATGGCAATTCTCTCAATTGGGACGCCCACATTGTATGCTGCATTTTGCCCTTGGTCCGGGTCTTCGGGCGCTTACTGGGTGCACAGGTGTCACATTTCCGGCACCAAGCTCTGACGTCTTCGAAGTAACTTACCCAGTAGTACCGCAGGCGAACTTTCTCTAGGGTTTTATTCATGCGATGGCCTCCGGTAATCCCATCATGTACTTCGGTCAGGATGGCTGGTTCCTTTTTCTTCGGAACTACCAGTTGGGACTCTTAGAGAGTCCCATTGGACCCATAACGATTTCAGTACGCCCGAGTATCTAGCTACCTCGTCCCATCGTGGCCTGGGTGCCCCTCTCGTTTTGAGTGACAAGATTGGTTCGATGTCTGGATCAGCCATTTGGTCCTGGATGCACTGTTCCGTTGTCCAGTCTTCATTGTCCTGCACTCGGAACTGTCTTAAGGAGATACCCTCTCGCTGTTCCGTCTTCAGACAATGTCCGCATTCTGCTCTAGAGGGTCTACTGGATAGGGCATCGGCATTATTGTGCAAACGGCCGGCACGGTTTCCGCCTTGAAATCGTATTGCTGTAATTTCTCCGTCCACCTGGCCAGTTGTCCTTCCGGTGTATTCATGTTCAGCAGTCATTTGAGGGCGGCATGATCTGTTCGGATTAAGAAATGACGACCATAGAGGTATTTGTGGAAATGGTCTATTATTATTGCAAAATGTTCTTTTCTGGTGACTAAATAATTTCTTTCCTGTTTCGAGAATCCACGGCTGTGGTACTCGATCACCCCCTCTTCACCATCTTGCACCTGGGATAGGACGGCCCCCAAACATGTGTTGCTGGCGTCGGTGTCCAAAATGAACTTGCCGGACTGTGTAGGAAAGGCTAGGATTGGGCAGGAACTGATTCCAACGGAAGGTCTCATTCTTAGTTATCTGCCGATGTAGAGGAGCGGCAATGGTGGCAAATCCCTCAACAAATCGCCTGTATGAACAGAGGCCCAAGAAGCTTCGGAGTCCATGCTTGTCTCTTGGGACTGGCCAATCACGGATGGCTTCTATCTTGTCCTCGTTGGTGCGGATTCCTGACTCGGAAACGATGTGGCCCAAAAACTCTACTGCTTTTTGGAACATGGAACACTTCTCCGGGTTGAGTTTCAGGTTGGCGTTCTTAATTCTAGAGAATATTTCGCCCATGTTCTTCAGATGGTCGTCGAATGTCTGACCCATGACCAGAATATCATCGAGGTATACTAGGCACTTTTTTTTGTTCTTGGAGGTGGAAATCCATTATGGACAATTTGAGCTTAGAGTCTATCACTCAAATTACTGTGGGACTCACACCCACTAAAACCACCTTGTTGTTTCTGCAGTTTATGAAGGTGGTGGTACTGTTATTTCTAACTTGCGTCGCCACCTTCCTGCCTTTCTTTGCCTTCATCAACCATTCTGTTTAAATCTTCTTTCTCCTTTCCTCTATAATTTCCCTTATCCATTTGTATATAATTTCCTTGTTCTCTTTACATCTCTTTATCATTAGTTTTATCATGTTAGATGGTGTTATCCTTTCACCAATCATTGTTTCTGTTCTTGTTTTATTCCTTGCATATCTTTCGCAGTCAAAAACCACGTGCTCTATTGTCTTCTCAATTTGGCACATATTACAGTTACTCTCCCTCATTTTCCCAATCCTTTTCAGGTATGCTTTGACACTACCATGCCCAGACAAAAATTGTGTCATAAAGTAATCTGTACTTCTGTATTTGCTGCTCGCCCATTTTGTTAGGTCTGGTATTAGTTTCTTTGTCCATTCCGCTTTTCCCGTTAGCGCATCCCATTCTTTTAGCGTATTATTCCTGTTTTCTCTGTATTTTTTATTTTCGTAATTTTCTCTAAGTTCTTCTACCGTCAGATGGATCGGAGGAATACCGGCTATAACTGCCGTTGCCTCATACGAGATCGTTGTATATCCGCTTATTACCCGCAGCAGCGCCTGTCTTTGTATTTTTAACAACATGTTCTTATATCTTTTTATTTTCATACCTCTATGCCATGTTGGTGCCCCGCACAAAAGTGTTGATTGTACCACTCCATAAAGCAGTCGTCCCTTTGCATGTGATGGCCCCTTTATGTTTTTCATAATTAAGCGGGTGATAAGTTTTGCTAACTTATCACCCGCTTTGCTTACTGCCTTTACAATATGTGTCCCTTATGTATCTTGGTGATCGATAAATATACCGAGATACTTTCCGCTCTTTTGTGGTGTTATATTTAGATCCCCTATTTCTATTTTTATTTTTTCTCTTATTTTCTGCATTTTTGTACCTTTGAGTAGCACCGTCTCGCTCTTTTCCGGTGCCCTATTCAACTTTGCCTCTTTCATCCAGTCTCCTATTGTTCTTATTGCCTCATTTGCTTTTTCAACCAGTCTGTCAGCGTTTGGCCCTTCCACATATAAAGTGCCAGGTCGTCTGCGAATGCTATCGTATTTGCACCAGCTGGCAGCTTCTGATTTAGAAGATCATCGTACAATATATTCCATAAGGTCGGTCCTAGTACTAATGGTTGTGGTACGCCTGTGCTCATTTTTAACGTTTTTTCTTTCCCGAGTATAATACTTCTTCTATTATTCTTATTAGATATTCACTAATCCCTGTCTTCTCCATTTCCATGATGCCAAATTGAATGCATTTCTAACGTCAAAAGTGATGAGTATCACCCAGTCCGCTCTAATACTCCTTGCTTTGTCACAAATCCAGTTTGCTGCTTTTACTGTTGATTTCCCTTTCCGAAACCCAAATTGTCTTTATGAAATTTTTTCATCTCCTAATTCTTTGTCTATTCTGTTTCTAATTACTGTTTCTAATACCTTACCCATAACTTCCAACAGACATTGTAGGGAATTCCTGTTTCTTTATTAATTCGTTATACATATCCCTTATTGAGGCTTGGTTCTTTTCAAATGTTATTTTTATGACTTCTGGCGGTAGATTATCTGGTCTAGGTGCTTTTTTCATCTTGATATGCTTAATTGCTATTTTAAATTATTCTTCTCTTATTTCGGGTACTAAATCTCTTGCTATTTTTATTCGCTCTTTCCATTCTCCTCTTGTCTTTATAAAAAGTGTATATGCTATTTCTGTTTTCTTCTCTGTACTAAGTGTCAACAATGGTGTCGGTTGTATCTTTTGGATAGCTATCCCATATGCCCTTCCCCATACGTCTGTTTCCAGCTGTCTACATAATTCTTCCCAGCATTTCCTTTTGCTTCCGTTTATGAGTTTCTTTAATTCTTTCCTTTCTCTATTCATTTCCTCCATCATATCCGGTAGTTCTGTTCTCTTTTTCTTTGCTTCTTTTGTGATTTTCCGCCGTCTCTCTACGCACTTCCTTTTAGCTTTCGAGATTTCAGCTGTCCACCAGTATGGGATTTCTCTGTTTTCGTTTCTGTTTATCTGCCTTCTGTTGGCCTTCAGGCATTTTTTGATTTCTGTCGTTATTTTTTCTGGTGTCAATTCTTTATTTATTTCCCCGGTTATTGTGTTAAACATTTTTTCATATTCTTCGATGTTATATTCTGTTATTGTTTTAAGGATTTCTCTCGCCTTTCCCCCTCTTGTAAATGGACCAGAATATATCTGTGGTCTGTAAATATGTTTTCGTCTATGGTTTCCCATTTCTTAATGTGCCTTACCATGTTGCTCGAACACATGGTGACGTCTATGTGTGTTTGTGTACTACCTCTAACGAAAGTTGGGTTGCCGTTATTTAATATCTCTAAATTGTATGTAGCAGTCAATTCGGCTATTGTTCCTCCCCTAGCATCCGTCTTAGGAGCGCCCCATAGCGGGGATTTTGCGTTGAGGTCTCTTAATACCATGATTTTGTTCCGTGGTAATTTCCTTAATGATTGTGCTATATCATCTATCCTACTTCTGTATTCTTCTATTGTTATATTCGGAGAAATATATCAACATGTTATATTGACATCTCTATGTTTAATAACTATGAAACCTTTATATGTCTCGTATTCCTCAATACCCTTCTCTCTATTCCTAATTTCGACAGCTATGCTTTCCTGCTTGTCTTGGATCCATTTTCTGTTTTTTCTAATTATTCTTATGTTTGGCTCGCTAGCTACTATTACGTCCTCCCCACTTTTCGTTATTTCTTCCTTCACTGTGTGAACTTTAAAAATATCTTCTGGCCATCTCATTTGTAGTACTTCTTCTAGGTCTTCTTTGTTCATATTGTCTTCTATATAACTCTCGATTTCCATTTGTAGTTGTTCTTCTACTGTCTCCGAAGTTTGGGTACCCATATCTTTTTTCGATACATCTTCCTTTCTGTCCCTCGATCCAAATAAATCTTCTACTTTTCCCATTAGTGTTGTCATATCGGCCGTCATAGGCGCGCTGCTGATACTTCTTAAACCTTCTTGCTTTTTCTTTAATCTCAACCTTGGTGTTGGTGTTAGCCATAATTAACGCTCCTAGTGCCCTGGTTTCTGTATCAATTGCATTTATGTATCCTCTTACTTTATTGAACATTAATTTGTCAGAAACGAGTTTCGCCAATTTTAGTCCCGCCATGTCTTCGTCTGCAAGACTACGCCTTCTCTTTGTGGACTTTGCCTCTTCATCGTCCCACAATAGATTCATCACCGTTCTGTTTGCCATACCGCCTGCGTTACTCGAGCTCGTATTACCTCCTGTTATTTCCTTTTTCGTGTACGCCGTTTGACTATCTAGTGAGTTCCTTCTTTGGGTACTCGTTATCTTATCTATTTGTCTATTCGTAACCTTGTTTGCGTCTGTCATTTGCTCTTTGCTCTTGTTGTCATCAGATTTTTTATTGTATTCTTTTATATCCATACTATTCCCACGAGTTGGGTCGTTTTGCTTGTCCGGTGGGGCAGAGCGCTCTTACCCCACTAAGGCTGCGTTACTCTTTGAGGTCACCTGTTATCTCAGAGGCTCCGTTCTAGACCAACTACGTATGGCCATCCACACACCTTGGATTTCGGATTTTTTCGACAGGTTTTCTCCTGTGAGTCACTTCTTAGTCGTTGTACACCCTTCCCTCCGACCTTACCGGCATGGGAGACCCTACCAGGAACCGAAGTTCCACCCGGCATTGCTCTCGGGATCATTAGGTGTATGACCCACTCACCAACGACAAGGTCTTGTGACTCCTAGAGGTGGCGTGTAGACCAACCTGCCAATATCCACTCTTTAGTTCTAGTGTGAAGAACCAACGCGAGCCTACTAGTGTGGTCAGAGTGTCATCAATTCGGGGTAGTGGATAGCTGTCTTTCTTGGTGACGTCATTCAGCTTTCTGTAATCCACGCAAAATCGGGTGGTTCCATCCTTCTTTTTAATTAGCACGACGGGAGCGGACCATGGGCTCAATAACTCCATTTTGTAACATGGACTCGATGTTTTCCTCGACTGCCTGTTGTTGCCCCAATGGTAATTAATTTTATTTTTATATTATGAACGTCATAATATGGAATTTTTTTAACGAGCTGATCAGTCTTTTAGGAATGAGAATCTCAACCAATACTTAATCATTAATATTAATTATTTTAATGATTTAAATATATTATAAAATTCTAAAAATTATATTATAAAAATATAATATAGCATATTTATATAATCCGTGGGCAAAGTCAAGTACCTATATGATGAGTTGTCCATTCATCTGTAAAGTGTGAATTTTGCCGCCCCATAAAATTGCCGCCCGGGGCATAGGCCCCGGCTGCCCCCCCCCTAGATCCGGTTCTGCAAACAGGTTTCACCATATATATGCGAATTATGTTTTTCATCACATCAACAATTTACGACAAGATTTATTCAACATATACGATATACTACAACCTTGTGGCCAGTTAACATTAGTAGCCTTAACAAAAACTGCCATGTATGATGCTTTGGAGAAAATGGATGAAGGTAAATGGAGAAAATATGAGAACTGGAAGGCCCGAAATTTGTTCTACGGTCTATCCAATTTCAAAGCATGTTATGAAGGTATGATGAAAAGTATTGGATTTGTTAATTGTCAACTGTTTGAACAACCTCTGATGACTTACTTTACCGAAAAATCGTATGAAGAACTACTGGTAGCTGTAAAGATTACCTTTTGTTGACCAAACAGATAAGGATGAGTATCTCAAAGATTTTATCCAGTATAGCATGGAATCTAACCTAGTCGAATTTTTACCTAATAATAGAACTGGTAGTAGAAAACTTAAGGCATTTATAAGTGTGAAGTTATTACAAAAAATTATAGCTGTCCCTTAAGTACGCTCGTGCGCTGAACCACCAAAGCTTTCAATAAGGTTAAAAATCAACACAAAATATTTATTCATTTCAATAACAACGAATTTATCAAAAAACAATTTAAGCTCTAATCCAAACTTGTATTAAGACTTATATTCGCTTGAAAGAATATTTCACCGTGCACTTCGGCTAGCGCACGGTGAATCTTATATATCTTCTATGAAATACGATATAACACGCTTAGCTCGTGAGATAGAAGATAATTAATGCAAACTATACGGAGTAATGGGCTGATTCTCCTACGCCGCACGGAGACACCGAGCTCTGCTGATATTGACCGGACGTATCCGAACGTTTCAATAATTCAAATTTTTGTTTATGTGATTTAATTAGTGATTGCTTTGTTTCTGTCCTCCTAGTCTATGAATGAATATTTAATATAAATAGTGTGTGTGTGTGTTTATATAACTATAAAAATTAGTATCAACTTTAACATTGACTATATTAAAAACAATAATAAATCGTTTCAAAACAAATTAGATATGAAATTAGCTGGTCCACCTAGGCCATATCTTAATTGAAAACAAGAGTGCAAAATATTTACACGAATTTTTAAAAGTGAAATTTATAGTAAAAAGAAATGGTTGTGTGGATGTGATGGCATCAATAAATTATTTTGTTTTCCTTGCATTATTTATGGCTGGGAATCAATTTGGACGGAAACTGGAGTGAAGAATTAAAACATTTCTTAGAAACATGATGTCTCAGGACTGGGTAAAAGCTCTTTCTGTGCTTAGTATTGAAAAAATATATTCAATCAATGCCAACGTTAATAAAAATGTCATTGAACATTGCGCTTTCTAAAAAAGTCGACGAATATTTTAATTAATAAAAAATAAATGCAGTATTAACAAAGCTATGGTTTGTTTTGTTGCATCTTTGATTCCCAATATTTGACCAGTAAAGTGCACCACCAGTTTCATAACCCACCAGCCGCCACTGTAGTGGACTATAGTATTGGCATATTATATGAAATCATTCAACTTATGTTATAAACTGAAAAATAATATATATACAAATACAATTGAATGTGCTTTTTTATTACCTTATACGATTGTATAAACAGCTATATTGTTTGTTTGTAATAAAAACTATATTATCCTTGAGTATTGCTGTATACTGTATACATTTTCTTTTTTTCTCCAGATGTTTCGGAGTAAATAATTTTGCATAAATTCATTTTGATTTGTCCTGTAATCTAAATACTACAGCCATCAGCATTAATGTATGAATTCTTACATTTTTTCAACTCCTCAAATGAGTAGAAACGAGTTTATTGTCCATATGTAGAAAATATTATTTAAGGACTTTGAGTTGGTGACTCAGAAAGCAGAAGATTGTTTTGCAATTGGCTCGTAGAAAAATGCCAAGAAAATCTTTAATTTCCGCTTAAGGTTCTATGTATGAGGACTATTTAACAGCCACAACAACGTGTATTGCCTCGATTTATATAGAAATCATAAATGGCCTAGATTTCATCCGGAACGCCGCCGTGCCGTCGCTAGTGTGGAAGAGTATGGAAGCTGAATGTTTCTTTTGCACAACGGATAATTGGACATAGACAAATGCAGGTAGAACGTAGTCTTTTACCATTAATTTTATTGATTGCAATAAAAGACTTAATAGATCTTACTTTTGAAATTTTAGCAATATCGATATATATTGCCTTTAACTTAAGAATTGCAAATGAGTAAATTATTATCAGTTTCTTTTTGTGTGTAATTCTATTATACAGTACTACCATTTAAAAGTACTTACGTATTTGTTTATAAGTTAAATTTAGGCATTCTTTCACTACATTTCTATGAATATATTTATATGTTTTTGATTTGAACGAAGTTTGTATTTTTGTTTACGAATATTATTTCTTTATTCTTTTGTAAGTTTATCATAGTTAATACTGCAATATAGTCTGTGGGTTCAATTTAAAATTATAAAACTAATATTCACTTTCACTTTTCTAGAACTTTATTTACATCAAATTATACAGAACAGCTGATTCACAATAACATTTTATCCTTTTAAAATCAGCATCCAATTCTCTAGTATAATCCAGTGTCATTTTTACAGTTGTCGAGTTATGATCGAGATAAGTTTTTCTCCCGTCCGAACCTTCTAGCTTTTTTTATATACCAAATATTGTCGTACTGAAATGAAACAGGGTTGGCTTTGGTAAATTTTGTAACACTGCCTCCCCTCTAATTCTGATCGTCCCGATCAGAAACATCCTCTCCATGGTAGGGAGCAAGTCGATCTAAATGGACCACCTTCAACTTAGCCTTGGGGTTTCGACGGATCCGGTAGACGACGTCATTAAGCCTCTTGACCACCTCGTATGGACCATCCCAGGCGGGTGTAAGCTTTGGGGATTTACCCATGCTCCGTTGGGGGTTGTACAGTCAGACTTTGTCTCCTGGAACCCGACAGAATTGGCCTTGAGGTCGTATCGCGTCTTCATCCGGTCACTGGTGGCCAACATCTGCGTTCGGGCTAATTCATATATTGCCTGCATGTTATGTCGAAGCTGGTCGGCATAATCCTCGATATCTTGGGAAGGTTCTTCGGGGGAGCCAAATGCCAAATTACAGGGTAATCGCAGCTCCTTTCCTAATAGGACCCTGGCTTGGGTCAGGCCTGTACTATTATGTACGGCAAAGCGATATGCCAACAGGAATAGGGGAATATGCTCATCCCAATCACGCTGGATATTGCTGACGACCTTGGATAGGTGTTGTTCCAAGGTCCTGTTGAATCTTTCCACCATTCCGTCTGACTGTGGGTGTAATGGTGTTGTTCTGGTTTTCCAGATCCCCAACATCGTGCAGACCTTCTGGAATACATTCTATCTGAAGTTACGTCACTGATTTGAATGTAATTCCATCGGGACGCCAAACCTGCTGAATAGTTAGTTGTTCTACTAGCACCGTCGCTACCGTGGTTGCCTCTTAGTTGGGTATCGCATATGTTTCAGGCCATTTGCTGAAGTAATCCATTGCGACCAGAATATATTTGTTCCCCCTCTCAGACTCGGGAAACGGACCGTGACATCATGGCAATTCTCTCAAATGGGACGCCCACATTGTACTGCTGCATTCTGCCCATTGGTCCGGGTCTTCGGGCCCTTACTGACTGCACAGGGGGCACATTTGCGGCACCAAGCTCTGATGTCTTCGAAGTAATTTACCCAGTAGTACCGCTGGCGAACTTTCTTTAGGATTTTATTCATGCGATGGCCTCCGGTAATCCCATCATGTACTTCGGTCAGGATAGCTGGTTCCTTTTTCGTCGGAACTACCAGTTGGGACTTGGTTTCTCGTCCATCAGCGCTTTCCTAGACTCGCTTGAGCATTCCATTGTCTACTCTTAGAGAGTCCCATTGAGCCCATAACGATTTCAGCACGCCGGAGTATCTAGCTACCTCGTCCCATCGTGGCCTCGGTGCCCCTCTCGTTTTGAGTGACAAGATTGGTTCGATGTCTGGATCAGCCATTTGGTCCTGGATGCACTGTTCCGTTGTCCACTCTTCATTGGCCTGCCTGATGGAGATACCCTCACGCTGTTCCGTCTTCAGACAATGTCCGCATTCTGCTCTACAAGGTCGTCTGGATAGGGCATCGGCATTATTGTGGAAACGGCCGGCACGGGGTTCCACCTTGAAATTGTATTGCTGTAATTTCTCCATCCACCTGGCCAGTTGTCCTTCCGGTGTCTTCATGTCCAGCAGCCATTTGAGTGCGGCATGATCTGTTCGGATTAAGAAATGTCCGTTCGCAGAGGTAACATACCCCTCTGGTACCAGTTCTTTGTGACCGTTCTAATATTTTTTTCAGACCAGCCAGCAGCGCTTGAAATGGTGACTCTGGCTCTTTCTGGTTGAAGGAAACTGCTCGGACCTTCGGCTTGGACATGTTCATGACGGCCAGAGAAGTAGATTTTTCTTGATTATCCCATCCTTTCGCTGTAGCCACGGCCTCAAATTACCGTTTATACATGGGCCAAAATGAACTGCCATGCCGTCGAATGTGGGTGGTTTACTAAAGGAACCTTTGGTACTCACGGTGATCTGGTATTTTCCTCGCTGTAATTCCTGTTGCATTTTTTTAATTTATGTTTCTAGTTTATTTTGGATGTCACTGATTTTATCTTGTACTTCACTGTGTACTGTTTGCTTGATGGAACTGATTTGATCTTGAATTGTGTCTTGAATTGAACTGATTTCAAATTTTACCTGGCTTTGGATGGAATCGAGATCATCTACTTTTGTTTCAAGAGTATCCACGGTATTTTTTATGGTCTTAATGTCATCATTTATCTCTTTTATATCTGACTCAACTATTTGCATTCTTTCATTAACTGTTTCATTAACTTGTCCTACTATTTGCATTAATTGTTCGAATTGCAGTTGTCTTTTCTGTTCAGTTTCGTGTCGATTTAATTTAATTTGATCTTGTTTTTGTTCAAATTGCGAGAACCTTCAATTAAATTATGTTGTTCACTTTTCATCGTAGTGACAAGATTTTCTAATTCTATTTTACGTTTTTCATCAAAAGATTTTACTAACCTTTGTTGAATTTCTTCTTGATGTTGTTTCTCCTTGTCACGTTTTTCTAGAATCTGGGCTATTTTTTCGTCTAGTCCCTCGGTAACCTGCTTGATTATCTTTTTGGTAGTTTCGTCCATTTTTTCCATGCTACGAGTTTCCATCAAATTACGATTTTAAGTGCACTTGATCCTTCACTTCTGACACCAGATTGCAATATAGTCCGCGGGTTCAATTTAAAATTATAGTTTTTCTCCCGTCTGAACCTTCTAGCTTTCTTTTTTATATCCCAGCGATCGTTGTCGTACTGAAATAAAACAGGGTCGGCTTTGGTAAATTTCGTAACACTAAGCAGGCACATAGAGATATTTTTTAACACTTCGATTTATTTACACTAGTACTGCTTTATATTTAGATATGCATTAAAGATTATTCCTCGGGATATTAATAAAGGTATCGTTGTTTAATAATATTTTTGGAAGAAATGATTGATATTTGCTATCGTTATCAGATGATTACCTGACTATAGCAGGTCCAAAGCTATTTCAAGATGATGAAAGTCCAAGGAAACTCGAGGAACGAGTTACATAATAAGCATTATTAAAAGCATTCGCGATACAGAAATTACTGAACTGGCACTAATAATTCTGTGTTCGCGGCAAGGAAAATTCAATTCATTATTGACTCTTAACCAGATTATCAGTTCTTGAATTATAGCTAGGATTCCTCGTTCTGACATGCGCGTTTGAAGAATTTATTAAATTGTTATTGTGTGTTGCCTACACCGAGAAATTTACTTATTGTTAACTGTGTTTACGTTTGGACTTTCAAATTGTTGGGAGAGATCTATTCGCATTTATACTATAATAAATTATAATTTTTATCTGTATGCAGAGTTTGTTTCTATCTTTTTTTAGAATATTTGTCGAAATGAACCACTTAATTTCAAGGGATGAGGATTTGGAAGAACTTTTGGAAATTGTGGGTGTTCCAAACACAATTGTTATTTTGATCATGTTGTGCAACAATTTAACAATCATCAGTTTGAGTTTCACTTTCGGATTAGTCGTGAAAGTGTGAAAGCAAATCGTTTCGCCCTCCTGTCAGATTATTCATACCGCTATCATAAATAGCGGTATCAGAATACAGACTGGCTCATATAATTGACAAATACGTATTTATATAAGTTGACAGCATGGAAGTGTAGGTGTATGACATTTTTTGGGTACTGAATTAGTTCCAATGGCATTCGCGGTACACAAGTATCTTTTACTAGTTCTGAATCAGGCATGCGCTCTTGAGTAGAACTGAATTGATAACGAATTGGTTCAGAATTGTGTTCCGCGAATAAAGCTATTATTGTCTACGAGCTGTTTTGCAAGAGTTTGTATATTTATGTATATGATTTTGATATTTGGCATTTACTGATTCGCAATTTCGTGCCCTACTACTAATCTAGTTAACCAGTGGCGTAAACATTTTGTTGATATAGGGGTTGAGTGAATCTTATGATTGGAATTGTGAAACTGTTCATGACGTAGTCCTGTTGGTAACAGTTAGAAGATGAAACTAAGTGAAACCTAATTGAACATTAAATGTAATTTCTGTACTTTTATGTTTTTCTTTTTGTCTTTTTTTGATTCCTTAGATTGGTAGGTTATCCAGAGGACTCTTAAGGGTGGTTGAGGCCAGTAATCTACGTGGCGGCCATAGAAACATCAATGTTAGTTGCTGTTTTGTACAACGGTTGAGTTTAAAACTTAACTGAAGGCACCCATCCCATCTCCACTGCAGCTGCCGACACACCCTAGGGTCACCGAAGTGCTAAAATCAAGTATGTAACGTGACAATACTTACCATCTGTTTACTATAAACCTATGTATATATACAGGGTGTAACATAATGCAGTGCAGATATTTTGGTAGGTGATAGGATTGAGAATTATAAATAAAAAAGTCTGATATGACATGTCAAAAAGTTTATGGTTTGAGAGAAAAAAGTTGTTAACTAAAGTGAGCACATACATACTTAACAATTTATTTTTCAACTGAAGAGAATATTAAACAAATTCTCTATTATTACTATTTAAGGGAAAGACGAAATTCTACATCTTCATAAAAGATTAATCTTCAGTTCGCTATTTTTCGTGTGTGAAAATCTTGTTTTGGATTTTTACAGCGTTCGGTTACATGTACCTAATGCATTTTTTTTTGTTTTCCATAAGATACAACCATTAAGAGATTATACATCTTTCTTGAATTTTCTGAAATATCTTCAGTAGCAATATTTTATTATTAAATTCCCCCCCCCCCTTACTTCAAGAAAATTTTCATCCGCACTTAAGACTGTTGGGCAACCTTACCTTTAGTAAGCTAACGTCGGCAAATAATCTCTTCATAGCTTCCTTTTTAGACTGCTGATCTCTTTTCATATCTTCACTCCTATCAGCGTACAAGTTCCTCTTCTCATAATCTCTTTCTTGGAGTACCATTTCTCTTGCAAAGTTGACTAAATACGGCGTTTGACGTATTGATTCATGTATCGCTGTGTTAGTTGCACAAGTAATCTTTGCCAGATTCACGTCCCATGTCCTGTCATTATAGGAAACGTAAATTGCTAACATGGTTTTTAAAGTTCGATTAAACCTCTCCGTCGGGTTAGCTTGAAGGGGTAATGGTTTGCGTTATATCTAATATATAACCCGTATTCCAACATCAATCTTCGTACTTCATTAGAACGGTACTAAGGCCCATTATCACAAATTAGAATTACGCCATATTTAAGGAAGACTTCTTCTTCTATTGCCTTATACACTTCCTTGGCCGTTGCAACTCTTAAGGGAAAGTAAGCGCAAATTTACTAAATATATCGAGAATGTATTGGTGTCCCTTTGTGAAGGGCGGCAGCGAGCCTATCAAATCGGTAGTAACAACTTCCCACAGTTCAATAGCTCTAGGCTGGGGTATCATGTATCCCCCAGGTTTTTTTGTCTCACTCTTGTGATTCGCACATACTTTGCAGTTGCAGACAAATCTGGCGATATCGACCCTCATTTTCGGCCAGTAATATTTCTGGGTGACTCGACCCAATGTCTTCAAAACACCGGCGGATCCGGCTGTTGGTGGATTATAGGATTCACAGATGACCGTGAGTCTATCCGATTTCGGTAACACTTCTTTCTAATAATCTTCTAATATCTAGAAGACGAATCTTAACGTACTTGAATAATTTTCCTCCTCTGATATTCCACTGAGGAATCTTCGCCACCATGATTTTATACCACCTGTCTTCAACTATAGGTGAATTGTCGACAATATCGACAGTAGGAACGGATGATGAAAGGGCATCTGGCACGACATGTTCTTTTCCTTTACGATGAATTATTTTGAAGTTGTACCCTAGAGGCGCAGTGCTTATCTTAATCTCATTGTAGAATCCTTAAGATTTTGAAGCTATACTAAAGATTAATGATCTGTTATGACCATGAACGGGACCCTTCCAGGTAAGGTCTTCGCTTCTCGACGACACAGAAAACTTCTAAGCACTCTTTCTCCGTTGTAGAGTAATTACGTTCTTGTTTCGTAAGAGATCAACTGCAATAACTGATAACACGATCTGCAGTTTCATGTGGTTGGACAAGAACTATTCCTAAACCGAATCCAGAAGCATCACATTGGACTAGGAAGGGTAGGTTGTAATCCGGAGAGCTGAGAATTGGTGCAGTAATAAGAATAGTCGCATTCAGAAGTCCAGGTAGATTTTCTAGTTTTCCTCAATAAGTCTGTTAGTGGTGAAATTAAGAAAGAAAAACTCTTTTGCGAATCTCCTATACCATGAGAAAGTATCAATTACTTTTCGAACTTCCTTCACGTTAGTTGGTATAGGCAATTGTAAGATGGCTTTCACTTTTTCCGGATCTACATATAAACCAGTTTAGTCCACCACATACCCCAAATAACGCAATTACGGAAGCCAAAAATTGCATTTTTTAACGCTCTCGGGAAGGTTGGCGTTTATTAAATTTGTAAAGGCATTCTCCAATACCCATAAGTATCCTTCGAATGTTTGGGTAACGATTAAAACATGTGGTTCCAATTTAGGTCCAAGCACACTGTTGCGTCCGCAATACACGTACGAGTATGAACTTGGTGTGTCGTTAAGTTCTGCGGACGTCTTAAGTTCCTATAATGCCAATTAACGGATTACAGGTAGTTCAAATTAAGAGATAAAATGTCTACACACTAAAAATCGGTTTATTGAGACTATTGTAGACAAGTTGAGAGTTAAGATAAATTACAAAAAGAGAATATTAATACAAAACAACAAAGGCAAGATGTGAATTCACGCCACAATGTTATACTTGGTGGAGTCGCACAAGGTCGGAATCAAATTAGAAGTAGTAGTTGCTCGTTCGACGCTTGGTTTCGATCTCAAATTCATTCAGATATATTTTTCCCAAAATATAGAAAAATGGGCGTTTATTTGCTTGTTGGATATCCCACTAAGAAATTACGGAACACTAATAAGAAGGGATAACTGCCAATGGTGTTTATGGGCGTATAATTACCCTGTCCTACTTTTGGCACGAACCGGCCCATGCAGCGTTTGGGTATTTAGAAATGCTAATAAACTTTGTTGGGTTTATAAAAGGTAATAAATGGTCAGTTTCAAGAAGGGTTTGAAATTATAGCTTTTTTAAGGGTCCTCATAAAGATAAAATCCTTAAAGAATAGTTTTATATTTTGTAACAATATTAAAAAAACTGAACAAACTATACAAAGCAATCATAAATGTAGATTTTTTGGAACAACAATTAGGTACTTGAAAAATGGGATATTTTCCCATGAATGTTCGCATTGCAGTTGTTAAGAAATTCTTTTACTCCATAACATACACCGCCGGCCTTGAACAGCTCGTTCAAAAAAAAGAGAAAACAACAATAGATGAAGAGGGTATAACACTGACTGTTTACAGAGAATAACAAATTACAAGATGAGAGCTTAATAAAACTTTATACATTTCAAGTCTAAAATATTTTCAGGTCAAAAATGTTAATTCTACTTAATGACAAATATAGATAGCTAGAAATGTTTCGTAAAAACAGACACGATACAGGTGGATATTGATTATCCCTAAAGATGGCTAAAACACGATTGATTATTTTAATAAATAATTGAATACAAAAATGTAGAAACAAAACAAAAGCTTAAAAAACACATAGATTTGGAAAAAGTCTAAATCTAGATAAAGTTCATTGTAAAAGAGTTTATTTTCGCAAAAAGTTCGTTTGCACATAAGTCCATGTTCACTAAAGTCGATATTCACTAAAAGTCTATTTTCACTCCACCTTGTTTCCTGATGGATCTGGTGACCCGTTGGTTGACTCGTCCTCTGCTTGGATACGCAGCGGAGCCAATTTCTTGCATTGCGTTCAAAGACTCCATTTGGCGTTTTGACCATAACTACTCGAACGATTCCATCGTGACCAGGGAATAATTTTACGATTCTGCCTAAACGCCATTGTAACGGTGGCAAGTGATCTTCCTTTAGGAGAACCACCGTACCGATTTGAATGTTGGGACTTGACTTCGTACTGCCGAACAGTAAGCTCATTCAAGAATTCTTTTGACCATCAAGACCAAAAGTGTTGCCGTAATTGTTCGATATGTCGCCAAGTTGACAATCTGTTGCTAAGTGCAGCTAATAAATCGGGTGAAGGTACACTCGTTAAAGAATCACTAATCAGGAAATGTCCGGGAGTTAAAACTGATAGGTCATTGGGATCCAAGCAGATAGGGGTTAACGGTCGAGAGTTCAATATTGCTTCGATTTCGATGATCAGCGTATTAAATTCTTCATAAGCAAGTAACTTGTTACCGATGATGCAATAGAGATGATGCTTAAATGATTTCACTGCTGCTTCCCAAAGTCCGCCAAAGTTTGGAGATATTGCTGGTATAAATTGCCATTGAATGACCTTTTGACTGGTGAAATTGAAAACCTCTTTCTGCTGTTCCTGGTTTGTTAAAAATGCATGTAATTTATTGAGACTGTTGTATGCGGCCACAAAATTGGTTACGTTATCTGTAAATACATCTGTGCATAGACCTGTCCTTGCTATAAACCGTTTTAACGTTGCTAGAAATGCGTCTGTAGATAAATCACTGACTACTTCCAAATGCATTGCCTTTCTCGACAGACAGACGAAAATTGCCACATAGATTTTGACCTTGTTTCGATTACGATTTTTTTTCTTTGATGTAGAATGGCCCGCAATAATCTACTCCAACACGGCTAAATGGCCGCGCTGGAGTGACTCTCTCCCTCGGTAGATCACCCATCAGGTAATCTATTGACGGCGGTCTTTGTCTGCAGCAAGTAACACATTTTCTCAGTATTCTTCTTACTTCACTACGGCCATCTATCAACCAATATCGTCGTCTAAGTGAGTACAGGGTTGATTGTACCCCGACATGTAGATGATTTAAGTGTTCAGATTCTATTTACCGTGATGTGATGTGATGGCATTTCGGCAAAATGATAGGGTGTTTCTGCGAAAATGGCATGTGTGAGAGTTGTAATCTTCCACCCACTCGAATAAGTACATCTTTATCTAAAAATGGGTTGAGGGATAACAATCGACTACGGTTACTAACGGGTTGGTTCTTCGTGAGGCACTCTATTTCTGAAGGAAATCCTGCAGAT
This sequence comes from Octodonta nipae, assembly GCA_034190945.1. NCBI lineage: Eukaryota > Metazoa > Arthropoda > Insecta > Coleoptera > Chrysomelidae > Octodonta > Octodonta nipae. Next base: position 67,896,645 of record CM067218.1, read on the forward strand.
TGAGCCTTACGAATGATTAGGCGTAAAGCAAATTGACGTTCTGCCACAGTAAAGCAACCTCGGTTTCGATATTTTACCTTAAACCTCAAGTAATATGCGACAATTGTTTGAAGTTTCAATATTGAAGAGTATTTGGTAAAAAGATGTTGTGAAGTTGTGGTAATTGGTATCGATTCCGGAATTGGAAGCATTGCAAGTTGAGGCCAATTAGTTTCATGACCACCTAGCCATGGAGGTCCTTGGGTTCATAATTTGTGCTTAGGAAATTCTTCTGGTGATAAACCCAGTTATACTACGTCTGCCGGATTCTCCAATGAGCGGATATGTCTCCATTTATTAATATAACGATTTCCTTGTATCTCGGATACTCGATTAGCAACAAACGTTTTTAAATTGTGTGACGAGTTTTGAATCCAATATTAAACAATCGTCGAATCTGTCCAGCATACCACCTGACTCAAGCTGATAATGAGCGCTTCTTTAGTGTATGTTATTAATCTTGATAACAGCAATGCTCCGCAAAGTTCTAGTCGTGGGATTGTAGTTGCCTTTAACGGAGCTACTCGTGATTTAGCACATAACAATGATGTCTTAATGTTGCCTTCGTCATTGATTGATCGAACATAAATTCATGCTCCGTATGCATATGTGCTCGCATCGCAGAATCCGTGAAATTCGATATGACGGATTTTCTATGAGGATTTTCCGATCAAATTTAATATTATCCAATAAAGTTAATTGTCTACGATAATGTGTCCACTCACTGTATAAACTTGATGGTACTAACTCATCCCAATCGAGTTTCACAGCCCACAACTTTTTGCATGATGATTTTCACGGTGATGATGACTGGTGCCAAGAGACCGAGAGGATCAAACAACTTAGCTATTTCTGACAAGATTGTACGTTTGGTGATACATTGAAATGTAGTTTGGGGCAAGATTGAGTAAACTATCGTATCGTCATGAGAGTTCCACTTGAGACCTAAAGTTTTAATAGTTTTTGAATCTTGCAACAGTAGGTGCTGATTAATATTTTCCGGATTGAGATCCTCTAACACCTTTGAGCAGTTGGAGGTCCATTGTCGAATTCTTAATCCACCCTTTTCTAGCAGGTTTGTCATCTCATTTCGTATAGTTATCACTTCTTCTATTGAATTTGCTCCTGTGAGAGCGTCATCCACATATAAGTCGTGTTTGATGACTTCTGCTGCTTGAGGAAAATTCGAACCTTCATCGTCTGCCAATTAATGTAGACATCTGATAGCCAAAAATGGAGCTGAAGCAAGGCCAAACATGATCGTGTTCAGCTGGTACACCTGTTCCTCTCCTTTAGAATTATACCATAGGATTCTTTTATAAATCCTGTCTTCCGGTTTTACGAAAAATTGCCAGTACATTTTCTCTATATCTCTCGTTAACACAATTGCATGTTTTCGGAACCTTAACAATAACTGTAAAAATTCCGACTGTATTGTAGGACCAACCATTAAAGCATCATTTAGAGAAATATAAGTATTGCTTTTGGCTGATCCATCGAAAACTACCCTCAACCTTGTGGTCAAACTTCCGGGCTTAATGACTGCATGATGAGATAGATATTGTATATTCAATTCCTGGTTTTTTAGCAACTTATATCGTAGTCCCTTCAGTAGGTTACGAGCTGTCGTGAACGATTCGTCTAATGCCAACTTTTTATCGTTAAATGGCAAGGATACCGAATATCTTCCATCACTGAGTCAAGTTACATTTTGTACGAAATGTTTTTCAATGGCGGAATTTGTCGAAGAGCAATATGGCGTTTGTGGAACTTCTTCAATGTTCCAAAACTTGGTCAAATCAAACTGAAGGTCGGTTGTGACGTGACACGTATGATTGCGTATTGGTTGTGTGGAAGGAGCACTTGGGCCAATAACCCAACCTAACACCGTTTTTTGTAACAATAGATCCGGTCCTCCGACCGGTGACAAATTGATTTGACCCACTGAGAGTAGAGAGAGTGCGATTCCTGTTCCTAACAGCATGTTCACGGGACTCGCCTTGTGGGAGTATGGATCTGCTAGCGCTATGTTCTTGGGAATTTTAAGTAGGTTTCTTTGTATGGATTGTTGAGGGACACAGTTTGAGATGGTGGGTATTACAAGAAAAGTAATATCTCTTTGAACAAATTTGTAATTCTGGATTTTATTGTAGCTGTTACTGTGGCTTTGGAGATGGTCGTTAACCCATCTAGAACACCAATTGGGACAGTACATTCTTTTTTCTGCAATCCAAGCCGATTTGCCTTGTTTTCTGTCATGAAGTTGGAACTTGCACAACTCTCAAGTAATGTGCGACATTCAATTGTTTTTTTGTTGCGATCTAGCGCATTTACTACAGCAGATACCATAAACGTCCCCATGGTTGCGTTCACTACAAGCGAGATGGCACTGCATGGTGAAGTGGTAGTCTTTCCTGTTGATGCTGTTCCTGCTGAAGTCGATGGTTGGTTGTGACTGCCTTGTTTGACATTTTCATTACTATGACTTCTATCATGATGTAGCAGCGAATGGTGTCTATTGTTACATTCTCGGCGTGTCAACTTTGAGCAACAAATTTGCTCTCTGTGGTTTGCACCCAGGCAGTTAAAGTTTTTTCAGATCAAATTTTCGTCTGTCATCGACTGTATAGGCCATAAACTGTTCACAGCGATAAATTGGATGCGATTTAAAGCAGATTAGACATGAAGAAGAGTGTTTTGTTGCAGATATTGACGCTGAGGGTATCGCTGTAGCGAAAGCTTGCACTGGTTTCTCCGATCTGTTGAAACTATTCTAATGCGGATTGTTTCGTTTATGTACCCTATTTGACTCTAATCTATAGTTGAAATCAGAACAATTAGAATGTTTATCTAAAAAGTCAATGAGGTGCTTCCATGGTGGCATGGAATTGTGTCAATGTCAATTCCCAATGCCATGCTGTATTTTGATTGATTTTGGATAAAATAAGTTCAATTATAGGAATGTCCCAATGTTGAATGGGAGCACCTAAATTTTGTAACGCTGATAGATGCAAGTGGACAGCATCAAGAAACTTGCTTAGTTCTGAAGGCCAAGCCTGGAAAATTTCGGATATTCGTTCAACTTATTCCAGTGGTTACGCATGATTTTCCTGGTGTGTTCAAATTTTGTTTTCAATCGTGATATGGCTACTTCATAATTTGAATCGGTAGTGGGTAATCCTTCTATGGAATTAGCGGCATCCCCAGTTAACGATGATTTCAGATAATGGAATTTCCGGATTTTTGGAATATTCTCATCTAGATTAGGCTGCAAAAAATGTCGTAAAATCCTGCCCAATCTTCCGTTTTGCCGCTGAATTTCGGCAGTGAAATTTGTGTTGGCTTCATGCAATAGTTCCCTTGCTTGGCCTATTGCGTTGCAGATCTTGTTCTCGATCTCGTCCCGTTCACTGAACTCATTCTCATTCAATTCTTCCAATTGGTCTTGGATCTCTTCAAACGATGAAATTTTCTGTTCCAGACGATCGAGTTGGGTTTGGAGAATGTGTATATTCCTGGAGCTTGGGTCCGCAATCCATGTTTCAAGAATTTTCATAAAGTTTGTGATAGCAGCATTTATATTACCGCGTCTGCGGTGTAAGGTTTTGATTAAAGCGGTAGTGTCGTTCATGGTAAATAGGGAAGGTAAATACGAGAGACAAAGGAAAATTGGTGATAAAATATAACAAGCTTAACTTTAAGCAACGTGTAGATCTGTGGATATCTGGTAATTTGCAGCGTTACCCAGTGGTCAGGTTCCAATTTCAGGTTTGCCTTCAGTTGAAATTGGTCAGATCACTGTACTGCAACACACGTGCACAGGTACAGTTGAGATATTCGAATGTTTCTATCTGGCTTTTCTAACAATCGCGGGATTCGGCTGAACTGTTAGACACGGTTCACTTTTAGCATAATGCGTTAAGACACTATCACGATTTACACTTCCGATACGACGAGTCGCGACACAAATTTGGTATGTTGTTAAGTTCCGCGAATGCCTTATTGTTTTGTATTAAAGAAAAGCACTAATATCCGATTCGAAAGACCATATGTTGCGTCCGCAATACACGTACGTGTATGAACTTGGTGTGTCGTTAAGTTCTGCGGACGTCTTACGTTCCTATAATGCCAGTTAAGGGATTACAGGTAGCTTAAATTAAGAGATAAAATGTCTACACACTAAAAATAGGTTTATTGGGACTATTGTAGACAAGTTGAGAGTTAAGTTAAATTACAAAAAGAGATGATTTATACAAAACAACAAAAAAAAGATGTGAATTCACGCGACAATGTTATAATAGGTGGACTCGCACGAGGCCGAAATCAAATTAGAAGTAGTAGTTGCTCGTCCGACGCTTGGTTTCGATCTCAAATTCATTCAGATAGATTTTTCCCAAAATATAGAGAAATGGACGTTTCTTTGCTTGTTGAAAATCCACTAAGAAATTGCGGAATACTAATAAGAAGGGATAACTGCTAATGGTGTAATTACCCTGTCCTACTTTTGGCACGAACCGGCCCATGCCGCGTTTGGGTATTTAGAAATACTAATAAACTTTGTTGGGTTTATAAAAGGTAATAAATTACTGCTTGATGGTCAGTTTCAAGAAGGGTGTGAAATAATGGCTTCTTTAAGGGTCCTCATAAAGATAAAATGCTTAAAGAATAGGTTTATTTATAGCTTTAACAAAATAAAAGTAACTGAATAAAAGATACAAAGCAATCATAAATGTATTTTTTTTGGAACAACATTTAGGTACTTGAAAAAATTATAGCTTTTTTAAGGGTCCTTATAAAGATGAAATGCTTAAAGAATAGGTTTATATCTTGTAACAAAATTAAATAACTGAACAAACTATACAAAGTAATCATAAATGTAGATTTTCTGGAACAACAATTAGGTCCTTGAAAAATGGGATATTTTTCCATGAATGTTCGCATTGCAGTTGTTCAGAAATACTTCTACTACTTAACATACAAACATCTGAACAAACCTCTAATAGGTATTGTAAAAGCAGTATTGATGATTTTTCAACAAGTACTTGCCAGTAGGGGGATTTAATTTCTAGTGGCGATATATAATGTGTGTAGCATTTAGCCTCGTTTCTATATAAATGTTATGTAATTAAGCGGACTGTAACTTTAAAGTTAGTTGTTGCTTCAAGTTATAAATAGTTGGAGAAGTTAAAACCCTTATATTGTATAGAATATTTCCCGCGTATAAGTATATAAATATGTAAAGGTACAATTGACAGTTATATGAATACAAGTAGTAGTAGTACTATGTATAGTTCCAATTAAAATGGTTCCGTCACGGCTCGGAATTGTAGAAAAATCGAACTGTTCAGCACGAGAGTCAAACCGAAAGTCTCGTTGATAAATTCAACGACGAATGATGTGTTTTTTTTTCAACAAATACATATAGTACAGGAAAAGAATGAAAATAAAAGGAATTTTAGGATATCAGCACCCAATTCTAGTAAATAAACAAATAATAGATTCAGTTTAATGCACTTGAGAATCCAACTTTTATAACCCCCAAAAAAACTAAATAAATATTCGTTAAATAAACACTGAAGACGAAACAATGTGCATCCCGTAATTTGTCTAAAATACTGAAGATGTATAGCAAAGGGTAACTATATCGTTCCATCACCTTGTTTAACTTACGATAATCTACGCATAAACGAAATCCTGCCTTTTTCTTCTTTACTAGCAGTATTGGTGACGACCAAGGACTATTAGATTTTTCAATAACTCCTAGTTCCAACATCTCATCCAGTTCTTCATCAACATGAGCTTGCCTCACCGGCGAAAGCGGGTAATAGCGTTGTTTGGTCGGAAGTGCTTGGGTTACAATCTTATGTTCGGCAACCGTGGGTGCATCCTAGGTTAATTCCGATCCATTCAAAATTCCGTTGAATCAAGGCTTCTAACCTCACCTGTTGAGAAGGCGTTAATGTTGTTTGAGACCTTATGTGATCTACTGTATCCACTCGCGTACATGTCTTAAATCTGGGACAACGCCCATAGCCTTCCAGAAATTTGTTCCTAGTATAGGTACATGGGGTAAATCAGGAACAACTTAACATTTAATCACCTTCAAACGATCTCTATCAGAAAAAGGTAGAGTCACAATTCTGCCCATTAGTGACAGTACACTTGATTTTCTTGAAGTATGCAGGTCAATACCTGAGGTTCTAAATAATTTCCAGCCCTGAAGACCGATAATAGTGGAAGAGGCACCAGAATCAAGAAGCCCTAGTAACATCTTTCCCAAAACATTTACTTTAAGGTATGGTCCCTCGCCATTATTAGCATGCTCCAATATGTAATTGAGGATTGGTTGATATTCCGTAGGTATGGTGGAATCTTTAGGTAAGCCGCAACACACTCGACCATCTAATTACATCTCAGCATGTTTTCCGACTTCTTCACGCATGCAGGACAAGTTCTTGGGGTATATCCCTCCCTTTCAAATTTGTAGCAATACTTTCTGCTTCCCATTAGCGCGCAGCCCATAGCAAAATATCCTTCCTCGTTACGTTTATAACACCGCACGACTTTCGAGGTAGTTGGAAGTTCCACTATTGGATGATTCAATTTCGATCTAATTGTACAGATATGTCAACGTAATCCAAATCTTTTTTAGGAACATTTGACCTCCTACATCACGGAGTTCCTTAATGTTGGTAGGAAGTGGTTAACGAAGTCTGTCTTAATAATACAGATGAATGTTTCCAAGAATGATCGATAGCTCTTTCTGATATCTATATCAGTAGTATAGCAAGCGGGAAACTGGATCAGTTTGGTAAACTGTCCATCCGGTTCTCTGAATCGTGTAAAAGAGTCATTGTAGAGCCTCTAGTAATAATCACAAGAAGTAGCAACCCTATGGGAATCATCCCCTATTTTACCCAACCCTATATTATATAGTTGACAATGAGGTACTAGCACCACGTAATATTTGTGTGATAATATTAATATGAAAAAAAGTAGGTTTGGTTGAGAATCGAACCTGGGATTTCCGATTCGAAATCACACTCCATAAGCACCAGGCTGTTGCCTGTATTGTTTAAATGGTATATCGTTGGTGTATATATAAACAGCAAGATCAACAATCGTGTAATGTCGATTAGCTTTTAGAATAAAATATTTTGTGTGTGTGTGTGTGTGTGTGTGTGTGTGTATGTTTCAAGAGCCTAGCCTAGCCTAGCCTAGCCTCGACTCTTGTCTGGTGTTGAATAAGACTGTTGTGTGTTTAAGAAATAACAAACAGTAAATTCATCTAATAATGAATTTAAAAATTTATATTAGTCATAAACAAATTTCAATAATTATATATATATATATATATATATATATATATATATATATATATATATATATATTATAAATAATAATAAACGTATCCTAAACTTAATGTATATATTAAAACATTTAGTTGTGGAGTCTATTACTTTCTTATCCACTCCACTTTAAGACCACGCATAGCAGGACGTGTCTGTAAGCAGTTGGAACAGTTTATAATAACAATTTTCTCTGACCAGTTAATGGATTTAGTTTGTGGTGGTCGTCTGCTATGAATTTTTCGACACACTCCACAAATTGTTAACTCTGATACGTGTGAAACGATCGTTGTACTGCTCATGATTGATTTGCTTAAACAGAAGATTTTTGAATTTTCTCGTAACAGTACAAGTTTGGGGTTGTTGTTGTCGATGGATGTGATGGTGCTGGTTTTGATTGTGGTGGTGTTAAATGTTTTTCTATTGACTCATCACAAAAGCAAAAAACGTTTCACAATGTTGGCAGAACTGTGTACCGAAATTTTTATGGTGGTTGTATTCGTCTTTTTGTTGGCTTGTTGTTGGTTAATGATAATTTAGCAAATCTCGACTTCGATTGGTGTATGTTCTACAATATAAAAATAATTATAATCACATTTAAAAATATTAACGAAAACTTACAAGTGTATGTAAGTTAAAGTGAATTGTATGTGGGTGAGAGAGATTAATTATCACAAAAAAACGAATAAATATATTTGTGATATCTCATGAAACTGTATCTGTGGATAAAATATTAGCAATTCTTTTATCGTTATAAGGACTGAGAGCGATTTTCTTTTGTGAGATTGTAAAGACTTTATGAAATTTTTAAACTATAGACTGCTAAAACTATTAAATATAAGTGTGATATCCCCATGGAACTGTATCTGTTGATAAATGATTAACAATTATTTTGTAATCATAAGGACTTAGAGCGATTTTCTTTTGTGAGACTGTAAAGACGTCATGGAATTTTGAAATTATTGATTTTTGTACAACTGCTACCTCAATATTTTGAAATAAACATCTATAATAGTCATCAAATGTTATTTCCTTCAATGCTGACATTTGAATACCTTTAGCTTTTTTTTAAATCACTTTCATTATTATAAGATATAACTTTGATACAATACATTTTTGATCTAAGACCAATGTAATGCGTCATTATTTTTCCCATATTTTCATCTTTCATCAAACCTATAATCTTTTTATTTTTTAATGGAATTCCAAAAACATTATTTTCTGGATAGTCAGATGTATCGAATCTATCAATGTCTTCTTTTATGTGTTCATAGATGTCAATATCATAAAATTTATATAATAAACTATTTGTATCTTCGTATAATAATTTTGCTTGGTTTCCAATTTTTTTTAATATAATTATTGAAAATCATATAGGAAAATTTTTGATAAATCTAATATACACATTCCTAAATAAATGAGTTTATTCAATGTTACTTTAACTTTATTCATCTCAATTATCACCATATCCTTACTGAAAATGGTATAACTGTGAAAATTCGGCTGAGAAATGTAATATTTTGCCCCATATCTTCCCAACCATTTAGTAACTAATTTAATATCCTTATATTTTTTTACGTTTTCAATTGTTTTACCATATGGGGCGTTATTCATTAATTTGTAGAAGTTCTTTTCGAACTCATTCTTACTGTCCTTTCTGAGTTGTGTATTCAAGTCGATGTACTTTTTCAACCACGATGATTGTTTATATTTTAAACATCGATGAATTTTCCTAACAATAAGTCCTAATTCTTGAGCTTGTTTTAATAATGTATAATGTATTACATACTTGTGTTTATCATTAAGTGTAGTTAATAATTTTGGTTTGTCTTAGTAGGATGTAGGTGGTACTAAATGTTCTGGACATAATGGTAAATCCTTGTGTAGTTCATACAAATGTTGAGGATAATGTAAGTCTACCTCCAAGATGTATCCATATTCATCGTCTTGAGTAGTATTAAAAATATTTTCAGAATAAATATGTTCAGTTGGAACCCACTCAAAATGTCCATATGGTAAAGGTAGTGACATTGCGGCTCCATATAAATTATTAATATCAAAATACATTTAAAATGTTGTAGGTAGATCTGAATTATATTTACTACCCATATATTTGTTGTTTGCTTGAGCATATCTATTTGAAGCTTGTGAAATACCTCCCCTGATACCTTTTTCAAAGAATAAAGCCATATCACTATCAGTTAGTAGTTCTAATTCAATACCGGTAACTTTCAACATAGCATCAAAAGCCAGACCAGGTGTTGTGTAATAGTGAAGGGCATCTAATTGGTACATTTTCAACCACATGTCTCGAAAATTTTCAAATACGTCGTCAAGTAGTAATACATCTGTTGGTAGATTTCATGAACTTGTTTAGCAATTTGATGTAATTCATGAACAAACCAATCTTGACAATCAGAACCAGTATATATTCTAAATTTAGATAACAATTTATTTTCATAACATGATTTTAAATAATATCCAATACTGAAAGCTTCATGCTTCTGACAGTTTTCTGTTTGTGTCTCATTATCAACATCAACAGAATTACCGAGTATACTTTCAATGTCAGCATGAATTACAAAAGGAACATACAATTTATTTTTAAAGTTCTTAAATTTCATTATTTTATTCGTTTCGTTAGTCATAACTATTCGAGTTGTATTTAATTTTTTACAATCTTCTAAATGTTGTAATAGATACATTTCACTAAAAAATTTTCGCTTTGATTTTGAATTTATTGTTTGTCAAAAATTTGACATGACAATTTCACTTGAAAAAAATTAAACATCTTTCACAAATCCATTTTTTATTTTTCTTATTACCCACTTGTTTACTAACTAAACATGATAAATATATGTAAAGTGATACATTTCATAATCATCACACGAAACCATTAGTAAATTAATTCTGGGTGAGAAGTTAGTTTTACTAAGTAGTAATGGTGCAACTTCATTTGTCTTACCTTGCATAACATTAAACACATTTATTGATAATTTATTCATAGCTTCAAATTTAGGAATATCTTTCATTTTATAGGAAAACTAATATTATCATATTTTAAAACTCTACTAAAGTGAGAATATGATGACGTTCTTGAAACTTTGTCTTTAGTTGGATATATAGCGCATACTACTAACCATAGCAAACAATGATAGTCTGTGTTTTGTACATTGATAACACTTTTCGTATTTTTTATCCATGTTGGTAAATCAATATAAGTAGACTTACCAACGTTGATAGGACAATAACTATTTATATTTATTTTCAAATGTAGAACTAGTAATGCCCATCCAGAATCACGCTCTTGAAATTCCTCTAATTTTACTAATAAATCATCCAAAACATTGATCTTGTACCATTCCTTTATATTTGTATTGTTATCAATAATGTTACATTTAGAAGTGATATTTGTATTGTTATCGATAATGTTACATTTAGTAGTGAAATGTTTGATAGATCTTTCTCCGTTCTGAGGTTTAAGGAACAACGCATAGAAAATAACATTTGTTTTGAGTATGTAAGATTTCAGTTGTTTCTTAATTTGATATGAAAAAATTCTAAATGATATTTGTAAAAAAAATTTGGATCTTTTATTTTCAAATTGACTGTGATACCTGTCTTGATTCTCCCATTGAAACATAACTCACAATTTTCCCAAACAAGTTCTTTTGTTTTTTTTTATTTTTTTATTCAATTTAAAATTTAAATTTTGAAGATACCCCTTAAGAATTGCTAAATTGGACTCTATCTTTAAAAAAATTCCAACACATTTATACTTATGTTTTATACAGTTACTTTACAATAAAATATTTTTTCTTAAGTATTTAATATACAGTTTCAAATCGTTTTGTGTTCTAATTAATCTACTCACCTCTTCTATCTTCTTAACGAAGTCGTCAGATAAACCATCAATAACTTTCATGGAATTCATTGAGTTAGCTTGCATTTGAACAACTGAAACGCTAACGATAGAATCTTGAATATATAAAATGAATTTAAAAAAATTGTTCACGTCACCTCGTAATATTTGTGTTATGAAGAAACTACTTCATTACTAAATATCGGGTGATGTTTTACGTCAATGACTCCAGGGTCAAATAAACATATATCGTATGTTCTTTACCTCAATAACCTTAAGGTCAAAAAATATTTTCGCGTGATGTTTTCCGTTAATGACCTCAATGTCAAGTAAACAGATATCAAATGTTTTACATTAATAATCATATGATTAAATAAATATTAATAGGATGTTTTTCTTGTAGAATATTTCAAATGTGTAATCGATTATACTATAACGTGTGTGATTTTTTTTCGATTCTATATTTAAATTACGATTTTCTAAGTATTAACAACAGTTTGAAAATACGAGAACAATGGCAACTACTCCATGTACGATTGTAGTCTTCACTGAAGACAAGCTCAACTTTCCACCAAAGGTAGCTCTGGTGATAATGAAACAATTATTGCAGTAAGTACTATTCCTTTGTTGTTATGTTTTTATTATTTTTTTGGTCGTCTTGAGTGGTATTAAAAATATTTTCAGAATTTCAGTTGGAAACCACTCAAAATATTCATATGGTAAAGGTAGTGACATTGCAATAAATACAGATTCATGATTTGAGAATTTATTATCAGGAATTTTTAAATACATGATTATTTATGATTTTATTGGTATGTATTTTTAAATAAATAGAGATTTTTATTCATCCCTCAAGACGTAAAAAATTCCTGGTTCCACCACGAGTATACTAATCGTATCTGGAAAGCCTCCTATTGCTGGACGCTACCTCCTCCACGGGCGAACTGAACCTCTATGAAATCAGTACGACCGCCCATACCTGCAAGTTTCATTTGGGGTGGTCCTATATCTATTTCAACTCCATTTGGTAATCGATGGCTAAACAAGCAAGTATTTCCAAAAGAACATTTGGGTTTGCTTTTTCGGAAATACTTACATCGTATTTTCTTCATTTTTTCGTTTTTCTCAACTATATACGATCTTTTTCCGCTTTCTGGTAATAAACCTCAGATTGGTAGACATAAGAAGACACAGTACGACAGCCTCTGCGAATATTCAATTCAAAGTCTTTATTTTAATGCCATCTTTTTTCCGCATGGGAAGCAGAAACAACGGTTACAATTTGGCAATAGTCCAAAATTATTAGTTATCTCCTCCAAACATATTCCGCACCTTTTATTCATGGCGAATTGAATAAGACTGCACCTGTAGACACAAAAATCTAATATTTGTAGTGTTTGCTGTCGTCACACACTCAAGACAATAAGTTAAAAGAATTTAAAAATATCTACATTTGGAAGTTTGTTAGTGAAGTTATTTTCTGTGACTTATAACAGTAGAGACAAAATTTACATTTAATATTTGTGAAGTTCTTTTCAATAACTTAGGAAATATCTTTTATATTTTTAAAACAGTTTCAATTCTTTTCAACAATAGTTCAATAGTGGAGAAAATATTCCTAATTACATTTATAACTTTTGTAGATATGGGGTCAGAGATATGTCGATACGTGGGGATAAGATATTTATATCGTTATCCTATTCTCCGAGAACGATCACCTTAAAAAGAAAATTCGGCAACCTCCCAGTAAAATATATGCGGGCTAAAATCGATAAGGAGGAAGATTTTAAGTTTCTTGAAAATGTAGTAAAAAAATATAAATTTAATTTACTGAATGAGCAGTTAGCCAGAATGAGCACCCGGACCTAGTATCAAAAGGCGGAAACATTATTACCTTGAAGATTCTCATAATCTTCCTATAGAAGTGGAAGATGATAATGATGATGGGGAGGAGACGCCTGTAGAAGTATCCAAATCAACACCAGGATTAGCATCACAGGATGATATAATGAATTTTGAGGATTTGTTTACTCAAAAAATAAAAGAATAATTTTTTTAAATGAACACTTGTTTTTCATTTCATAAAAGGGTTGATAGAAACTCATATTCAATATGAATAATTTATTTAAGGTACATTTAATTTCATATATACTTACATTATTAGATAATGGGTTATATTTCATTAATCTATTTAACAATTATAAAATTCTTGCAATATTAGACAAGGGGTTATATTTCACTAATCTATCATAAATTATTAATGCATAACAAGTAGTGTTATTTGGAAAATGTTTTTGTTGGTTTCAAAATCCAATCGAATATCTACACTACCACCTTTTAGTGACTCATTTTGATGACTACAATCTATAACAACAATTGGTGCCAATGATAAAAATTCTTGTGGACTTAGACAAGGCTCAGCAATATCCTTATAATAATAGTTTTGTTGGAATTTAACAAACATCTCATAGGGGATAGCCCACTGATTTTTATTAAAATTAACATTCAAATTGTCATAGGGATATACATCAGAATTCAAATATAATTTAATATTAGTTAGATTACAGTGATCAAATTTGGAATTGTCCACAGTAATATTATTTCTTTTATTTGTTTGAAAGCCTACAATTACAAATCGAGGTTTCTCCATTTGACTAGCTGTTTTTATGGTCTATGTGTGATTCATTGTTTGTGGAAGGACTGGATATTCGTGTAATTCCCAGCTCCTGAATGCCACTTGAAGCTCTTTTCCATTTTCAATGTACTTTAATAATCGTAATTTTTCTATATCAGTACGTGTGGAATTTTCCAAATTAATTTGTTTAGGATAATTTTTGGTGCTTCACCATTTTTAGTCGTTATCACTGCATTATTTTCGGTTGGGCTTCTAATCAATATTACTTCTTGTTTGATATTAACTACTATTGACTTGTAATCCTCACAAAATCCCATTAACAATCTTAGTGGAATACAAACGTTAAAATTACCTTCTGCATCAGTTATATTAGGATTTTGTTGGTGTTGCCATCCAGCATGAGAGAATCGACGAAGTTCACCTTGTGTATATGATATAAAAGTTTTCATTGTAGTTGTAATATCTGGATTCCTAACTCGATTAATTACAGTACCTTCTATTTCATATCTGATTTCATCGAATAAAAATGCAATAGCATTATTGATAAATTGGAGTGTTGTAGTATTTTCATTTAAGGTATCCGTCATTTTTCCTTCAATATACAAATAACTCTGTGATGGTAGAGTGTATATGTCTTGTGTCTGTATGGGTAATCTTATTTCATCTGATTTGTGAAGTGTTGTATTCGCATAAGGTCAATGGGTGTGTGCTTCAGAACTAATAATCGAACTGTTTTCATAAACTTTTTTACCAATGTTTAAAATGTTAAAACTCATGATGATGTTGATGAATAGCCACAGTTACACTTTATCCAAAAGAGTAGTTTCTAAAGACTGCTTTGGAAATTTAAGCGAACTCTTAACCAAACATTCTTTATTGTTTTTCTAGTCTTCTTCTTACCTATTTTTGTGTAGCAATTTGAACCCTAGTGAGGTTAGGAATTGTATATTTTCAGGTGTTAACCCTTTGAACTTCTTTTTTGCCTGTTGCCTTGACTCAATTGCATAGGGCTTTTTATTGATTCTTGTGGTAGGAGAGAATTGTACAGGAATACCATTATATAACAAAATTTCCATCTTGATAAACTATTTTAATATGGATTTCATCCATATAATTTGTATTGATAGGTAGGTAGAGGTCACTTCTGAGGGTTTTTCAATTATCTTATAACCAAGTGGTACGTTCGGTGCAAACGTATACAATATGTGACCTGGCATATTATTACGGTAGGAATTTGTACCTAGATTACATTCTATTGATATAGAGTTTACTGGTGATATATCGATACTTACATCAGATATATGTCTTTTATTAGCTTCTAGTTTACGCTTTGTAGTAAATCCTAGTAATCCGATAAAATTTTCTTTTTTAAAATCAATCACTTTGTTGCTTTTAATTTCACACTTGTATGTATTTTTATTTGCAGGTTTTGTAAGATGAGTACTATCAATGTTGTTATCTTGTACGATTTCCTTCTGTTATTTCTGAAGTTGTTTTTGTTGTTGTTGCTGTATTGAAATTTTCTCTTTAATATTAATTTCCTTAGCATTCATTTGTGATTTTAAATACTTTTCAATATCTTATATTTCATATGTACCTTATTGTGTTGTATGTAATAATGTCTACTAAACCCAATAAATAAGTAACATTGTCAACTAGTCTAATTGGATTTGGTAATTTTGTATACAAAAGTGAAGTTCTACTTTCTAACTGAAAGATATAATTAGCCATTTCTACTAACGTTTTGAAGGTTGATATTAAAATGAGAAAAAATATCCAGAGTAACACAATTTATTTATTATAGAACAGAAACAGCAAATATAAATGACCACAATTAAAACTAAATTTACTTTGGAATACGTCATGATTATAGAAAATTTTAACACAACCACTAGATTTGAAATATTTTATTGCTTCCCATGGTGGAGGTAAATTTCCAAAGGAATCAAAATAGCTCATTTTATTTCCTTTTTTCTTGTATGCCGTCCAATGCGTACCAGAGCCATTAGTGCAATCCAAATTGATTATACCACACTCGTTTCTTTTACCAATTCTTCTTGGGAGACTATCTCTCATGTAAACATTTCTAAAATTTGGAATTTTCGAAAGTCTAACATATTTTTAATATCTATATCGGTTAAAGGTCGTTGTAGATTTTTATCTCTTGTATCGTTTTATTAACGAGGTTATTGGGTGTAAAAAAAGTCCCAAGCCAGTTTTATAGGGTTTCATATAGAGACCTTTACCACCCATAGCATAGATTCCATTGTTTTATTGTGTCTTTGGGATTCGTTTAATTGTTGTTTTGCAGCTCGAGCATCACTTATAGCTCTCGTTACCTCTGCCACACCCTCTGTAAGGGCACCTAGTGCAGACAATCCAGCAAAAATCGGTATTAACGGTAGTATACCTCCAGTTTTTGGTAATTTAATTACACGTGTCGGTTTCAATTTCGTTTTCAAATTTTTCACAGATTTCAATGAAATGTGAATAGCATCTTTCAATGTTTTCGGTTTACGTTTCACCAATTCTTTTTTCTCTTGCCCAGTTGCTTTCATGAATCCAATACATTTACATTTTTCTTTTTTTAATGAACTTCTTTTTTTCTTAGCAGCAACCATCTTAACAGATAGATGTACTTAATAGAACTAATTGTTGTAATGAAATGTAGACTTCTTTATGTGCAATTTTGTTGTTAAATTGTACAACGTAAACTTGGTCTTTTAGTAGCTCTTCAACATCGATAGTATCTATGGTAAAAGCAATCTCTCTCTCTACACATACCTAAAACTTACATGAGTTTATTTTTTTTATATTCTCAGTATCGTCTTCTTCTTCTTCTGATTTTCTTTTTCTATTGTTTAATAATGAATACTTTATAGGTTCATTTAAGTCAACCATATTTTTTCGATGTGCTTTTACTTTTGGACGAAAACTCACATTACCATTATCATTAACAACTTGCATCGAAGGTATTTCTTTTTCGTTTTCTATTATTTGGAACAATAGCATTTTCACTCACAAAATCCATTTTTATATTATTATCAACATCATCAATTACATTATCTTTTTTGGTTTTTCTTCTTCTAGGTGTAACTTTTTTGGGTTTATTTCCTTTCTTATCAACCCTTATATATTCATCAATAGTTTTTAAGGAACTTAAAAGGTTATTTTTAGTCTTTTCTAAACATTTAACAAAGTTTTGTTGTTGTCTTTCATAATAGAGACCCATACCGAATTTTACTTTTGCTTTCATCAAATTTGCAACTGCTAACGATGCTAGTTTCTCACTGAATGATGAATCTTTGGCAAATGTTCTTTTATAAGCTTTATTAATTAATATGTTATCAGCTTGATGTCGTTTTGTTATATCCTTATTTTCATTATAAAATATGTCATGTTCTTTACACGCCTCATCTAAACCATTAATACCTACATCACCTTTTTGTAATCGTTCCTGGAGACGTGTACCTGGTCCTAAAAAATATTTACCTAAATTTTAATGATTATTTTTTATAAAAATATTTACCACAAAAAGGGTAACCAGGTAAATGCATCTCAAATGGTAAGTTATTGATAGCCATGTTCAATAACCCTTGACCGATATAATAATACATATTTATTAATGCACTATCTATTGAGTACTAATTATAAATACCTTTTATATTTAATTTTATGTTAGTTATATCAGAACCATGAAAATAGTCAATCATCCCACCATATCACTAACTGTTGAAAATAATGATTTTGAGGAAATTAATAACCATAAACATGGTCTTCTATTTCCTCTAACAATACGTTGTATTATAGTCGGTCGTTCGAACTGTGAAAAGACGAATGTGTTAATTAGTCTAATCGAACATGAGAATGGATTAAAATTTGAAAATATTTATGTATATTCACATTCATTGGAACAATCAAAGTATATGTATTTAGCTAAATTACTGAAACCTATACAGGGAATCGGTTATTATGCATTCAGTGCCTCTGAAAATATTTTACATCCTTCCAAAGCCAAACCTAATTCTCTGATGATATTTGATGATGTAGCCTGTGCTAACCAAGATGTTATTCGAGAATATTTTAGTATGGGAAGACACTATAATATTGATTCATTCTATCTCACGCAGAGTTATGCTAAAATTCCCAAACACTTGATAAAAGACAATGCAAATAGTTTGATTTTATTCAAACAGGATGATCTCAATTTAAAACATGTTTATAATGAACACGTTGGAACAGACATGTCATTTGATGTGTTTAAATATATGTGTGGTATTTGTTGGAAAACTCCATAAGGATTCTTATCAATTTTCAGGGATTGTGCAATGAACGAGGGAGGTCGCTACAGGAAGGGATTAGATCATTATATATATACATTTAAATAAATTCTTAATTAAATAAAATTTATTGTTGATTTAGTTTGAGTTTAATTTCAACCAACATATAGAATCCGCTGATTTACCGTTCGCTGATCGAACAGCTACCTATCATGGAAATGATCTGCTAAGCTGTTCGAACAGCTACAGGTAAAAGCAGTTGACTGTTCGAACAGCTTTACAAAGCTGTTAAAAACCTGTTACTCCCCTCTTTCAAACCAGTTCATTATAGTCTTTCAAAATGAAAAAAGTGATGCTGAACTTAAAAGAAGTCTAATTATTAAAAGATAAAATATAAAGAACAAATTAAACTTTCTGAAGTATGGTGAAATTGCACAGGAGAATTTGTTTCAACCCATAACAAAGCACCTAAAAAACATTGAAAGTAAATTAAAGATTCCAACAAATGATAATGATGACAACGAATCATTATCAAACTATGAATATATGAAGCAAAGTCTTAAGAAAAAGAGAGACAACTTTACACCGCTTAAAAATAGCACACAAATTGGGGAATACGATTATGGTGATGATGATGAGGATGATATATTTTATTATGAAACACCTAAAATACCTCATAAAGTATCACATAAATTATCAAGATCTCTACCATTGTTTAGTATAAAAGAAGAAGACGAAGAACCTAGTAACTTGACACAATCAATTCTAGAAGATATATCTGATGATCAAAACAAATCACATTTAGAAGACATAGCTGAAAAATCTTACAGAGATTATTTGGAACAATATGATGTACTGCCTCGGAAATACATTCATTATGTATGATGAGGAAAAAAAGACAGAACTCGATCATAAATATGGTGTTAGATTAACTGAAATAGAAAAATTGATGATTGGTGACAGTCAACTTAACATAAATGGACCAGATATTATTGTTAAAGGTAAACGTTTCAAACAGAATTATAAGAAAATCGTTCTAATGACAAATGCTAATCATCGTTATTATAAACCCAATAAACAAGTGGCTGGAAGTAAAATGCAAAAATATAGACAAATATTATCATCTTTATCTAAAACACCTACAAAATTGGGTGGCTTATTGATGGAAGTGAATGACAATAAAATTGATTACATACATTGGAATGATCCAAATGAACTTGTGTATCGGTTACGTTTACTTATAGCTTCACAGCAAGCCGGTGATAGTTCAGTAACTAATGAGATAAACTCCATTATTGAAGAATTAAGATAAGCTCAAATTATTCAATAATGACTACCAATTTCGCTACAGATGTAAAACGACAAGTGGTTGAAGAAATTCACAGACCAGCACCAATAAACTTTAAAAGGCGACATGTAATCATCAAAACTCTCAATGATCTATTTCAAGCAGATCTAGTGGAAATGATTCAGTATGCCAATGAAAATTCTGGATATAAATATATACTAGTCGTTAATAAACTGTTTCTCAAAATTCGTTTGGGCATTACCAGTCAAAAATAAAAAAGGTTATGAAATAACTAGAACCATGGAAGGTATTAAAAAAAAACAAAAACGACTCAATTTAGCAACAGACATGGGAAAGGAATTCTTTAATAAGGATTTCAAGAAATTAACAAAAAAGTATAACGTTAATCATTATGCTGTATTTAGTGAGAAAAAAGCTTCTATCGTTGAAGGAGTGAAGAGAACCTTAAAAAATATTATGTGGAAACAATTCAATTTACAAGGTCATTATAAATGGATTAACATTCTTCAGAAAATTGTTGAGAAATACAACAATACAAAACATAGGACAATCGGAATGAAACCGGCTGAGGTCTCAAAAAAACACGAACAATTTCTTTTAATAACGGCATATAATAGAATAAAACAAGCTGATTTAAAAAATAAATTTAAAGTTGGAGATCATGTACGAATATCTAAAATTCGAGGGGTTTTTGAAAAAAAATACATGCCTAATTGGTCAACCGAGATCTTTATAGTGAGAAAAGTACAATTAACTAATCCTACTACATATCTTTTGAAAGATATGGATAATGAAAACGTATTTGGATCATTTTACAATGAACAATTACAACATACAAAATTCACTGATGTGTACTTAGTATTAAAAAATCAAAAAATAAGATATTAGTCAAATGGTTGGGATTCAGTGATAAGCATAATAGTTAGATAGATAAGAATAACATAGCTTGAAATCCCCCACTCCCAACACAACATGTATAAAAGTAACATGAATTGATCTTCTAATCTTTCATTTATTTGATATCTACTTAGAATATGTATATAATAGAGGTACAAGTGTTTCAATACAAAGATAGTGATTAGTAGATAAGCAAAGAGAGTTCTGGGGCGGAAGTGGGCATAAAGGTATCCAGTCATCGAGTTCTCGCCGGGAGCTGCTGCCGAGCTGTTGGTAGTTGTTGTTTGGATAAGAAGAAGAAGACATTGGGAAGAAGAAGACATTGGGGGTGGTCGTAGGGGTGCGCAAAAGACATTTGGGTGTGTCGCAGAGGTGCGCGCCATCTGTTCTTAATAAATGAAAGCAAATGTATTGTGGGTTGCGTGTGTTGCAGAGGTGCGCGCCATCTGTTGTTAATAATTGAAAGCCATTGTATTGTGGGTTGCAGGGTGCACGCCATCTGTTGTTGGTTGTGGTGGTTAGAAAGAAAAAAGCTAAATACTTGGCCGGATATCGAACGGAGCTTGCCTGATTACAAAGTCAGGTGTCCACCGAGCTGCGCTAATGCGGTTAATCGAGAAATGTTTATTTGAAAAGGTATAGTATATGCCAGTTGCGCGGGCACGAGTTTTTGGGCGTTGTTCGGTTGGATATTTGGGGGCTGGATGGGGGGATATGGTATTTTGATGTCTGTAAAAAAATTTAAAATCTTGGTATTTTGTTGTCTGTAAAAAAATTTAAAATCTTTTGCTTAAGCCTGCATGCGCTAGAACGTCCACTCCTTCGAGTCTATAGTTTTCGTAAGCGAGCGCTTACCTATGCAAGAACGGCAACTACTTCGAGTCTCTGATTTTATCGGATGATTCAAGACCGAGCGTAATAATTTTGAGGCTTGGAAAAATTTGTTTCAAGCGTCTGAAATTTAATTAAGGTGAAAATAATGGATATATTAAAACTAGACAACTGTTTAAATAAGTTTATTAGCATATAGTGTATTATGAATTTTCAGAGCATCCTTAATAATTAAAGCTATATTTTGTTTTGTTTTTGTACAATATATAGTAAGGCCCCCATCATCCAACCACATAGTCAAATCCAAACAAATACCATCAGAACAAAGCTGGCAATCATCCCATACAGTGTCAGGTTCATCATTTCCATGTGAAGGATCGTTATGGAAACCATATGCAAATTTCAAGTATTTTTTAAGCACCGTGTAACTCTCCACCGTTCAATGTAGAATTGTTTAATCAATTTTGAGAGTGGTCTCGGTATCGGTAATATTAATTGTTAAAATTTCTGGTACTGCCGCATATTTGCAAGGGCGCCCGTTGTAGGTAATCACAGTTGTTAAAACGTCTGGTACCACGTAACATCCATTTTTGGGATTTAGCTTTCCAGTTAAATATTTCGGCTGTATAGTTCTCGTTGGCCCTGTACTCATATTAAATCTTTCTTGGTAATCAAGTAAACTTTCCAAATTCATGACTGGATTGTTACAGCTTCAACTCAAGACTGAATAAAAGAAATAAATTTTTTTAACTTATTGTCGTGAGTGTGTGACGACAGCAAACACTACAAATATTAGATTTTTGTGGCTATAGGTGCAGTCTTATTCAATTCACTATGAATAAAAGGTGTGGAATATGTTTGGAAGAGATAACTAATAATTTTGGGCTATTACCAAATTGTAACCATTGTTTCTGCTTCCCATGCGTAAAAAGATGGCATCAAAATAAAGACTTTGAATTGAATATTCGCAGAGGCTGTCCAGAATGCCGTATTGTGTCTCCTTATGTCTATCAATCTGAGGTTTATTACCAGAAAGCGGAAAAAGATCGTTATATAGTTGAGAAAAACGAAAAAATGAAGAAAATATGATGAGGTATTTCTGAAAAAGCAAACCCAAATGTCCGTTTGGAAATACTTGCTTGTTTAGCCATCGATTACCAAATGGAGTTGAAGTAGATATAGGAGCACCCCAAATGAAACGTGCAGGTATGGGCGGTCGTACTGATTTCATAGAGGCTCAGTTCACCCGTGGAGGAGGTAGAACTCAGCAGCAATAGGAGGGCTCCCAGATATGATTAGTTTACTCGTGGTGGAACCAGGAATTTTTTACGTCTTGAGGGATGAATAAAAATCTGTATTTATTTAAAAATTCATGCCAATAAAATCATAAATGTATTTATAAATTCTTGATAATAAATTCTCAAATCATGAATCTGTATTTATTTAAAAGTAATGTTAATAAAATCGAAAAATAATATAAATTATGAATCCGTAATTATTTAAAAATTCCTGATAATAAATTCACATTATATCTGGTATGTTAGATATCGAAACCACAACGGAAATGATGACCGCAGTGAAAGGAAACTGTGATATCTTGTTTACGCTAATTGAAACCGAACTAAATAAATTTACAGGAAGCTGTGGTTTGATAAAGTTATCACGTTGTTTGCAGCAATAAATTTTTGCAGGAAGTTCCCATATGATAAGCATTAATTAGTTGTTTTTCTAGAACTAACAGCAATTTCGTCATACGCAAATGACGTATCAACTACAATGATTGTGTTTGTGCTGTGTTAAATTAACTGCTAATTCAACTTTCAAAGAGATCGCTTCTTAAGTGTATCTAGTGATAGTGTGTGTTGTTCTAAAAATATTATGTGAGTATTTACTTAATTTCATTTATGTTAATTTGCTTCTAGTATTTTGTGACTGCCCTTCAAAATATTTGAAATTAATAAAGTAAGTTTTTTAATTCAATGTTCTCTTTCTAAATTTTTGGTAATTTGCTTCTAATATTTTGTGTGTGTCTTTCAAAAATTATTATGAGTGTTTAGATTCATTATAAATTTGTAGTTTTGTTTTTCGAATCAAGTAGTTTCTGTCTGCTTTTCTTAAAAGTTTCAATGTTCTATTTCTAAATTTTTGGTAATTTGCTTCCAATATGTTGTACCTGTCTTTCAAAAATTATTAGAGTTTAGACGCAACCAAGTTCATAGTATTTTATTTTTGTTATAGAAAATGGATTTTTTGACAGAGCTTAATGCAGTTTCCTCTACAGAGATTGACAACAAGCCGCCAATAAAAATTCAAGACTTCCAGCTTAACCAGAAGTATCGAATTCTGACAGCCAAACTGGTCAACCCAAGATACCGTGAAACCATCTTACTTGAATTAGAGGACCACGTAACCTTCCTGCCGAAACGGGTCACTCAGGTATATAAACCACACCTAGACAAATTTGGCGGGGGAAAGTTCCACATCGAATTCATCGGGCTGCAGCAACTTGGAGGCAAACTAAAACCCCGAGTGCTTTTTCAAATTTCATAAAAAAAATTTATATGTAAGTTTTTATTTTAAATTTTGCATGCTTCAGTTATACTTTTGCTGTTAATATTCCATTGATATTTCTCACGTTTGTAATAGTTTATTATATTGTTATAAGACTCAAAATGAATTCAGAGGCTATAGCGAATATTAGTACCGATATATTATTAACAAGTTTGGATTAGAATCAAATATAATTTTCTCAAAGAAACGTTGCTCTCCAGAGCAAATATCTAATTGGTTGAAATTAAGTAAAAAACAATTAATTTTATGTAACAGAGCTATTCGGAGATCAGATTTACATATAGGAACTTTGAATAAGCTTCAATCTCAAATTAGTCATATAAAAAGATTTAGAAATGATTTGAAAAATTATTTTTACCTCAAAAGGGGTGGGGAATTGGTGCGAAGTCAAAAAGAAGTGATCGCGTTAAATAGTATGATATAGAGTCAGCGTTTCGCTCACGTGTTCGAACAGGAGTAATCATTAATCTCATTCATATCAATATTTTTAAATTTTTAGATGATGCAGTTTTCCTTTTTAAGGCGCGCATAAATAATACTTTGAAAACAATGCCTACTCTTAAAGTAAATACGACCTTTTGTGGCGAATTCATAAAGAAATCTGGAATGGAGAAAATTATGGAATATAAATATTTTAATACGAAAAACGCGATAATAGATAGGGGTACAGATTTGAATGGGTGGTTCTATGAACACATTCGGAACGAAATTTTACGTAAATTAGAGGAATTTCAGGAAAAGGCATCAGGTTGGAGTTTGTATAAAGTTCTAAACTTAGAAATAAATTTGAAATTGGAAATGGAGCCTCATCTTTCATAAGATGACCAGAATCAATTTCTAAGAAACATGCTGTAATCAATATTAAGAACTATGATGATGATCTTTGTTTTTTATACAGCGATAATATATAATAATATATACAGATAGAACATCAGCTTACGAGCCATCTACTGTATCAAATCTAACTGGTTTGACATTTCCTATGACTTTACAGCAAATTACTAAGTTTGAGAAACTTAATAATATTTCTATTAATGTATATGTCTTGAATTGATAAAAACAAAAGATAATGAGTATTATCAAACAGTTCCAGCTCGAATCACTAAATGTAAATTAGACAAACATGTCAATCTCTTAATGATTCAAAATAAATATGTTCCTAAAGTCAATGATTTCGAAAATGTAGAACTAACAGTAAATGACGTGGAAATAAAATATCATTTCTGCCTGATTAAAAATTTATCACGTCTTGTTTCAAATCAACTTAGCAAGCATAATGGTAAAAAATTAATATGTGACCGTTGTCTAAATTATTTTAGTTACTCCAGCAGCCTTGACAGCCACATTGAATATTGTAAAAATGTAAATAATTGCAAAATATCTTTTCCTAAGAAAACGGTAGTTGAGTTTAATAATTTTTTATTCAAGGAAAGGCTTCCTTTTATTGTTTATGCAGATTTTGAGTCGATACTTTTACCAATTTCCGATACTACTTCTACCAAAACTCATAAATATCAGCAGCATTCAGCCATATGTGCTGGTTATTATTTCAAATGTTCCTGTGATGACTCTTTCTCGTACTATAGGAGCTTCACGGGCTCTAACTGTATGAAGTGGTCCACCACTGAAATGTCAAACTTGGTAAAATTCGTGCAGTCCAAACTAACCGATGTTGTAGCTCTTAATGTGGAGGTTAGTCTCAAAGATGCATCTAGCACATGCCATATCTGCGAGAAGCCCATTTTAACTCAAGATAAAATCATTAGGGAACACTCTCACCTTTCCGGTGCATTTAGACGCTATTCACATAATTCTTGTAACCTCAGGTACCGTCAGTCCTTCATAGTTCCAGTAGTGTTCCACAACCTAAGTGGATACGACTCCCACTTTATAATTAGGGATCTCGCCAAGGCATGATCAAATAACTCTTCTTCCACTCATTAAAGAGAAGTATATTGCCTTTACTAAACATGGTAAGGACACAAAAATAAAATTTAGATTTATCGACTCATTTAGATTTCTGGGATCTTCTTTGGCATCCACTTTAAAATCCGATCAATTTGTTAATTTAACTTCAATCTTCAATCATGTATCGTTAGCGAAACTAAAGATGCTAAAACGAAAGGAAATCTTTCCTTATGATTATGTTGATTCATTGGAAAAATTAAGTGAAACCCAATTACCGTCTATAGAGAATTTTTATAATAAATTGAATGACCAGAACGTTTCTCAAGCTGATTACGAACATGCTAAAAAAGTATGGGATTCCTTTGAATGCCAAACCATTCGCAATTACATGGAGTTGTACATGAAAGTGGACATTCTTCTTTTAACTGACGTGTTTGAAAATTTCCGTGATAGGGCCCATCAAACATATGGCTTAGATCCAGCCCATTGTTACACTCTACCTGGATATTCTTGGCAGTGTATGCTCAAGTACACAAGTTACCAATTGGAAATTCTTCAAAATGTTGACATGATGATGTTCATTGAACGAGGAATACGTGGAGGTATTTCCCAATGTTCTAATAGGTTTTCCGAGGCGAATAACAAGTATATGCCCAATTATCATCCTAGTAAACCCTCCAAATTTATTTACCACGTAGACGCTAATAATTTATATGGATATAGTCAAAGTCAACCCTTACCCTTCGGGGGATTTCAATGGTCTCCTGATACCAACATCGATGTCACTCAAATTCCCGATGATTCAGACATTGGTTATTTTTTGGAAGTTGATCTGGAGTATCCCAAGCATCTGCATGATCATCATAAAGACCTTCCCTTCTGTCCGGAGCACCGCACCCCTCCCGGTTCGAAACTCCCCAAACTCGTGACTACATTGCATGACAAGGAGAAATATATTATTCACTATAGAAATCTGAAACAAGCTCTTGAGAAGGGCATCATTTTCAAACACATTCACTGGGTGTTGAAATTCAAACAGTCTCCGTGGCTCAAGTCCTATATCGTTCTAAATACTTCCCTAAGAGCTCAGGCGACTAATGATTTTGAGAAAAATTGTTCAAATTGATGTATCACGCAGTTTTCGGTAAAACTATGGAGAATATTCGAAAGCATCGTATCGTTAAACTAGGCAACCATTGGGAAGCTCGATACGGTGCTAAAAATCTTATTGCTTCCCCAGCATTTCACAGTCGCACCATATTCGATGATAAGTTGATGGCAATTGAGTTAAACAAAACTGATTTGCTCTTCAATAAACCTCTGTATATCGGGTGCGCAATTCTGGAACTTTCAAAAATCCTAATGTATGACTTCCTCTATGATTTCATTTATAAAAAGTACCCTCGCCATCTAGTCAAACTTCTATACATCGATACTGATTCATTTTTGCTTGAGATAATTTCTGATGATATATATGAGGAGCTCGTCAAATCCAATCTCCATCGTTTCGACACATCAGACTATCTCTCCGATAATATCTACAACATCCCACTAGTTAATAAAAAGGTGCTTGGTTTAATGAAGGATGAGGCTAAAGGCTACATTATTTCACATTTTGTAGGCCTCCGTTCGAAAATGTACACCTACCTAATCCTAGGGGGAAAATGCATCAAAAAGTCAAAAGGTGTAAAATACAATGTAGTTAAAAATAGTATTACGTTTGATGATTACCTCTCTTGTTTGCAAGAAGACAAGTAAACTATTGCTTCACAACGCTGTATTAGATCATATGCTCATAACATATTTAGTGTAGAGCAGACAAAAATCGCCCTCAGTCCTTTTGATGACAAGCGCTATCTGTTAAAAGACTCATATGATACTTTACCCTGGGGCCACTACAGCCTCTAAATTCATTTTTACTTTCAAGATATATGTATAAGTAATATTTGATGTAGTTATGTTAATAGTCTATGTTTAATAATTTTAAATAAAACTGCATATTGGTAACTTTGTTTTTTATTTTTAGCATACATATATTTTTAAATAACCTGCAATTTTCCGTCTACATATGATCTATTTTCAGAGAACAATCAAAGCAACTAGCAAAGTGTCTGCATGGCATAAAAACAATTGTTATTTCATTAGTTAAGCAAATTTTACAAGTATTATTATTAGAGTCAGTGTGGGGATTTGGTGGGCAGTCTCTAAGCAATAAACATTTAGCTAATCCCCTTTTATGAAGCTCTATAATATCATCATAAGGTAAGAGATTCTTGAGCTCTAAGCCACAGCAATAATAAGAGATCCTATCACCATAGCCCGTGTAAAAGAAACCGGCATTATCAACCTCGGTGGGTGTCTGTTTCAAGGCAATAGGCCAGTCTTTGAACGTCTCAAGTCTGCTGTCAAACCTCACTTTGCTTTTATGTCTGATAGGTCTGGTGATGTGGTAAGTGTCATCAAAATCAAAAAGCAGCAATATGGATTCCAGTCCAGATGATCGGCATCTTCCCAGTTGAAATCACGTTTATCATTGGATTCTATTGCATCTTAAAAAAATTAATTTTGCCGAATTCCTTTTTAATATATTCCCTATATTAAATTCCCTAAATAAACCTTTCTACTAATTTCATCATCATTTTTAACATAATTAATTAAACCACCTATATATCGAATATCTTGACAATCAGAAAAAGAATGAATAATTAAACCTACACATATAAAAAGCAAGGCCTTAAATAAAGCATGCGTAATCGATTTTCGTATATTTGGAAGTATTCTCGACACTCCACGGTGTAGAACTGATGAAATAAACAACATTTTTTTAATTTATAAGTATTTATTCAATTTTTCTAATGTCAATATCTCTCAAAATAATGTTTTTATAATAATAAATATGTTCTTTTAATGCAATACATAATGGAGACCTGTCATCTAAACAAAATGGTTTTAACAATTTTTCAATCGGTAAACGATTTAGTAAATTTGACCATAAACATATTTCATCTATTATTTTATAATAAAAAGTACAGAAATTTAAGCGCTCCAAACAAATTATTTTACTTGAGATAATAGGGTTAATAGCTAAGAGTTCAACCACATCACTATAATCCAAAAATAGTGCGCAAATGTTTTTCATCACCAACACTTGTTTGACGTCTTCATACTGGATCTGCGATAGATGGAGACAATCTCCGCAGGTCACTGGGGCAGCAAACTCTGGAGGAGTGGCATTTTCAAAAAAGTTTGTTTTCAGGAGCTTGAGCTCAATGATGACATCTTCCCACTCGTACATAGTCATTACAATTTTCGTTGGTGTTCCAGCGACTACAGGTGTTTTTGCAAGTTAACCACTGGAGAATAGGATCTTGCAGGAATGAGTGCACATTGGACATCATACTCTGAATTCAGTAATTGAAATCTCGACTGCAGCAAGTAATAGTCTTCCTTTTTGGTAGCTTCATCATACATTTGTAACACTCTATCCAAGTCCGCACTGTAATTGATAGTGGAATCACTACTATAACCACTATCCATGGTTTCAAAACTGCTGATACTACTCATTTTCACAAATCACTCGAGAGGTAAACTGGGACTGGGAATATATGTAGTGAATTTTCACAATTTTATAGTTGTACCCCTTCCACTACCTGATTGCGGTTGATTTCAATTATGTGTTCCTACGCCAAGATGGAAAAGTAGATCTCTTGTTGCTAAGAGCTCCTCTGTTCCCCATCACCATCATCATATATGTAAGGCTTTTAAATGTTGCATCACTTGTTGTTTTTCACAATAAAATTTTATATCTTTCTGTAATCGTTTAAGTTTGGTGATATGTTGGCTTAAACTTTTCGAATACTTTACAGTGATGTTTTCACCCTGAATCTTCATTTTGCAATGCAAGCACATGTCTATATTTATGATAATTTATTATCAATTTATGATTGGCCTTGGTGTTATAGTCTGTTTTCAGTGCCAATCCAACTGTCGTGGCTCGAATCAAACCCAAGCCACCGAACTTTAACCTTGTTGCCTTTTCGTTGCAAAATTTTCTCGACGAGATACACATCAGGATAGGCGGCCTATTGCAATTCTTCTTCGTAAAAGCTCCCTTGAATCGGTGTACCAGACATATCTTCCAAAATATACGTAACTGGATTAGTTATTTTAACCTGCGTAATTTTAAACAATTCCGTACTCCAGCTGGGAAGGTAACCTTTATCAAAAACGTGCTTGGTTTTACTTATTCGCACAACATCTCCGACTTTCAGTTTTCTTGGTCCAGCAATTTTTAAGTTATTGTAT
This sequence comes from Octodonta nipae, assembly GCA_034190945.1. Lineage (NCBI taxonomy): Eukaryota > Metazoa > Arthropoda > Insecta > Coleoptera > Chrysomelidae > Octodonta > Octodonta nipae. The sequence goes on from CM067218.1 coordinate 67,926,631, forward strand.
ACTTTAATATCTCGAGCGTTTTTCCTATTAATGTCCGCAGGACTCATCTTTGTCTTGGAATGTTTTTGATGGTTGTAGTCCTTAACGATTTCCTGTAGAATATCTATCCATTTGTAGGTGCCGTTCAAACTAAAGTACTTGTAGAGCCGTTCTTTCAGCGTTCTAATTACCCGTTCAGCTATTACGGCTTTCAGTCCACTAAATGTACTATAATGATTGATTCCGTATGACTTCATTCGTTTCTGAAAGCAACTATTGTAGTATTCCTTACCCTGGTCGGTTTGGAGATTTTTCGGGTGCCGTCCTTCCTTGAGAATACTCTCAAAGGCACGAGTTTCCTCTTCACCGGATTTCCTTTTCAGCGGTCTCGTCCACACGTACTTTGAAAAACAATCAATCACCACGAGGAAGAACTTGAAATTACGATTGGTTTTTTCCATTTGTGTGAGGTCCGACTGCAAGGAGTCATCGAAACCTTTGATTATTACACGTCGGCGAGGAAACTTTCGTCTCACAGGTCTATGCAGTTCCTTAACGACTTGAACTTTTTCTTTGGAATGTTTCGCTATAGGAGCCATCTTGTGTACTGCTTAAAAATAGACAAAGACATGTTTTTATTGACCCTAATGATGCTTTTTAATTGCAGCAATACTGTCTGCGATTGCTTCAAGTTTTTGATTTTGGTCCTACATTTGATTTGCAATATCATCATGTAGTTTTTGCATGTCTCGGTATAGGTCAGGCACTACTTTTGTCATCTTGTCTCTAAGTTCAGTTAGATCAGAAAGATCTTTAGCCTTATCCTTTCGACCAATACTTAATACTTCTGCTGCATCAACACCTTTAGGAGCTTGTTTCATAGAAAGTTCCAAATCATTTATACGTTTTTCCTGTGATATACGGTTGTCATTAAACGAAGCTTCAAATTGTGTGATAGTTTCCTTATATTCTTTCTGGGCAAATGCCAACTGAGCTTCTAATGTATTGAATTTTGAAATAAGAAGCGCCACATTTTTTGTACTTGGGTTTCCATAGCTTGTTCGGTTTTCAACATGCGAGTATTCATTGCAGCAAAGTTTTGAGCTCCACGTTCCTCGCTAACCTTTTCGTTTTGCTTAAACACAGATAAGGTTTGCTGAACTTCGCCAGTGTAGTTGCTGAAAGCTATTTGAAAATCACTATGTAGTTGTTGAAGTCCGTTCGCTATTTTCTTATCAACGTACTGCTTGTTGGCGGCATCCATGGCCTTCGTCGGTACTTCGACATTGGTAATTTTCAGCTTCTCAGCATCGATATTTCCCTCCGCGGTAAAAGAAAAAGGTACTTTCATAAAAGCTAAGTTATGTGATGCTGATGACATTAGTTGCTACGCCCAAACTTGTTTAAAGTCATCGTGAAACTGACATGTTTGCCATAGGATAAGGAATAATATACACTTTCAATTTCGAAATTTATTTATCTCGTATAATATTAGCTTCCTTAAGTTCATTTAAAATGGCAATTATTTTGTTGTCGTGAGAGGTGTTGCCTGCTTCCTTGGATGCAATCAGTAGTTTCAACCGTTCAACCAATTCGTTGGGATCATCCCAGTAGACGTATTCCATTGGCTTGTTATTGTAAGTTAACTTCATACCAGTTCCAGGAAAACGTTGTTTTTTCGACCGACGAGGAAACATTGGCTTTATAATTTCAGTATATTTATATAGGCTTGAAGCTTTCAAACGACCTGCTGCATTCTTGTGTGCTGATGTCATTACCAACACTTTTCGGTATGCTTCTGAATCATCGGGAGCATAATCAGGTGACTTGTAAAATATTAATTGATATAGCCCCGGAATACCTCAAAACTGTAGCCCACCAACGATAATGTGACCTGTACTACGACTGAAATTGATTTCCTTTTGCCCAAGAAACCATTTGGAACTTGCAGCGTCATATATAGGTCCATATATGTTGTCAATATCATCGCCTTTAGCGATATAGTCTTCAAGATACTTGTGTGCAACTGGAGGATACTGATCCGTGTAGTCCTCTATTGCTTCTTTAGAGAGATTACCGGGATCCTCGTAAAAGGTTTCGTTCTCCACCTCATCATCATTATCATTGGTATGCATACTAGTTTCAGCGATTGGTTCTTCATCGAGGTATTGTGTCTCTTCCAACTCATGTTTTTTTGACTGGTGGCAGCTCCTGCACTTCTTGTTTAATTACTGCACGTTTAATGGCCTGTGTTGGCATCTTAGTGAGAACTTTTGCCGTAGTTGAGGCAATATCTTGTAGCGGTGTCATTACCGGTCTAAAAAGTTTATTCAATGTTTCATCATGTTCCGACTTTCCCAGCTTCAGACTAAGATATTTCTTGCGAATAGAACGTGCCAATTGCTTCTTTCGAGCAGTGGCAGCAATGTTGCTACTCAATGAAGACATTTTTATCAACCAATAGCAATAATCTTTATTGAACCTTTATATATTTATCGAATCCTTTACGGTAGCGGCCATCATTCAAGTTGAAGCCCTTAGCTATTGTAATAAAGCCAAAACGATTTTGCCAGCATTCCGAACACATTGTCTTAAATTTATCATAGTCCATGTCGGGAGACACGTGCTCATCAAAGACGTGCTTCAAATTTACCTCATCTTGTCTGAATACGACAATTACGTTGCAATTGTCTCGAATCAGTTGCTTAGGTATTTTGCTATACGTTTGGCATAAATATATTGAATCGATATTCCTGTGCCTTCCCATCGAAAAAAAAATTCTGAATTTTGTAGTGTTTATCACCATTCACATCATCGAAAATGAAAACTGAACATTCGCGTGCATAACTCGGATCAATTACTTCTTCGTTGTCTTTAAAGGGAAAATACGATACACCTTTAACCAGCTTGAGAACGTCTTGTAAGAGCTGGTACTTTGGTTTGTAGAGTGACTTGGAATAGATGTAGACGTTCTCGAATCGTAGGCCGTTTTCATTGAATAGCAGTGATAACGATGCGTTGGTCTTTCTGCAACCACTAGGTCCGCAGAATGCTGCTCGTAGGGAATTTGGTAACAATTGTCCGTGTCGACTTGCTGATGATGGTGATTCTTCCACAAAGTTCAAATTTTCGATAAGCAGTTGGACATCTTGTTGCTTCATATACATCTTACGATATACTGACATCATCCTTATTGCAGATACTAATTAAATACAGCAGTCTATCTCAGTTTCAATCAGTATCATGCTAACTCCCAAAGGAGGTAGCCTACTGAATAGCGCAATCAATAAATTACCATTTGAACTACATCTACCTGGTTATCAGTTTTGTGGACCCGGTACAAAACTTCAAGACCATCTCTCCAAGGGTCAGCAGGGAATCAATAAGACAGACGCTGCTTGTCGAGCGCACGATATCGCCTACAGTAAATACAAGTCTTTAGCGGATCGTCATAAGGCTGATTAGGAGTTGGAAAATCGAACCTGGGAGAGATGCAAGTCAAAGGACGCTTCACTTGGAGAAAAAGCAGTTTCTTGGCTTATAACTACAGGCATGAAGGCTAAACGCAAGATGGGGCTTGGAATCAAAAAACGATGTGGAAAAAAATCTTCTCGACAGAATGTGGTTCTACCAATCAAGAGAGCTATTGTTGGATCTGGAAGTGATGTCCGTAAGACATTGTTATTGGCGTTGAGAGCAGCCCGAGCAGTCATTACGAAGGCAGGTGGTCGCAAGAAAATCCATGTACCTCGAGCCATTCCTTTTGAGTCGAAAATTGGTGGTTTTCTCCCACTAATACCCCTATTTGCGGGGTTGTCAGCACTTGGAGCTCTTGCTGTAGGAGCCAGTGGAGTAGCCAAAGCCGTGATAGATGCAAAGAACGCCCGCAAGAAGTTGGAGGAGGACCAGCGCCATAATCAAGCCATGGAAGAGCTTGCGAAGAAAGGAAGCGGTATTTTTCTTAAAAAGTCCCGCAACGGCTTCGGGCTTTACTTAAAGAAGCAAAAAAACTCCCAATAAAGCTACCCAATCGACCACTCTACAATCACCAGCTTGAGCAATATACCAAACATTTGAAGATCCCCCCACTTTAGGGGAGTATTTATGCGGGACGCCTTACCTTACCTTACCAGCAGTCGTCACGGTACGCATTGCGTAGCTTATGTGCGAAATGGAAACACCGTTCAGTGCTTTGATAGCTTTGGATGTTTGAAACCACTCCGAGAATTAGCCAACTACTTTGGCAATGGAGTGAAAATCCTCTACAACAGTGACTCTTATCAGACAAACAATCAATCAAATTGTGGCCATTTATGCTTGAAATTTCTCTATGATAAAAAATAAATATTTTGCATTATTGTTGTTTTACCTTTACCTATATTAGCAGCTAACAAGCAGCCAATTTTCAGTCATATCTGTGATCATCACATTGAAAGGTCGCAGCCCAATACTGTCGATTGATTTTCAACCACCTATTTAGTTGGAACCCAACTACAACTACGGACTAGCTTTATTGAGTTTTCACTCGTACAACAGCATTCCAAACATTGAGAGAGGTGACAAGATCTACTTGTTTGACGATTACAACACGCAAACATTCATCGACTTGCCTGAAGGTTCATACGAAATTGGTGACATCGAAGCTTATATTAGAAAGGCACTTGGCATTCATTTGGCAAAAGACGTTGAGAATATTTTCTCATTAAAACCCAATAACAATACTCTCAAGTCTGAGCTTTTCAGCAGCAAGTACGCTGTGGACTTTCAACCACAAGACAGCATCGGTGATATGCTGGGCTTCTCTAAACAGCTGCTACCACGCAATCAAGTTCACAGTTCCGATTTACCAGTGAACATTATAAAAGTTAGAACGATTCATCTCGATAGCAACATCACATCGGGAGCCTTCTACTACAACACTCCTTCACACACCATTTACGAGTTTGCGGTTGCAGTTGATCCTGGTTTTGCCATCGAAGAAACACCTCAGCATTTAATCTATTAGCCGATTAACAGAAGCGAAATACATAACCTCACATTGCAAATTTTGAATCAAGACTCTGAACTTGTGAATTTTCGTGGTGAAGAAATCATCATTCGACTTGAGCTGAAACAACTACAATAATAATGGGTCGACTTGTATTTGATGAAGAACCATATAAGAAGTCAACCGCTCCTCGACCACCATCAATTTCTATCAAACCTCTCAAGAGGTCGCTCACGCTCTCAAACAGATTGTTTCTACAAACGCTCGGCTACCATGTTAACTCCTCAAATGTTCGATATCTTCCGCAAACCAAATTTTGATAATAGTGTAAGACGCGAGGAGTTGCGAACCTACTATCCATACGTCAAGTCATTCGGCAACAATGATATCGTTGAAATCACCGTCAATCAAACAGATTGTTGGTTTTGCATGGCTAATTCCTGCATCTCAATCCAGGGACAGGTGGTGAAGACAGCAGGCAATGGAGATGTTTCTCTATCACCAAATGCAGGGGCTTTCTTCTTCGAAAGCGATACGTACGAGTTGTGCGGCAAGGAAATTGAAACCGTGAGAGACCCTGGTCGCGTGAGTACAATTCGTGGATACTTGTGCTACGACCCCAACAGTTCAAGAGACCTATTCATTGCCGGGTGGAATTTTCCACATAAAGCATATATGAATGCCGCCGATAAAACTTTTCACATGTACATTCCATTGGGACATTTGTTTTCCATCTTCAACGACTACAAGCAGGTGATGTGTGGTAAACAAACAATTCGTCTGGTGCGAAGCCGTAGCGATGATGATTGCCTTATAATCACGGATGCTGCTACCAAGGGCAAAGTGACAATAAACAACATCGAACTCAAAGTCCGTCACATTTTTCCAAACAATGACGTTAAATTGGATTTACTGCAAGCCGTCAAAGCGGATTCCAGTATAATTTTACCTTTTCGTAAATGGGAGCTAAATGAGTTGCCTGCTCTCAAAACAGGTGCTACTCGTGAAATTTGGGCTGTGAAGACGTGTGCCGCACTGGAAAGCCCTCGTTACGTTATCTTAGCCTTCCAAACGGATAGCCACAGCAACATCAAAGAAGATCCCACGGAATTTGATAATATTCACATTTCCAATATTCGTCTAAATTGAAACAGCGAATTTTGGCCTATGGAGAGATTTGATTTAGATTTTTCAAAAAGTGAGTACGGTGAGGCGTACAAAAGGTATACGGATTTTTATCCCAGCTTTGGCGGCGGCAAACACCCTCTACTGGATTATGTTGCATTCAAGACGCACACCCTATTCGTCATCGATTGCTCCCGACGTGAGGACACCATGAAATCCTCGACTGTAAATATTTGCCTGGATATGGAAAGCCAGACGGGATTTCCCGATAAGACCCGAGCCTTCTGCATAATTATCCACGATTGCCTAATGGAATTTCTCCCACTTAGCGAAATTGTCCGAAGCTTATATTAGATCACTCAGCTGTTTAGAAAATCAGTTTCGGTACAGCTCTTCAATGGTTCACCATGGAAATTGGAATTGTCGACATTCAAGGTTTCGAAATCAAGGGAAGATTTGTTCCCAAAGAATTGGTTATCACAACACGTAAACGCACAGGTGTGTTTTTATTTAAACCACCCAAACCGTTTAACTATCTATCAGCAGCAGACAAAAGGCAAGTACGATATTTGGAACAACGACTACATGGACTCCACTACTCTGATGACGACTACGATTTGAATACTATGAACGATATATTGAGAATTTTCCTAACCAAATGCACGCACATATATGTACGAGGCCATCAGAAATATGACTTTTTATTTATCGAGTTATTTGAAGAGCTGAAAATTCACAATTTGAGAAAACTGCTTAACGAAGATGGGGAATCACACTATCACCTAATCAATCTGGAGAACTTCAAAGACACTGTTAACCTGAAACCTTCTGACTCTCCATGCATTTTTCACTGCCGCTGCAATGATCCAGTACGATGTGCAAAAGAAAATGTTGATGTAGTTTATTATTGGCTTCTGAATAGTGTTTTACATAAATAAAACATTGTATATAACTATGTGTTTTAATTATTCATTCTTTTCCTTATACATTTCACAATTAATTTAAGTAATAATATTGTAATTGTAGAGAGTGTTACACAAATAAGAATTAGCACTTTGTGGAGCTCCTTTTGTAGGTTGACATCACGTATAGTCATTGAGCTGTTCGATAGTAAAGTTTTTTCATCTTGGCAAGATGCTGCTAAAATCCAGTCAGTGTCACCTTCAGTGCTATCAGAAAATATCAGCTTCAGTTTAAAATTTTTTGTTGTGTTTGACAGGCGAGCAAAATATACAGGCAACCGTCCATAGTTTAATCTATGTCGAGTCATCAATGTATAGTTGGAGCGGTTCAAACAGTTCCCTGAAGGGCATACAGCCATGCCCTTGGTTCCATAAGGTATATTAACATACAAGACATTTTTCAATATTAATGTGAATATTATAAAGCTTGATTTAAGTAATGTCATTTTTATCGATCTGCATTCAACAGTAGATGGTGAGACACTATGCTCATCTTGCACCTCGTTCGTTACTTTATTCTAAAAATTATTAGCAGGCTACTAGAAACCATAACATCAAATTCTTGATTCATCATTAAAAAATTTTCCAAGTCTCAAAATTATTACGCTCGGCCTTGAATCATCCGACAAAATCAGAGACTCGAAAGAGTTGCCGTTCTTGCGCAGGCTGGCGCTCGCTTACGAAAGCTATAGACTCGAAGGAGTGGACGTTCTCGCGCATGCAGGCGTTCAATGCCTTGAATCATCCGACAAAATCAGAGACTCGAAGGAGTTGCCGTTCTTGCGCAGGTAGGCGCTCGCTTACGAAAACTATAGACTCGAAGGAGTGGACGTTCTCGCGCATGCAGGCTTAAGCAAAAGATTTTAATTTTTTTTACAGACAACAAAATACCATATCCCCCCATCCAGCCCCCAATTATCCAACCGAACAACGCCCAAAAACACGCGCCCGCGCAACGGGCACGTACTATACCTTTTCAAATAAACATTCCTTGATTAACCGCATTAGCGCAGCTCGGTGGACACCTTACTTTGTAATCAGGCAAGCCGCGTTCGATACTCGGCCAAGTATTTACCTTTTTTCTTTCTAACCACCACAACCAACAACAGATGGCGTGCACCCTGCAACCCACAATACAATGGCTTTCAATTATTAACAACAGATGGCGCGCACCTCTGCAACCCATGCAACCCACAATACATTTGCTTTCATTTATTAACAACAGATGGCGCGCACCTCTGCGACACACCCAAATGTCTTTCGCGCACACCTACGACCACCCCCAATGTCTTCTTCTTCCCAATGTCTTCTTCTTCTTATCCAAACAACAACTACCAACAGCTCGGCAGCAGCTCCCGGAGAGAACTCGATGACTGGTTACCTTTATGCCCACTTCCGCCCCAGTACTCTCTTTGCTTATCTACTGTGATTTTATTTGTAAGGAAATCACAATTCTTAATATGGGCACTGGAAATTATCAACATGTGTTTATAAGAATACCCTTAGATTTATCGAACTTGAAAAGCACTATCCAAAATCACATGAACGGGCTCACTAACAACAAACATGGATTAGACTGGAACAGTAATGATAACGATTATGTATCATTCATCAACTTAGAAAACTTGACAGATTACATTAAAAGTAATATTGGACTTTCAGATGTCTACGTGAAAGGATTAGAAAAGAAGAAATGGTTGGAAAAACTACTAAACAATAATAACAACATATTTGACTTAACGGAAGATGGATATCCGAATTTAAAAGACATGAAAGAGTGTTTAAAATCATATCATTTTAATAAACATTTATATAATAATTTGACATGTAGTTTAGAAAATGCATACTTTTTATATAATTTAAGTAAACATTTTAGAAATTTTTTTTTAAATCATTTCATTGTAATAAATATTTATATAATAATTTGTTATATAGTTTAGAAAATGTATACTTTTTATATAATTGGAATAAACACTTTGGGAAATACGTATTTTTGTTCTTGCACATGCGCATATTGCTGTAAAAATCATATAAATACCTCACACTTTTTACTTTCTGTTCAGTTCTCCTAAAACAAACTAACAAACAAACAATATGTTTTTACGTTTTATTTTGTTGATTACTATTAGCAATTACGTCTTACCCTGTTATGTTCAGGTAGAATGGGATACGTTTCCAATTGAAGATGGAACATTCAACTTGTATCAAATAAATCGTAATAATACTATTGAATTGAGATGGTATATAGCTTTCTACAAATATTAATATTGGAACCGAAATCAAGAATTACCAAAATCAAAGTACTATCCCATAACCCAACTGACAAACACACAAATGCATTGTGGAAGAAATGGTTTGGAAAATTTAATGAAAAACAAATCTATAAGTATAAAGGTTGAACAATACAAATTCAATATAAATCAGCTTAAAGACCTCTTTGTGGAACTTGCACATCAAGAATTTCAATGTTTTGTTTATGTATAAAAGTGTGAAAGCATTATTATTCAGACAGTAACTCACTGTACTTCAAGATGAACAGTCTTCTTATCCATTGTCAAAATTGTGATTGTATCACACTATTCACCTGGTGCGTTGAAGGTGAAGTAATATTATCCTCTTCCAAATGCAAAAAATTTTCAAATTTTTTCAACTTAATTTTATCAAAAGAGAAAACTGAATACATTATAACAGATCCAGTTTTTTTACCACAATCTAATAAACATTGTTATGATGGATTTTACCACGAACGAGATGGAAAATTCCACTACTATCAATTACAACGCCATGAAGTATCTTTACCAGTACTTTTTCTCAATAAATCAGTTTCGTATCGTTTAAATAATAGTAAACGATTTGAGAAGATAGAAGAAGGGCTTGTGAAATATTCTGATGTAGAGAACTTTACTAATTATTGTTTTAAATATAAATAAAATACATTATAGATGAATTTACTGTTTGTTATTTTTTAAACACCCAACAGTCCTATTCAACACCAGACAAGAGTTGAGGCTAGGCTAGGCTAGGCTCTTGACACACACACACACACACACACACACACACACACACACACGCACACGCACACGCACACGCGCACGCACACGCGCACGCAAACGCGCACGCTCACGCGCACGCACACACACACACTGCGGGAAAACTCCTTGAAAGAATAATAGCAGATAGGCTGGAGCCCTACGTTGAGCCGAAACTTTCCACCAACCAATTCGGGTTCAGAAAGGGGAGATCAACCATCGATGCCGTGACACTCGTTACCAACATCGCCAGAGAGGCTATCTCGGGAAAGAGATGGAGAAGAGGTGGAAAAAAGTACTGTCTAATAGCCACCCTGGATATCAAGAACGCCTTTAACTCGGCCCGCTGGGACCGCATTTTGGAGGCTCTTGCCAGGATGGAAGTTCCTCAGTACTTGCGGAGAATGGTTTCAGCGTATTTCAAGGACCGCATCTTATTGTACCAAACTGAAAATGGGCAAGTAGACTATAAGATCACAGGAGGTGTACCTCATGGCTCTGTTCTTGGCCCCCTCTTATGGAACGTAATGTACAACGACCTGCTCCTGCTCGGTCTGCCTGAGGGCGTCAGGCTAGTGGCATTCGCCGATGATGTGGCATTGATCATAGTGCGCAAGCACATAGAGGAGATACAAACAACCTTCTCATTCGCTATAGCCACAATTCAGCATTGGATGCTCGCAGCGGACTTGAGTTTAGCAGAGCAAGAGACCGAAACACTTCTTGTTAGCAGTCGGAAGGCAAGGGAAACCATCACCCTCAAAATAGGCGACACCTACATACAGTCGCAGCCCTTCATCAGCTATTTGGGGGTGCTCCTGGACTCACGGCTCAACTTCAAAGAGCACATAATCGTGGCCAGCAAAGAAAGCAGCTGGGGTACGGGGGGGCATTATCTAGAATAATGCCGAATGTCGGAGGCCCTAGACAGATAAGAAGACAGCTACTGGCAACAGTAACTACTTCTGTTTTGTTGTACGGGGCACCGGTATGGGAGAAATCGCTCGAGCTACCATCGTACCGCCGGAAAATGAAATCAGTCCAGCGGCTCTCAGCGATTCGAGTGGCATCATCCTACCGCACTGTGTCTTACGAGGCGGTGAGTGTGATTGCCTCTACCCTACCACTCGACATCCTGGTTGCAGAAAGGGGACGGCTTTATCGCAGAAAGTTAGAGAAAGACCAACCGACAGGAAACAGCAATGAAAGAGCCATGAGTCTAGGGCAATGGCAGGAGAGGTGGGACAGCTCTACTAAAGGCCGGTGGACATATCGATTGATACCTAACATCAGTCGTTGGGTCAACCGCCAGCATGGGGAGGTTGGGTTCTACATCACTCAACTCCTGACTGGACATAGATGCTTTCGAGCATACCTGCACAGGTTCAGGAGGGCAAACTCCCCAAACTGCTAATCTAATATCTACTACTAATATCGTCCCAGAACAATTAGTAGAAGCCATGCTGAAGGGCCCCCAAGCCTGGAACTTGGTATCAGATTACGCGGAGACTATCCTCAAAGAACTCCGCGATACGTTCGAGGAGTAGGCTTTAGAAGCTTTCAATGGAAGAGCAGTAAACATCTGCAGTGAACCACCCTTGCGAAGTAGTATTGACTAAGAGTGCCGCAGGGGACCATGGTTGTAGGAGAAAGAGGTTAGGGTTTTAGCGGGTATACGGTGTACTGGTTTCAATGCAACGATTTACTCTTGCTTTGAAGTTATTGCACCGGGAGTCCCGCACGACGGCCAGCACATGCTAGCTAAGTACGCAATGTATTTCCCCCCTCTTCGGATAAAAAAAAAACACACACACACACACACACGCACGCACGCACGCACGCACGCACGCACGCACGCACGCACGCACGCACTCACGCACACACACACACACACACACACTCTTAAAACACACTTAAAACTCTTAAACCGGTGCTAGCTAGCAAGCTAAAGCCCGGTAAAGAAGGTTGCCAGAACATCGGGCAAACCACCCAGGCAACAACAAGTAGGGTGGTCAATTCAGAAGCGGAGAGAAACAATGGATTAAAATCCAAGTTTAAACCGCAGACCAAAAACCAACCTTCAAACCAGTTGACTGACTGGCAAGTGGTAAAGAGGAAAAAGGCCCCAAGGACCAATAAGCAAAAACCAGCGCCACATTGTACGCTGCTTATAAAGAAAGGCGAGAAGAGCTCCCATGCAGATATCTTGCGAGGTATCAAAAATGATCCCACCTTGCAGGATATAGGCAAAAAAGTCAATAAGATCCGACGAACAGCTAAGGGAGATCTCCTGTTGTTATTCGCGAAGGCAGACGCTCAGGAGATGGAGCGCTATTGTAACGCCATCAAGAATAAGCTCCCAAGCGGGGCCACTGTACAATCTCGAATACCGCAAATCGAGATTGAAATTAAAGACCTGGATGAGATCAGTACCAAGGAAGACGTGGTAAAGCTGCTCAAAGATAATATCGACGGCCTGGCAGAGATCACTGTGGAGGCAGTGAAATCACTTCGACGGGCATATAGATCAACACAAACGGCAGTTGTTTGTCTCCCAGAGGTCCAGGCCAAGAAATCCATCGCACTTGGAAAGCTGAAACTTGCGTGGGGCACAGTACGTGTTCGCGAGAGGATCAGCCTTCGACGGTGCTTCAAATGCTGGCACTTTGGGCACAACGCACAGGCGTGCAGAGGCAAGACTGACCGAAGCAGTTGTTGTCACCGATGCGGAGGCGCTGGTCACAATGCCTCGGCTTGTCAACAACCTGCCAAGTGCTTACTCTGCAAAGAGAAAGATAGTAGGTCAGACTGCAGGCACGTTTCGGGTAGTTGGAAATGTCCGATCTACCAACAGGCGATGAGAGCAGCACAAGCCCGTAAATGAAAGTACTGCAACTCAACCTCAACCATTGCGAAGCAGCCCAAGACCTACTGGTACAGCGGGTGCGGGAATTGGATTGCGACGTAGCCATAATCTGCGAGCAGTACAAAAACTTCGACACCCTGTCCTGGGTAAATGACACAACGGACAGAGCAGCGATATGGGCTTGCGGTAAACTTCCGTTCCAACAACTCCCAAATACTCCCGAACCATGGCTTGTGAGAGCCAAAGTGGGAGGGGTTCACTTCTATAGCTGCTATGCACCTCCTAGTGCACAGCTCGAGGAGTTCGAGTTATTCTTGGACACCTTGGCGCAGGATGTACGGAAGCGTGAATCGGTCGCCATCGCAGGTGATTTCAACGCCTGGGCAATTGACCGGGGATGCCGGGAAACGAGCGCGAGAGGACGAGCTCTCCTTGAGACCATGTCTTCGCTCAATCTGGTACTCCTCAACACAGGAGCCGTAAGCACATATCGCAAAGGCACTGCCAGCTCCATTATCGACGTGACATTCGTTAGCAGCAACCTAATTAAAGGGGGCTGTGAGTGGCGGGTCGATGAAGAGTTTACTAATAGCGACCACCAAGCTATTAGTTGGGAAATCAATACCACTCCCAAACGAAGATTGTGTGTCAGTCGTGCGAGGTCACAGCCAGTCGGTTGGAACAAAAATGCTTTCGATGCTGATTCATTCGCCTTGGTTATGGAGCAGGAACCATTGTCAATAGCAACAAGCGCAGAAGCCACTGCCAAAGAGGTAATGACAAGCGTTGTCAAGTCCTGCGATGCATCCATGCCAAGGAGACGGCAGAACAACACCGCCCACCAGTTTACTGGTGGAACGACACGATCTCACAACACCGACGAGAGTGTCTCAAAGCACGAAGGCTGCATCAACGAGCACGGAGACGCGACAGGGTCACAACAGAAGAACTAAGGCTCGACTATGAGATCAAAAGACAACAACTACGATGAGCCATTCTCTCAAGCAAGAGATCCTACTGGAAGGAGTTGTGTGACGAAGTTGACCAAGATCCATGGGGAAAACCGTATAAAATCGTGATGCATAAAATCAAGGCCCCTCCCATGACATCAACGAACTGCCCCGAATCATTGCACCGCATTGTCACTCACTTGTTTCCTGCGAAGCCTGAGCTACCCGCTTATCCTTCGTGGCAGGTGAGGGACGAAGATATACCATCAGTGACTATGAATGAGCTGATGGGCGCGTGCAACCGGCTCCAAAACGGTAAGGCTCCCGGTCCAGATGGCATACCTAACATCGCGCTAAAATGCGCCATAGCCAATAGGCCCGACATGTTTCTACACATGTATGAGACCTGCCTAAAGCAGGGGGTTTTCCCGACTAAGTGGAAAAAGCAGAGGCTTGTGCTCCTCCCTAAAGGGGGAAAGAAACCTCCTGACGAACCGTCATCATATCGTCCCCTCTGTATGTTGGACTCTGCGGGAAAACTCCTTGAAATAGCAATAATAGCAGATAGGCTGGAGTCCTACGTTGAGCCGAAACTTTCCACCAACCAATTTGGGTTCAGAAAGGGGAGATCAACCATCGATGCCGTGACACTCGTTACCAACATCGCCAGAGAGGCTATCTCGGGAAAGAGATGGAGAAGAGGTGGAAAAAAGTACTGTCTAATAGCCACCCTGGATATCAAGAACGCCTTTAACTCGGCCCGCTGGGACCGCATTTTGGAGGCTCTTGCCAGGATGGAAGTTCCGCAGTACTTGCGCAGAATGGTTTCAGCGTATTTCATGGACCGCATCTTGTTGTACCAAACTGAAAATGGGCAAGTAGACTATAAGATCACAGGAGGTGTACCTCAGGGCTCTGTTCTTGGCCCCCTCTTATGGAACGTAATGTACAACGACCTGCTCCTGCTCGGTCTGCCTGAGGGCGTCAGGCTAGTGGCATTCGCCGATGATGTAGGATTGATCATAGTGCGCATAGTAAACATCTGCAATGAACCACCCTTGCGAAGTAGTATTGACAAAGAGTGCCGCAGGGGACCATGGTTGTAGGAGAAAGAGGTTAGGGTTTTAGCGGGTATACGGTATACTGGTTTCAATGCAACGATTTACTCTTGCTTTAAAGTCATTGCATCGGGAGTCCCGCACGACGGCCAGCACGTGCTAGCTAAGTACGCAATGTATTTCCCCCCTCTTCGGATAAAACACACACACACACACACACACCCACGCACGCACGTACGCACGCACGCACGCACAACAACGACAAAGTGGCATCATTGAATCTGAGATAGGGCGATACTCTTCAAGCAGTGTAGACTTGCCCAATATGTTCAGTTTCGCCATACCCTCGCTTTTAAGGGAGAAAAATTAGTCTGAAAATATCGTTCACTATGACATTTGAAGCCACAAGCACGACTAGACGCCTGTTTACAGTGTATGATGTCACAAACAATTTTCACGATATACGAGGAGTGATCACTAGCCCTTGCCTGCAGTATTTCTTGAACTAACGAAAGCTTTAATGAAATCATGAAATATGTCTTGGAAAACTTTGTTAGTACGATACCAGAGGTGTTGCCTTCAAATTTTTCAACAACTAACTTTCACATAGAAAACAATATCGAATAATATGAGTAATATATCTTTATTTGTATATATTTAATTGAGTTCTGGACTCTAAAACGATTGTGATGAAAGTTATGAATAGGAGAATTCAATGACTAAAAATCTATTGGGCAGAGTTTCTACTTTAGGAAAAGTTGTTATTGACAAAATGAAATATTAAAACATTCCCTTAGAGATTATAACAGTTATGGCAGTTATACAAAATGAGTAAAAAATATTAATTGTAGCCCATAATAAGTTGTTAATCTAATACTATAATACGAGCAATGTTTGTTATATAAATAAAAATTTTATTGAGAAATAAAATTATTAAAAAATTATTGACAGTTTATAACAATCAAGGCGGCGAGTTTGTAATTTCAAGGCATTCAAAACAGGGTAATTTGGTACCCAACGTAAGAGTGACTCCTGTTGTAAAAATTCTTTTAATACAGGGTGATTTGGTGACCTATTTGAGAGTGAAACTATTTTTAAACATTCTTTCAATAAAAATTGTGTTTGTATGAACATGTAACTATTTTATGCCGCGGTCATATTTTCCTAGCATTATATTTTTATACCTAGACATTTCAAGTTTTCAAGGTGAAAAAATTAGCACGGTAGGCAATTTTTGTATGAATAAGATCTCACGTTTTCGCATGTTAATTTGGGGCATATAATATGAATTGGTGGTGCAAAATTATACTTATACAGGGTCGTTCAAAATATGTTAGATGGTCCATAAGAGTTGATATACAGGATGGTTAAAATATAGCGTCAAATGGAATTGTAGGATGGTTAGAAAAAGCGAGAAATAATAATTTTATAGAGTAACCCATACGCAGTTGTAAATTAATGATAGCTGACATACAGGGCGGAGTAAAAGTATGGTTATGCAGGTTAGCTAAAAAAAATTAAAAGAACGTTATACAACCTATAGGAAAGCTTATTAGCATTTGCATTTGCAGGGTGGTTGTATTATAGGATGTACTAAAATTGTAATATTGTATTTGTATGTTCCGAACATGTAATTATTTTAAACCTCGGTCATATTTTCCTAGCGTTGTATTTTTATAGCTAGACATTTCAAGTTTTCAAGGTGAGAAAATTGGCACGGTAGGCAATTTTTGGATGAGTAAGATCTCATGATTTCGCATGTTAATTTGATGTATATAATATGTATTGTTGGTGTAATATTATAATTATACAGGGTCGTTCAAAATTTGTTAGATGATCCATAAGACTTGCTCTGCAGGATTGGTAAAATATAGCGTCAAATGGAATTATAGTATGGCTAGAAAAAATCGAGAAAAATTTATTTTATAGGGTACCCCATAAGCAGTTGGAAATTAATGATAGCTGACATACAGGGCGGAGTAAAAGTATTGTTGTGCAGGTCGCTAAAAAATGTTAATAGAATGTTATACCCACAGGGTAGCTTATTAGCATTTGCATTTACAGGGTGGTTGCAATATACGATGTACTGGAATTATAATTATACATGGTGGTTCAAAAAAATACAATAGGTGGCAACAAACAAATGCATATACAGGGTAGTTCAAACATAAGGTGGTGTGAAATTATAGTTAGTAATTTAAAATATTGGTAGCCTATAAGAATTTGCAAATATAGGGAGAAGCGGAATTATAGTTCTACAAAGTGTTTACAAAAATGTTAGAATATATATGTATAATGCGTATATATAATGGTGCAAAAATAGGGCAAAGTAGACTTATAGTTACAGAGGTTAGTTAAAAGATTTTGGAAACCAAAGTGTTTGTATAATGGCCAAAAGCGGTCGCATATACAGGGTTTCTGGAATATGGAATCAAGTGGAATTATAACGTGATGAAAAAAATGTATGAATGGGTTTTTCATAAGAAGTTGAACATATAGGGTGGTTGAAATATAGAGGGGAGTAGGATTGTAGTAACACCATGTAAATAAAAAATGAAAAAAAAATATTATGTTAGGGGGTTTAAATTAGTTTACATAGCAAAAATCCGATTATTTAGATAAATGTACGTTTATGATAAAACCTTCAATTTACGAGTGAAGCTGGTCACCCAGGTACTGGTTAATAGGAGCTGTAGATTTATAATTAAGGGTGGTTCAAAATGTGATATAAACCCAATATTTTATGGCGTGACCCATAAGCAGTTGCATCTACAGGGTGGTTAAAATTTAGAGTAGGGTGTGTTTATAGGCATACAGCGTGATTAGAAAAAACAATTTTATTGTGTAGCCCATAAGCAATTGCATAATTGCATATACAGGGTGGTTGAAATATATGATAGAGTGAACTTATTATTGTGTTTCAAATTAGACAATTAAAATTAAACTAATTCGTTTCGTCTTTTGAAAGATTAATTTACACGCCAAATGACTGTTTATTTGGACATAAAAACCCACATTTTTTATGAATCATCCAATATTGTTAACAAGTGTAAGAACAAAGGTAATGAAGGCGTTCTTCTAGGAATTCGAGTATTTTGGCATGAAAAAATTTAATTTGTTTGGTCTACGCCAATAATATGTACAAATGTAAATTGTTTGCTTTTCGTAATAGTTATTCTGACAGAACAAAGGTCAATTAGAAATTAAAAAAAACGCTTGTATGTCTAAGTAAAAATGAATACCTACAGATATAAAATGTCAATGTTCAAAATTTCCCTTTTTTTTTTATAAATTTACTCAAAATTGTGCCAACATAGAACAATCCTATTCGATTCGAAAAATATGATATTTATGTAATTCTGAAACTCGTCAATTTTTGTGTGATTATGTTATCAACAAATTCCAGGAGACATTGCTTATAAATATGAAAGTAACTGATGTTTTTTTTTTTAATTTATAACATATATCTTCAAATAGCTCTCTTATGACGAGCACACTTATGATGCGTGAGAGTGATTTTCCATCTTTATAATTTGATGGTATATCTACTAGCGATGCTATCCTTGCCAGCAGGCTATGTATGAAGGTGAAGTTAACAAGATCCACAACCGCAGTGTCTGACCACAGTTTTGGAGGCTGCTAACAGCGCGGATTCTCACATTGAGCGGCTGAATTTAATATGACATACAAACAAAAGCGGACCTAATAATTTTAAATGTACGGATTTATAAATTTAAAAAAATGCACTCCGAATTGATAACCTCCTCTTGTTTGGACATCGGAGTTAAAGTAATCTAATATAATAAAGGAGCACTGTCAATGGCGGATCCAAAGGGGAGAGCTAAGGGGCGAAAGCCCCCCCCCCCAAATCATTTGCATAGTGAGGTCATGCGACCCTCCAACGAGATCTCCCCCAATGACAATCCTGGATCCGCCATTGTGCACTATTATCTGTCAAATGACTGTATGGATTTCACTTGCGGTTTCTGGTCTAAAAATAAGTATAAGTATAGTATTTTCTTAATTTTTTGTTACACCTTAGTGTTACGAAATTTACCAAAGCCGACCCTGTTTCATTGCAGTACGACAACAATGGTTCTCGAAGAGACTCGGCACCTGTAGGAGTGATGATGATTTTGCGAGAATTTTCTATGCTGGTTTTATACAGGAAGCAGGCCACGATCGCGAGTTCAGTTAGCGAGGACGACGAGCGTATCTCGAAAGTTATTGTGAATCAGCTGTTCTGTATAATTTGATGTAAATAAAGTTCTAGAGAAGTGAAAGTGAATATAAGTTTTATAATTTTAAAATTGAACCCACGGACTATACTGCAATATGAATCTTAATCTTAGCCACTGGCAGCACTGAGTTCAGTTCATTTCTACGCTCTCACACAACATCGGCTACATTAGTTTTTGCAAAATAATAGTGTGATGCTTATACATTTTAGTGGAAGAGTCTACATACCAAATTTTATGTCTGTATCAATCTCAAATCCGATATCTTAAATTTTTGTAAGCTTAGCTCACGCTAGCCCGACCCAATAAATATAGTTTTTACAAAACAAACAACAAACATATCTATGTGTATTTTCCGAAAATAAACTACAGCCTAATTTTTACTGCTGTATATCTTTGGATTTCTTAACTTACAAGTAACAAAAATATTTGCCCCCTCCCCACTTCACCAATGGATAATTCAATTTCCGCAAGTTATTAATTTTATACTTATTAACAATCTCAATTGTTATTTTAAAATGGCAGTCTTACTCATCTGTAGTTGTAACAATATTTAATCATTTAAAGAAACCTATTAAATACAGAAAAGCCCATTGCCCCCATACAGTAATAAAATAATTTATCAAAATAAAGCTTTCCATTAGTGAAATATTTCACTCCTCCGACATACACGCTATTTTATTTTTTGCGTGATATCTTCAAAACCAATTCAAATTTGAAAATTTTGACAGATATAAACTGCTTAGTTTTCTTAATTTTGCAAAAGGATTATGTATTTTTATATATAAGACAAAAAACGAATTTCTGAAATTAAAAAAATATTTAAAATAATAAAACTTATAGGTAACTATAAATCTTTAGAGACTGCGAAAATGATTTCTTAGAAAGTCTTTTAAACAAATAATCCTCAACTATATTGTAATTATTGAATCACAACGTACCTATAGCGCACAGTGCACTGTGAGAATTTCATTTTCTATCATCTTCTTACATATACATTACATTTTCAAGTGATTTTCGATGGAACGACCGAGATAATAAATAAACTTTCAAATATTTCAAAGGTGAAACTTTTGGTGAAATAGTTTTATAAAATTTAACCTAACTCCCGTACTATGTGCATAATTTAGATACGTTTTCTGGTGACAAACGGTACATCAAAAGGTTTACTGTTTACTAAACGCTTTTCTAGCAGTAAATGATTTTTTCCACCTTATTTTAACAGGCTGTGAGTTTTGGATTAAATAGTCTTAACTAATATTAATTACTTATTAATAAACTGAACAGTATATCTTTTAACAGAAACCGCTTGAATATCTGTAAGAAAGATATGTAAGTAACAAGTACACGCTTTGTTCTTTTTTGTTGTTCCTAGATTCACGAATTGATTATTTGGTAGTTGTGGCTATTATAAAACTAATTGAAATTATTTACTGGTAAATATCGATATTGACAATGTTGGAAGAGGAAGAGAACATTCTATTATTATTTTTTTAATTTTCGAATTTAGACGTGCAACTGATATAATAAAATTATATTTGTCAGATTTCCTTAACTTTGTGAATGCAAAGGGATATAAAGCGCATAGATTGTATAAAGTCTTACAGATTATTAACGAGTAATATTAGGGCCTAAGTCATGTGGTATTATGATCATAACAAGATGAATATGACAATTCACTAAAGGTCCTTACAGGACATCTTTCGTAACTAAAAGGAAATAAAGTATATTTACCAATCAAGGTAAAAAAAATAAAGTACAATATCTGAAAATAAATAATTTTTCCGTGAAACATTTTTGATACACATTTTTTGTACTTCAAGCAATATCTAACAAATATCTGTTATTAAAGGATGTTTAAACTACATCTTCGCACTCTATATCCATTTTAAGGTATATTAATAGTTCATTCTTTATTAAATTTATGGATGCCCTGTTTCTTTCATCCCGTCACTTAGCCTTCTCCAGAGAAACAACAATAACTGTAGATGCTGTTGCCACTTTGATTAAGAACTGTACAGTCTTTAGAATAAGCTTGTGTCTTTAAATGAAGAAATTTCTTCATATAGAACATTTATATTAATATTATGTGTTTGTAGTTTCATAGTATTATACAGGGTGACTTTTTTTGATGATCAGTATGGCGATCTCGGAAACTAGCGGAGATAGAGCAATGGTTAAATTGGGAAAGATTTGCAGTTTTACTGCCCAATTTAATGACACTTTCGGATTTTTGTAAAAAGTCATGGCTTACTAGATATTTTGAAAAAACGAAATTCTGTCTATTTAGTCAAATCCCTCTAGCTCCTTTGTTTTTGATTTTATAAAAAAGTGTAAATATCAAAATTAAAGGGAATTGTATCCCGAATATGATTGTTATGTCCTCGTTTGCGTGACATTTTTAGAGCTTTTCAACGGCCTTTGGGACGCTTTTCTCTCTTATTTTCATTTTTAACGTAGGTAGCCATGAAAAATATTGTTTCACTTTGACGTTTCCTCATTTGAGAGTAATTCCATTAGTAGTGCTGAACTGACAGTCGATATTGACAATATTATTGATAAAATGGAATGTTCTAACGAAGAAAAACTGAATATGGTGGAATGTTATATCATATGCCATAAAAATTCAGTTCGTGCAGCTGAGGAATACTTTCATAGATATTTTAATCGTCGTCCACCTGCTCTATGTACATTTAAGAGGCTTTACGATAGTTTACGCAGATATGTATCTTTACTCAACCAACAAAGGAACGGAATCAAATCAACAAAGCAGCACAAATAAATTTTTTGGTACTGGTAAATCAAAATCCATCTACATCAACTCGTGCGATTGCGGCAGAAGCTGGCACATCTCAACGAACTGTAGTTAAGGTACTGAAAGCGCACAAGTTCCACCCGTACAAACTTTCTGTTTCTCAAACTTTGCATGCTGCTGACGAATATCGACATATTTTGTTTTGTACATGGTTTAGTCAAATGTGCCTTGACAATCCACAGTTTCCATTAATGATGCTATGGTTAGATGAAACTAGATTTACTAACTGCGGTATGTTCAATAGACCCAATGAGCATATTTGGTTTTAATGTTTGGTGTGGTATCAGAGGATCTACTATTCTGGGGCCTTTTATCTATGACGAATCACTTACTGGGGAGCGCTACTTCCATTTCTTGCAATACACTTTTCAAGACATGTTGCATAATTTGAATTTGAGAACTGGTTTAGAAATTGAGTGGTTCCAAGATGATGGAGCACCTGCTCATAACTCGTTATTAATAAGACAACACTTAGATAATATCTATCCAAACTATTGGATAGGAAGAAATGGCGCACCCGAATGGCCACCCCGGTCTCCCGATTTGGCAGTTATAGACTTTTATTTATGGGGTGCGCTGAAAAAACAAAGAAAGTATGAGACAGTTGGTGACCTAAGGGAGGCGGTATTACAAGCAATTGAAGAAATTGCGGTCCGGGAGGAAAGCGGTAATGTCAATCTTAAAAAGATGAAATTTTTGTCTAAATAACAATGGTGAACTTTTCGAACATAAATTGTAACCATTATTATGTACTTTAATTTCTTAAGTTTTTAGTAAGTGCCTACTTATTTAGTTTTTTCGCTATATCTGATATACCTAATAAAAAATCGTTCAATGTTTTTTGGAATAGTTATTAATAAATCAATCTATTTCATGGCTAACTACGTTAAAAGTGAAAATAAAAGAGAAAAGCATTCATAACTCCGTTATTTTTATGAATAACTATATCGAGTATTATATCGTTGAAAAGCTCTAAAAATGTCCGATTTTTTGAGGTCATAGCCAACTATGGTTTCCATTCAAAAAAAAGATAAGTTTGTGTCATATCTCGAAAACGAGACCTGTCACGCAAACGAGGACATGACTATCATATTCGGGATGCGATTCCCTTCAAGTTTGATATTTACACTTTTTTATAAAATCAAAAACAAAGGAGCTAGAGGGATTTGACTAAATCGACAGAATTTCGTTGTTTCAAATTATCTAGTAAGCCATGTCCGCTAAGTTGCACCTGGTACACTTGACTCAGGGATTGATTGTCGTATCCTTTGTCCAGAATGGCGATGATCTTGTCAAAATTGCCTTGTTCATCGACTGGAATGCTTTGTAGAAGTCCAGACCTCTTAAGGAAATTACAAGAGAGGTAGATTTTTCTTGGTTATCCCATCCATTAGCTGCAGTCAAGCTTTCAAATTGCCGTTTATATATGGGCCAAGATAAATTGCCACCAAATGTGGTTGGTTTACTCACGGAACCGTTGGTACTCACGGTGTTCTGGTATTTTCCTCGCTGTAAGTCCTGTTGCATTTTTTAAATTTCTGTTTCTACTTTTTGGATGGCACTCATTTTATCTTGTACTTCACTTTGTACTGTTTGTTTAATGAAACTTATTTGGTCTTGAACTGTGTCTTGAATTAAACTGATTTCAAATTTTATCTGGCTTTGGATGGAATCGGGGTCATCTACTTTTAGCTTTAGCTCTTATATGTCTGACTCAACTATTTGCATTCTTTCAGAAACTGTTTCATTAACTTGCGATACTATTTGCATTAATTACTCAAATTGCAGTTGTCTTTTTTCTTCAGTTTAGCCTTATTTTTCTGCAAATTTTCTTCAATGGCAGTAACTAGATTTTGTTGTTTTTCTTCCATGGTAGTAACAAATTTTCTATTTCTATTTTACGTTTTTCATCAAAAGATTTCACCATCCTTTGTTGAATTTCTTCCTCATGTTTATTTTTTTTCTCGTTTTTCCAGGATCTGGATAATTTTATCATCTAGTCCATCTGTAATCTGCTTGAATATTTTTTTGGTATTATCGTCCATTTTTTCTTTTTCCATGCTTCGGGTTTCCATAAATCAAATTTCGATTTTAACATCATTTAATCTTTTACTTCTGATCACCAAATTTCTTATATACTCCGTGGGTTCAATTAAAATTTAAAAACTAATTTTCACTACCACTTTCTAGAACTTTTATTAACATCAAATATACAGAAACTGCTGATTCAAATATCACAATAATAATACAACATAAGCTCTTCGTCGCACTAACTAACTGCTGCAATGGTGGGCCGCTCCTTTTAAAATCAGCATCGAATTCTCTCGTACAATTCGGTGTCAATTTTACAGTTGTCGAGTTATTTCGAGATAAGTTTTTTTCCATCCGATCCTTTTAGCTCTTTTTTTCTATCCTAGCGATTGATGTCTCACGGAATGAAACCAGAGACGAACTGGATAGATTTTTATAACGATAGTTGGAACTACTTGCACAAACAGTTCTTTAATCATTTTTCCAGTTGGATAGGGACCCAAAGAATGGGAAATAAAAAAATTATTTAAAGTAAATTATTCATATAATGAAAATCCCCAAGATATAAAGATCATTTATTTTTTGCTTACATTATGAAAAGTGATAAAGGGGCACAATGGCATAAGCGGTTCAGTGTTAAATTTTATATCGCTTTTAAACTCTACTGGGTTTTTTGTATAGAAGATTGAAAGTAATGTAGTACTCTCGTGCTACTAAAACTAGCGGCCGCCCAATGGTCGAAATTCGACCAATATCATTGTTAAAAATTTAAATAAATTTGCTTACATTACATACATTTTTTATGTGCTTATACAAAATTATGCCGCAGACTCCCTTTCAAGAGGCATTCATGAACCATTGGTGATAAAATCAATCATAGAGGTAAAGAGTAATATTATCAAATACTGGACATAAGAATTCACATGCCGACAACATCTATAAATAAATAACAAAACTACAAATAAAAATCATGAAAGTTAACAATCACTAAATTTGTTGTCTTTAACCTTTCCTGCCCTAAAAACTTCTTAAATTTAAACAGAATGAAATTGACAAAAACTTTCTGGACAACACATATCTCACGATCACAGTTTTACAAATATGTCTAACTGAAAAATCTACAAACTCTTACAAAAAAATAATAGTTTCACTAATCCCGAACACCTTAATTACTAGTGAATTAGTTCATTTTTTTTTTTGAATATTACAAATATACTTCAAGTTTAGCCAGATCCGCAAACGAACAAGAAATTCTTATAGATCTAAAGAAGTAGTTACCCCCATAGACTATATTGTTATATTTTTATGACAATCATGACGAAGCCAAAATGTAATCATTAAAGAGCGAATGACACAAAAAGAACTAACTTAATAAAATATTGAGGGTAAAATCTAACATAAAGGAATTCCTTAAGAAAAGTTTACACTAGTGGTTGCCAAATTTCTCATAATGTAAAAATGATTGTAGATACTCCTAAAAGCAAGTCCTTAGAAGTAATTCATATTGATATATTTTTCTGATAAAATAAAATAATAATGGGTCCATTGCCAGTACCCTAAAAAGAACACAATGCATGTTTTTTCAGTTATATTCCATTTTATGAACTATCTCAAACAATCATTCCTGACAATGGCTCGGAATTTAAAAAACATTTAGTCGCTGATATTTGTATCTTTCACAAAATTTGCATTTTACTAGCCCAGGAAATTAAAATGGCCATTATCCACAAAAAATATTTCATCTGTCTATGTCTAATTTTTTATAAAAAAAAATCCCAAAAGGTAAATGAAATTTGCCATTAATGAGTTATAATAAACTGATCCACAACTAACCCTCTGCAGCATATTATTAGGACATACCACTTTTTGGGCTCTAAGTATTTAAGTAAACATATTTGAATCCGAAATTGTACAAATTGAACAGGACATTTGTGTAAAAACTTGTCAAGGTTTATCAAAAGTTAGAGTCAAATTGATCAAAACACAGGTAGTTAAATGCAAAAATATAATTGGTATAACGAACTAAGTAAGTGCACATTAAACCCGAATTCAAAAGAAACGACTTATTCCAAGAATTTCCAAAGATGCAAAATGAAGTATCATTAATCTTTATAGAGAACAATTTGGAATTTTTTGTATTAACTACCCCTTAATTGCGATTTTTAGATGTCTCATGATATACCAATCATAACTTTTCACACAATTTTATATTACGTTTATTAATATTAAATATTATATTCCGAATGTGTCTCAAAATTACGGAACAGATTCTGGATTACTAAGAAAATTGCAATACAAGAAATTACATAGTTATTGTATTATATTTTCAGAGCATTTAAAAACACTGTCGTTAGTATATGTGTGGCTTTAAATTTTAGGCGGTAGTACTCGTAGTTATCTTATTTCAAGGTTGAACTTTTTCTTTTAATATGTGTTAGTACGGGAGCTGGTAAAAGAAATGATTTGTTCTTTGAAGTCGCTTACAACTTTGTTCGGATAAACATATATGACAAAATTGTAAAGTAAATCTATTGCAAATTTAATAAACTATTATTAATATATGAGGTGTACTGTTATGTGAGAAATAATTTTGACCAAATGACCTTTTG
This sequence comes from Octodonta nipae, assembly GCA_034190945.1. Classification (NCBI taxonomy): domain Eukaryota; kingdom Metazoa; phylum Arthropoda; class Insecta; order Coleoptera; family Chrysomelidae; genus Octodonta; species Octodonta nipae. The sequence continues at coordinate 67,953,280 of CM067218.1, forward strand.
TTTGCTTGGCAAGTAATACTTGAAACTTCAACTAAAGTTTAGCTCATTTTGGGTTTAACTTCATTAATTTCACGTCATTTCATATGTTTCTAATCGCGAATTTTTGTGCATTGTTATAGTAGGGCGGCTCAGATGGTACGATCTGGGCGGCAAATTAATATAAGTATCTCGTATTCTGTACCCAAATGTTGTTTACTAAATGTCAGTTGTCTCTCGGACTGTGTAGCAGACTGACCCGTCCTGTTTTAATCTAAATACCTATCTTCCAATGTAGACCATAAAAAGTCGTCTAAAGTGATACAATATTAACGAAATAACAAGAATATAAATTTGAATGAGACTAAAGTTAAAAATAATGTTAATATATTAATAATATATTTAAAATATAGTATATTTATTTTTGTAATATAAGGTCGATTATAACAAAAGATATTAAGAAATATGGTTCTGTTGGGTTCAAAAATATCATAAATGAAAATCAGTATAGTTATAAAAAACTAATAATTTAGAGGGAAGTTTATTAGATAACAGTTCGTGTAAAATAAAAAATGTAATAATAGTATTCTAAAAAGTGAAAAAAATATTTTCAGCATTACTATTATTAGGGTTCCGTATATATACAATATACGGATACCCTTATAATATCAATCCGGATTTCTCCCTCTTTCACACAACTGTAATTTTATCCTAAACTACTGGACAGAAAAGGTTGAAATTTGGTGTCAGTGTATAGTTTTGTAACCCCATCAGGAGTATATATATATATATATCGTAAATGAAGAAATTTTGATTTTAATATAACTTTTTTAGGGGGGGGGACTAGAAAAATCGACCATTGCCCCCACCTCATCTCCGAAACTATAAGTAGCAAAATTTTGATAAAATTAGAGAATTTTACCGGAAAAATAAGAAGAAACCTCTACTATTAATTTTTGGTGGGCAAATTACAGAATTATATGGAAAATATTAAATGAAAATTGTTTCTAGCACATCATGTAATATATCAAATGAAAGGGCTTATTATGGCAAATACAAACATATTTTTTCATGTTTTTAAAATAAATTATTTAAAAGATATTAACAAAAATATACAAAAATACTCATTTCCCCTACCCCACGTTCAGTTCCTAGCTCTTGACGTTTTCTGATTACCTAATAGTTCCCATTGCCCTCACCCAATAAATTTTTTTTTTGGAAAATTTAATTTAACGACAATACAACACTTCTCAGTCGTGAAAATCTTTTGATTCCTAAGATAAATTTGTCAAAAAATCAGTTTTCTGGCCAACACCCAACCTTCCCCTGGAACAAATAGTTCAGTTTTTGCAAAATAATAACTTGATAATTATACATTTTAGGTGAAGAAACTACACAGCAAGTTTTATTCTGTATCACGATTTCTTAAAGTACAGTGCACTCGAGCCCCACCCAATAAATATTATATTGAAAAATTCCGAAACATGTATGTGTATTTAACGAAAATAAACTATACACTAAATCTCACTGCTGCATATGTTAGAATTCCTTAGATTACTAACTTAATAACTAATTATTGACTGTTACAGAATAGTCTTCATACAAATTTTCTCGCCTATATCGCATTCGGTTTACAATATATTGAAGTTACCTAAAAAAACAGTTTCTTATTACCGCAGTATAACTTTCTGAAAAAGCACATTTCTGTCTATTTACATAAATGAAATTATTAAATAAATAGCCGTTACCCGCGGTTTCAACCGCGTACGGTATCTTCATGCCTTTGCAAAAAGAAATACCATATGAAACATATGGGTTATCCTATATAAAAAAAAATTAACTTGTTTGAACCACCCTACTTAACTATAAATCCACCAATCACGAATTTAATCCACTCAAAATGCAAGTACTTATGGGCCACCCTATATATTAATTGTATTAGCCTTTTTTTAATAACTGTAACTCTACTTCACCCTATATAGCAACCATCCTGTATATACAGCTGTTTATTTGTCACCCAGTATTACTCATTAAACACCTAACTATAACTCTTCACTACCCTATATTTCAGGTATGCAACTGCTTATGGTCCACGCAGGATAACAATTATTTCTCATATGTTTTGAACAACCTTTTAAAGTAGTACAATTTCTCTTTACCTTATATTTTTAACACCCTTTATATGCAACTTTCTCTAACATTATGTTAAACACACTCTAAAACAAGAATCTTGCTTCTTCCCACATTTCAGATAATACATATAGTAGAATGCAACTGTTCATGGTCTAAACTAAATAACAACTTAAAAACCCATTTTTGCACCCTAACACTAAACCTTTATTGAAACATTCACCCAAGCTGCAACTGATTATTGGCCACCCTATATAATAATTTTATTAAACGTTTTTTTAACCGTCTTGTATAACTAACTCTACCTCCATCCATCCATAATAAAACTATCGTGTATCACCGCTGCTAAATCGTCAAACATTATAACTTATTTTTGAACCATCCTGTATAACTCTACAAAATATTTCAACCACCCTATATGTGCATCTGCTTAGGGGCAAACATTTTTTAAACACTTAGCCATAACTCTGGTCCACTCACAACTGCTTATGGACTACGCTACATAACTATTTTTTAACCACCCTTGAAATTATTATTTTTCGACCACTCCTTATATGCAGCTTTTTCTAACATTGTTTTAATCACACTGTATGAACTATAATTATATGCTATCGTACAAATTTTTTTTCCAAACTGTTTAACTATAACTCTATTTCTCCCGCTATTTCAACCACCTTGTACATGCAACTACTTATCGGCCACTCAGTATAAAAAAATTGTACTACCCTGTATATCCATAAATCCATTAATGCACAATATATTTCACCAAAACTGCAACTGTTTATTGGACACCCTATATAACAATTTTGTTCAACATGATATTGAATCACCTTGTATTACAACTACCCTGTATACGCTACTGCTTATTGGTCAACCAATATAACTTTTTAAAATAATTAACCATAACACTTCTCCACCCTATATTTCAGCTATCCTACCTTTCCAACTTTTTATAAACTGCGCTACTTCACAATTTTTTCTAATAGTTTTTCAACGACTATATAAAGTATAATTTCTCTCCATACTTCATTTAAACCATCCTTCATTTGAAACATTTTCTAACCTTTTTTGAATCAAACACCCTGTATAATTATAATTCATTACCACTCTATATCTCAACAACTTTTTATACGCAACTACTTATTGGGCACCAAATATAACATTTTTGTACCACCCTGTATCCTTAGAATCCCACTGTACCCAATTTTTTAACCACACCATAAACCACTTGGTATACGCACCTACTTATGGCCCACTCAATATAACTTTTTTGGATCACCCCGTGATACCATGCGGTAAATGGAACAGCTTGTAGATCATAACATTTCTTTATAATATTTTTAAACCCACCTGTATAGCTGTAATTATACTCCGCTATATATTTCAACCATCCTATATATGCAACTACTTGTGGATATAAAACAAATTTTTAACCACACCATAAATCACTTGGTATACACAAATACTTATGGCCCACTTAATATAATTTTTTTGGGTTACCCCGTATAACTAATTCCACTCCCCCTTGTTTCCTTAAAATCCCACTGCACCCTATATTTCAACCATGCGGTAAATGCAACAGCTTGTAGATCATAACATTTTTTTATAATATTTTTTAAAGCTATATAGGTATAGCTGTAATTATACTCCGCTATATATTTCAACCATCCTATATATGCAACTAATTGTGGGTATAAAACAAATTTTTAACCACACCATAAATCACTTGGTATGCGCAAATACTTATGGCCCACTCACACACTCACACAAACACACACACACACACACACACACACACACACACACACACACACACACACCCGAGGTGGTTGTTGGTCCACTACCGGGCGCCTCCCCAGGTGGCGGATAGGGGAACGCTCTTCAGCAATGGGGAGTACTGAGGATTTCCTCAGGGCGGACCAAAATCAGATAGGGGAAGGAACCCCGAAAATAAACCATTTATGGATATGGGTGATAATCCCGCCACCGGTTCCGATCGAGTGAAAGCCTCGGTGGCCGGTGCACGCTCCACGGATTCTGGGGGGAGCGAATTATCACTGGTTCCGTCACATAGTGACAAGAAGAAGGAGAACACCGTTAATGGTACAACATCGACAATTAAAACTAGAGCTGGCAGCAAGACACTATCCAGCCAAGTCCTCCAAAAGGCGAATAGTGGAGTTGACGTCCAAGAAAGGACAACAAATGAGAGTGGCGCTCCAAACAAATTAGGAGCAAAGATCGATGAGCTCTTGAGGTTCATTGGGCCTAGGCACAATGTACATCATGAGATCAAGAAACTGGCACACGCCATTAAGTCAGAATATGACAAATATCAGACGTCAACGACGCGGCCACCTCCTGTAGCGAAACCTGCTACAACACAGACATCGCCATTAAAGTTGTCAAACACTCAGACACAAGGTGAAAAGCAAAAGGAGGTCCCAAAAGCGGCTGCCTCAAAAGCAGCTAACTCAAAACCGGCTGCATCAACACCGGCGGCCCCAAAGCAGGCGGCTTCAATAAAAGTAGCCTCTGTAGCAAGGACCTCACCACCGAAGGCCTCGCCTTCTGTAGCCTCATCAAGTAAGGCACCACCACTTAAAACTCTTAAACCGGTGCTAGCTAGCAAGCTAAAGCCCGGTAAAGAAGGTTGCCAGAACATCGGGCAAACCACCCAGGCAACAACAAGTAGGGTGGTCAATTCAGAAGCGGAGAGAAACAATGGATTAAAATCCAAGTTTAAACCGCAGACCAAAAACCAACCTTCAAACCAGTTGACTGACTGGCAAGTGGTAAAGAGGAAAAAGGCCCCGAGGACCAATAAGCAAAAACCAGCGCCACATTGTACGCTGCTTATAAAGAAAGGCGAGAAGAGCTCCCATGCAGATATCTTGCGAGGTATCAAAAATGATCCCACCTTGCAGGATATAGGCAAAAAAGTCAATAAGATCCGACGAACAGCTAAGGGAGATCTCCTGTTGTTATTCGCGAAGGCAGACGCTCAGGAGATGGAGCGCTATTGTAACGCCATCAAGAATAAGCTCCCAAGCGGGGCCACTGTACAATCTCGAATACCGCAAATCGAGATTGAAATTAAAGACCTGGATGAGATCAGTACCAAGGAAGACGTGGTAAAGCTGCTCAAAGATAATATCGACGGCCTGGCAGAGATCACTGAGGAGGCAGTGAAATCACTTCGACGGGCATATAGATCAACACAAACGGCAGTTGTTTGTCTCCCAGAGGTCCAGGCCAAGAAATCCATCGCACTTGGAAAGCTGAAACTTGCGTGGGGCACAGTACGTGTTCGCGAGAGGATCAGCCTTCGACGGTGCTTCAAATGCTGGCACTTTGGGCACAACGCCCAGGCGTGCAGAGGCAAGACTGACCGAAGCAGTTGTTGTCACAGATGCGGAGGCGCTGGTCACAATGCCTCGGCTTGTCAACAACCTGCCAAGTGCTTACTCTGCAAAGAGAAAGATAGTAGGTCAGACTGCCGGCACGTTGCGGGTAGTTGGAAATGTCCGATCTACCAACAGGCGATGAGAGCAGCACAAGCCCGTAAATGAAAGTACTGCAACTCAACCTCAACCATTGCGAAGCAGCCCAAGACCTACTGGTACAGCGGGTGCGGGAATTGGATTGCGACGTAGCCATAATCTGCGAGCAGTACAAAAACTTCGACACCCTGTCCTGGGTAAATGACACAACGGACAGAGCAGCGATATGGGCTTGCGGTAAACTTCCGTTCCAACAACTCCCAAATACCCCCGAACCATGGCTTGTGAGAGCCAAAGTGGGAGGGGTTCACTTCTATAGCTGCTATGCACCTCCTAGTGCACAGCTCGAGGAGTTCGAGTTATTCTTGGACACCTTGGCGGAGGATGTACGGAAGCGTGAATCGGTCGCCATCGCAGGAGATTTCAACGCCTGGGCAATTGACTGGGGATGCCGGGAAACGAGCGCGAGAGGACGAGCTCTCCTTGAGACCATGTCTTCGCTCAACCTGGTACTCCTCAACACAGGAGCCGTAAGCACATATCGCAAAGGCACAGCCAGCTCCATTATCGATGTGACATTCGTTAGCAGCAACCTAATTAAAGGGGGCTGTGAGTGGCGGGTCGATGAGGAGTTTACTAATAGCGACCACCAAGCTATTATATGGGAAATCAACACCACTCCCAAACGAAGATTGTGTGTCAGTCGTGCGAGGTCACAGCCAGTCGGTTGGAACAAAAATGCTTTCGATGCTGATTCATTCGCCTTGGTTATGGAGCAGGAACCATTGTCAATAGCAACAAGCGCAGAAGCCACTGCCAAAGAGGTAATGACAAGCGTTGTCAAGTCCTGCGATGCTTCCATGCCAAGGAGACGGCAGAACAACAGCCGCCCACCAGTTTACTGGTGGAACGACACGATCTCACAACACCGACGAGAGTGTCTCAAAGCACGAAGGCTGCATCAACGAGCACGGAGACGCGACAGGGTCACAACAGAAGAACTAAGGCTCGACTATGAGATCAAAAGACAACAACTACGAAGAGCCATTCTCTCAAGCAAGAGATCCTACTGGAAGGAGTTGTGTGACGAAGTTAATCAAGATCCATGGGGAAAACCGTATAAAATCGTGATGCATAAAATTAAGGCCCCTCCCATGACATCAACGAACTGCCCCGAATCATTGCACCGCATTGTCACTCACTTGTTTCCTGCGAAGCCTGAGCTACCCGCTTATCCTTCGTGGCAGGTGAGGGACGAAGATATACCATCAGTGACTATGAATGAGCTGATGGGCGCGTGCAACCGGCTCCAAAACGGTAAGGCTCCCGGTCCAGATGGCATACCTAACATCGCGCTAAAATGCGCCATAGCCAATAGGCCTGACATGTTTCTACACATGTATGAGACCTGCCTAAAGCAGGGGATTTTCCCGACTAAGTGGAAAAAGCAGAGGCTTGTGCTCCTCCCTAAAGGGGGAAAGAAACCTCCCGACGAACCGTCATCATATCGTCCCCTCTGTATGTTGGACTCTGCGGGAAAACTCCTTGAAAGGATAATAGCAGATAGGCTGGAGCCCTACGTTGAGCCGAAACTTTCCACCAACCAATTCGGGTTCAGAAAGGGGAGATCAACCATCGATGCCGTGACACTCGTTACCAACATCGCCAGAGAGGCTATCTCGGGAAAGAGATGGAGAAGAGGTGGAAAAAAGTACTGTCTAATAGCCACCCTGGATATCAAGAACGCCTTTAACTCGGCCCGCTGGGACCGCATTTTGGAGGCTCTTGCCAGGATGGAAGTTCCGCAGTACTTGCGCAGAATGGTTTCAGCGTATTTCAAGGACCGCATCTTGTTGTACCAAACTGAAAATGGGCAAGTAGACTATAAGATCACAGGAGGTGTACCTCAGGGCTCTGTTCTTGGCCCCCTCTTATGGAACGTAATGTACAACGACCTGCTCCTGCTCGGTCTGCCTGAGGGCGTCAGGCTAGTGGCATTCGCCGATGATGTGGCATTGATCATAGTGCGCAAGCACATAGAGGAGATACAAACAACCTTCTCATTCGCTATAGCCACAATTCAGCATTGGATGCTCGCAGCGGACTTGAGTTTAGCAGAACGAAAGACCGAAACACTTCTTGTTAGCAGTCGAAAGGCAAGGGAAACCATCACCCTCAAAATAGGCGACACCTACATACAGTCGCAGCCCTTCATCAGCTATTTGGGGGTGCTCCTGGACACACGGCTCAACTTCAAAGAGCACATAATCGCGGCCAGCAAGAAAGCAGCTGGGGTACAGGGGGCATTATCTAGAATAATGCCGAATGTCGGAGGCCCTAGACAGATAAGAAGACAGCTACTGGCAACAGTAACTACTTCTGTTTTGTTGTACGGGGCACCGGTATGGGAGAAATCGCTCGAGCTACCATCGTACCGCCGGAAAATGAAATCAGTCCAGCGGCTCTCAGCGATTCGAGTGGCATCATCCTACCGCACTGTGTCTTACGAGGCGGTGAGTGTGATTGCCTCTACCCTACCAATCGACATCCTGGCTGCAGAAAGGGGACGGCTTTATCGCAGAAAGTTAGAGAAAGACCAACCGACAGGAAACAGCGATGAAAGAGCCATGAGTCTAGGGCAATGGCAGGAGAGGTGGGACAGCTCTACTAAAGGCCGGTGGACATATCGATTGATACCTAACATCAGTCGTTGGGTCAACCGCCAGCATGGGGAGGTTGGGTTCTACATCACTCAACTCCTGACTGGACATGGATGCTTTCGAGCATACCTGCACAGGTTCAGGAGGGCAAACTCCCCAAACTGCCCACACTGTACGGACGTGATAGAGGACGCGGAACACGTGTTCTTCTCCTGCCCCCGGTTTCAGGATCAACGTGCTGAAGTGGAGAGGATTCTGGAGACTAATATCGTTCCAGAACAATTAGTAGAAGCCATGCTGAAGGGCCCCCAAGCCTGGAACTTGGTATCAGATTACGCGGAGACTATCCTCAAAGAACTCCGCAATACGTTCGAGGAGTAGGCTTTAGAGGCTTTCAATGTAAGAGCAGTAAACATCTGCAATGAACCACCCTTGCGAAGTAGTATTGAGTAAGAGTGCCGCAGGGGACCATGGTTGTAGGAGAAAGAGGTTAGGGTTTTAGCGGGTATACGGTATACTGGTTTCAATGCAACGATTTACTCTTGCTTTGAAGTCATTACATCGGGAGTCCCGCACGACGGCCAGCACGTGCTAGCTAAGTACGCAATGTATTTCCCCCCTCTTCGGATAAAAAAAAAAAAAAAAAACACACACACACACACCCGGGGTGGTTGTTGGTCCACTACCGGGCGCCTCCCCAGGTGGCGGATAGGGGAACGCTCTTCAGCAATGGGAGTACTGAGGATTTCCTCAGGGCGGACCAAAATCAGATAGGGGAAGGAACCCCGAAATAAACCATTTATGGATATGGGTGATAAGGTGAACTTAATACCCCAGGTGGGTACCTCTGCAGAGGATAATCCGCCACCGGTTCCGATCGAGTGAAAGCCTCGGTGGCCGGTGCACGCTCCACGGATTCTGGGGGGAGCGAATTATCACTGGTTCCGTCACATAGTGACAAGAAGAAGAACACTAGTAATGGTACAACATCGACCATTACAACTAGAGCTGGCAGCAAGACACTATCCAGCCAAGTCCTCCAAAAGGCGAATAGTTGACGTCCAACAAAGGGCAACAAATGAGAGTGGCGCTCCAAACAAATTAGGAGCAAAGATCGATGAGCTCTTGAAGTTCATTGGGCCTAGGCACAATGTACATCATGAGATCAAGAAACTGGCACACGCCATTAAGTCAGAATATGACAAATATCAGACGTCAACGACGCGGCCACCTCCTGTAGCGAAACCTGCTACAACACAGACATCGCCAGTAAAGGTGTCAAACACTCAGACACAAGGTGGACAGCAAAAGGAGGTCCCAAAACGGCTGCCTCAAAAGCAGCTAACTCAAAACCGCTGCATCAACACCGGCGGCCCCAAAGCAGGCGGCTTCAATAAAGTAGCCTCTGTAGCAAGGACCTCGCCACCGAAGGCTCTCGCCTTCAGTAGCCTCATCAAGTAAGGCACCACCACTTAAAACTCTTAAACCGGTGCTACTAGCAAGCTAAAGCCCGGTAAGGAAGGTCGCCAGAACATCGGGCAAACCACCCAGGGAACAACAAGTAGGGTGGTCAATTCAGAAGCGGAGAGAAACAATGGATTAAAATCCAAGTTTAAACCGCAGACCAAAAACCAACCTGCAAACCAGTCGACTGACTGGCAAGTGGTAAAGAGGAAAAAGGCCCCGAGGACCAATAAGCAAAAACCAGCGCCACATTGTACGCTGCTTATAAAGAAAGGCGAGAAGAGCTCCCATGCAGATATCTTGCGAGGTATCAAGAATGATCCCACCTTGCAGGATATAGGCAAAAAAGTCAATAAGATCCGACGAACAGCTAAGGGAGATCTACTTTTGTTATTCGCCAAGGCAGACGCTCAGGAGATGGAGCGCTATTGTAACGCCATCAAGAATAAGCTCCCAAGCGGGGCCACTGTACAATCTCGAATACCGCAAATCGAGATTGAAATTAAAGACCTGGACGAGATCAGTACCAAGGAAGACGTAGTAAACCTGCTCAAAGATAATATCGACGGCCTGGCAGAGATCACTGAGGAGGCAGTGAAATCACTTCGACGGGCATATAGATCAACACAAACGGCAGTTGTTTGTCTCCCAGAGGTCCAGGCCAAGAAAGCCATCGCACTTGGAAAGCTGAAACTTGCGTGGGGCACAGTACGTGTTCGCGAGAGGATCAGCCTTCGACGGTGCTTCAAATGCTGGCACTTTGGGCACAACGCCCAGGCGTGCAGAGGCAAGACTGACCGAAGCAGTTGTTGTCACAGATGCGGAGGCGCTGGTCACAATGCCTCGGCTTGTCAACAACCTGCCAAGTGCTTACTCTGCAAAGAGAAAGATAGTAGGTCAGACTGCCGGCACGTTGCGGGTAGTTGGAAATGTCCGATCTACCAACAGGCGATGAGAGCAGCACAAGCCCGTAAATGAAAGTACTGCAACTCAACCTCAACCATTGCGAAGCAGCCCAAGACCTACTGGTACAGCGGGTGCGGGAATTGGATTGCGACGTAGCCATAATCTGCGAGCAGTACAAAAACTTCGACACCCTGTCCTGGGTAAATGACACAACGGACAGAGCAGCGATATGGGCTTGCGGTAAACTTCCGTTCCAACAACTCCCAAATACCCCCGAACCATGGCTTGTGAGAGCCAAAGTGGGAGGGGTTCACTTCTATAGCTGCTATGCACCTCCTAGTGCACAGCTCGAGGAGTTCGAGTTATTCTTGGACACCTTGGCGGAGGATGTACGGAAGCGTGAATCGGTCGCCATCGCAGGAGATTTCAACGCCTGGGCAATTGACTGGGGATGCCGGGAAACGAGCGCGAGAGGACGAGCTCTCCTTGAGACCATGTCTTCGCTCAACCTGGTACTCCTCAACACAGGAGCCGTAAGCACATATCGCAAAGGCACAGCCAGCTCCATTATCGATGTGACATTCGTTAGCAGCAACCTAATTAAAGGGGGCTGTGAGTGGCGGGTCGATGAGGAGTTTACTAATAGCGACCACCAAGCTATTATATGGGAAATCAACACCACTCCCAAACGAAGATTGTGTGTCAGTCGTGCGAGGTCACAGCCAGTCGGTTGGAACAAAAATGCTTTCGATGCTGATTCATTCGCCTTGGTTATGGAGCAGGAACCATTGTCAATAGCAACAAGCGCAGAAGCCACTGCCAAAGAGGTAATGACAAGCGTTGTCAAGTCCTGCGATGCTTCCATGCCAAGGAGACGGCAGAACAACAGCCGCCCACCAGTTTACTGGTGGAACGACACGATCTCACAACACCGACGAGAGTGTCTCAAAGCACGAAGGCTGCATCAACGAGCACGGAGACGCGACAGGGTCACAACAGAAGAACTAAGGCTCGACTATGAGATCAAAAGACAACAACTACGAAGAGCCATTCTCTCAAGCAAGAGATCCTACTGGAAGGAGTTGTGTGACGAAGTTAATCAAGATCCATGGGGAAAACCGTATAAAATCGTGATGCATAAAATTAAGGCCCCTCCCATGACATCAACGAACTGCCCCGAATCATTGCACCGCATTGTCACTCACTTGTTTCCTGCGAAGCCTGAGCTACCCGCTTATCCTTCGTGGCAGGTGAGGGACGAAGATATACCATCAGTGACTATGAATGAGCTGATGGGCGCGTGCAACCGGCTCCAAAACGGTAAGGCTCCCGGTCCAGATGGCATACCTAACATCGCGCTAAAATGCGCCATAGCCAATAGGCCTGACATGTTTCTACACATGTATGAGACCTGCCTAAAGCAGGGGGTTTTCCCGACTAAGTGGAAAAAGCAGAGGCTTGTGCTCCTCCCTAAAGGGGGAAAGAAACCTCCCGACGAACCGTCATCATATCGTCCCCTCTGTATGTTGGACTCTGCGGGAAAACTCCTTGAAAGGATAATAGCAGATAGGCTGGAGCCCTACGTTGAGCCGAAACTTTCCACCAACCAATTCGGGTTCAGAAAGGGGAGATCAACCATCGATGCCGTGACACTCGTTACCAACATCGCCAGAGAGGCTATCTCGGGAAAGAGATGGAGAAGAGGTGGAAAAAAGTACTGTCTAATAGCCACCCTGGATATCAAGAACGCCTTTAACTCGGCCCGCTGGGACCGCATTTTGGAGGCTCTTGCCAGGATGGAAGTTCCGCAGTACTTGCGCAGAATGGTTTCAGCGTATTTCAAGGACCGCATCTTGTTGTACCAAACTGAAAATGGGCAAGTAGACTATAAGATCACAGGAGGTGTACCTCAGGGCTCTGTTCTTGGCCCCCTCTTATGGAACGTAATGTACAACGACCTGCTCCTGCTCGGTCTGCCTGAGGGCGTCAGGCTAGTGGCATTCGCCGATGATGTGGCATTGATCATAGTGCGCAAGCACATAGAGGAGATACAAACAACCTTCTCATTCGCTATAGCCACAATTCAGCATTGGATGCTCGCAGCGGACTTGAGTTTAGCAGAACAAAAGACCGAAACACTTCTTGTTAGCAGTCGAAAGGCAAGGGAAACCATCACCCTCAAAATAGGCGACACCTACATACAGTCGCAGCCCTTCATCAGCTATTTGGGGTGCTCCTGGACACACGGCTCAACTTCAAAGAGCACATAATCGCGGCCAGCAAGAAAGCAGCTGGGGTACAGGGGGCATTATCTAGAATAATGCCGAATGTCGGAGGCCCTAGACAGATAAGAAGACAGCTACTGGCAACAGTAACTACTTCTGTTTTGTTGTACGGGGCACCGGTATGGGAGAAATCGCTCGAGCTACCATCGTACCGCCGGAAAATGAAATCAGTCCAGCGGCTCTCAGCGATTCGAGTGGCATCATCCTACCGCACTGTGTCTTACGAGGCGGTGAGTGTGATTGCCTCTACCCTGCCAATCGACATCCTGGCTGCAGAAAGGGGACGGCTTTATCGCAGAAAGTTAGAAAAAGACCAACCGACAGGAAACAGCGATGAAAGAGCCATGAGTCTAGGGCAATGGCAGGAGAGGTGGGACAGCTCTACTAAAGGCCGGTGGACATATCGATTGATACCTAACATCAGTCGTTGGGTCAACCGCCAGCATGGGGAGGTTGGGTTCTACATCACTCAACTCCTGACTGGACATGGATGCTTTCGAGCATACCTGCACAGGTTCAGGAGGGCAAACTCCCCAAACTGCCCACACTGTACGGACGTGATAGAGGACGCGGAACACGTGTTCTTCTCCTGCCCCCGGTTTCAGGATCAACGTGCTGAAGTGGAGAGGATTCTGGAGACTAATATCGTTCCAGAACAATTAGTAGAAGCCATGCTGAAGGGCCCCCAAGCCTGGAACTTGGTATCAGATTACGCGGAGACTATCCTCAAAGAACTCCGCGATACGTTCGAGGAGTAGGCTTTAGAGGCTTTCAATGTAAGAGCAGTAAACATCTGCAATGAACCACCCTTGCGAAGTAGTATTGAGTAAGAGTGCCGCAGGGGACCATGGTTGTAGGAGAAAGAGGTTAGGGTTTTAGCGGGTATACGGTATACTGGTTTCAATGCAACGATTTACTCTTGCTTTGAAGTCATTGCATCGGGAGTCCCGCACGACGGCCAGCACGTGCTAGCTAAGTACGCAATGTATTTCCCCCCTCTTCGGATAAAAAAAAAAAAAAAAACACACACACACAACAACAAACACAAACTCTTAAACCGGGTGGTTGCTGGTCCATACCGGGCGCCTCCCCAGGTGGCGGATAGGGACGCTCTCCAGCAATGGGGAGTACTGAGGACTTCCTCAGGGCGGACCAAAATCAGATAGGGGATAGGGGAAGAACCCCGAAAATAAACCATTCATGATATGGGTGATAAGGTCAACTTAATACCCCAGGTGGGTACCTCTGCAGAGGATAATCCCCCACCGGTTCCGATCGAGTGAAAGCCTCGGTGGCCGGTGCACGCTCCACGGATTCTGGGGGGAGCGAATTATCACTGGTTCCGTCACATGGTGACAAGAAGAATAAGAACACTGCTAATGTACAACATCGACCATTAAAACTAGAGCTGGCAGCAAGACACTATTCAGCCAGTCCTCCAAAAGGCGGATAGTGCAGTTGACGCCTCCCAAAGGCCACAACTGAGAGTGGCGCTCCAAACAAATTAGGAGCAAAGATCGATGAGCTCTTGAAGTTCATTGGGCCTAGGCACAATGTACATCATGAGATCAAGAAACTGGCACACGCCATTAAGTCAGAATATGACAAATATCAGACGTCAACGACGCGGCCACCTCCTGTAGCGAAACCTGCTACAAACACAGACATCGCCAGTAAAGGTGTCAAACACTCAGACACAAGGTGAAAAGCAAAAGGAGGTCCAAAAGCGGCTGCCTCAAAAGCAGCCAACTCAAAACCGACTGCATCAACACCGGCGGCCCCAAAGCAGGCGGCTTCAATAAAAGTAGCCTCAGTAGCAAGGACCTCGCCACCGAAAGGCCTCGCCTTCAGTAGCCTCATCAAGTAGGCACCACTAGTTAAAACTCTTAAACCGGTGCTACCTAGCAAGCTAAAGCCGGTAAAGAAGGTTGCCAGAACATCGGGCAAACCACCCAGGCAACAACAAGTAGGGTGGTCAATTCAGAAGCGGAGAGAAACAATGTATTAAAACCCAGTTTAAACCGCAGACCAAAAACCAACCTTCAAACCAGCGACTGACTGGCAAGTGGTAAAGAGGAAAAAGGCCCCGAGGACCAATAAGCAAAAACCAGCCCAACATTGTACGCTGCTTATAAAGAAAGGCGAGAAGAGCTCCCATGCAGATATCTTGCGAGGTATCAAGAATGATCCCACCTTGCAGGATATAGGCAAAAAGTCAATAAGATCCGACGAACAGCTAAGGGAGATCTACTTTTGTTATTCGCCAAGGCAGACGCTCAGGAGATGGAGCGCTATTGTAACGCCATCAAGAATAAGCTCCCAGCGGGGCCACTGTACAATCTCGAATACCCCAAATCGAGATTGAAATTAAAGACCTGGACGAGATCAGTACCAAGGAAGAGGTAGTAAACCTGCTCAAAGATAATATCGACGGCCTGGCAGAGATCACTGAGGAGGCAGTGAAATCACTTCGACGGGCATATAGATCAACACAAACGGCAGTTGTTTGTCTCCCAGAGGTCCAGGCCAAGAAAGCCATCGCACTTGGAAAGCTGAAACTTGCGTGGGGCACAGTACGTGTTTTTTCGCGAGAGGATCAGCCTTCGACGGTGCTTCAAATGCTGGCACTTTGGGCACAACGCCCAGGCGTGCAGAGGCAAGACTGACCGAAGCAGTTGTTGTCACAGATGCGGAGGCGCTGGTCACAATGCCTCGGCTTGTCAACAACCTGCCAAGTGCTTACTCTGCAAAGAGAAAGATAGTAGGTCAGACTGCCGGCACGTTGCGGGTAGTTGGAAATGTCCGATCTACCAACAGGCGATGAGAGCAGCACAAGCCCGTAAATGAAAGTACTGCAACTCAACCTCAACCATTGCGAAGCAGCCCAAGACCATTACTGGTACAGCGGTGCGGGAATTGGATTGCGA